>CALSFV010000657.1:0-589094 GCA_943737045.1 Parapristionchus giblindavisi
GTTTTCTCCGTTTTTCTTTTATTTTCGCAGTTTTGAACAGAGCATGGATGTGAAAGCGAGCCAGAGGCGGAGGGATGATTCATAAATAGACTCTTCAAAGATCAAAGATCAAAGATCAATGATCAAAGATTAGGTGACTCTGTGACGAAAAAGTAAAAATCAGATTTTACCGATTTTTATGTTGCAGAATAAACAGAGTAAAAATTTTAAAAAAATATTTAAATTATTATTCTATCCCTCTCTTCCCCTCTTTCTCCTTCTCCCCCTATCCCTCACCCTCTCCCTCCTCTGACCCTATTCTTTATCCCGTTAGTTATTATACAAGTAGAGCGGGAAGAAGAGAACACTCTTCTCTTCTTACGATTCTATCAATGTATCTAATGTAAATTGGTTGGAGAAGAGAGAGAGAGAGAGAGAGAGAGAGAGAGAGAGAGAGAGAGAGGAGAGGGAGAGAGAGAGGGAGAGAGAGAGGGAGAGGGAGAGAAAGGGAGAGGGAGAGAGAGATAAAACGAGACTGAGGTTACTTTCATTGAGATATTGTATAAGAACAAACGAATAACGTATTAAATTGGAAAGGATCTGTCAAAACTCTCTTACCATCCCGCACAAGTAATGATTTTTGTTTTTTTAAATTATTTATTTTTTATTTTCCCAGATTTGATTTCTTATTTTTAATCACCGAACAGACCATGTAAATACGATTTCAACCTTCAGATTACCCTAGAAGATCAAAGATCAAAGATCGTATTGATGATCGAAGACTGGATAAACGTAGATAGAAGACAATTCATAGCTAGATTTAACCGTGTGCAATAAAAAAAACAGATTCGAGCAATCGAAAAATACACATTTACTTAAATTTTTTTGAAACTCTCACGGAGACAAAGAACGAAGGGGAAGGGAGAACGCGTTGCCAGAGCGGGGTTTTCAATTTAGCTCCGAGAGTTTGAAATTAACTCGAAATGTTTCAGATCAGATCATTTTAAATTTAACAAGTATGAACGTTATTAATCGATAAAAGGTGCCAAGTGGAGATAAGGAAAAGATGGACCGAGAGAGAAACAGAATTTAAATTGAGCACTCTACACTTGGTCCACCCTACGGACGAATTTTTAGATGTTGAGAGGGAGAGGGAGAGGGAGAGAGTCTTGTTCAAATTTATGCGAATTCACATAAGAAGAAGAAGAAGTGCAGGGGAGGAGTGAATTGAGGGAAATAGAAATGATGATGGTGGAGAGAGGGAGGAGAGGGAAGAGGGAGAGGGATAGAGATAGAGAGGGAGAGAGAGAGGGAGAGAGAGGGAGAGGGAGAGAGAAAGGGAGAGAAAAAGAGGGAGAGAGATAGAGATAGAGCGAGAGAGGACGAACTCTAGTACTAAAGTACCTGATAAGTCGAGTACTGAAGTACCGGTGCCATGGTCCCCAGCTTGGAACACTAGGATTCATGAATTGGTAAAGAGAATCAGACTATTTTCTATTTAGAATGAACTGCATACTGTAGTTCTTCTGATTTTGTGTGATGTAGCTTTTAAGCCCGTCCCTTTTATGTTGCAAGAAACATCTACTATTAACGTTAGCATTCTCTGAACAACAAACACATGCTGTGCGGGAACTAAACCAAAACCTGAACTCCCCCTCCCAAAAAAAACCCAGAAAAAAACATTTTCAAAGTCTTAAAACTTTCAGTAACTCTACCGCTTCATCTTCCAATCAACTTTGCCAACATCGTCGTAACATCGTGCTTATGCGTTCCCCACTATCTATTAATATATCTACTATCATATTGTTTAATGCAAAGTATATTATTATTGTATCTATTTATTTATAGCTTTGGTACTATATACATATAATACAATTGTATAAATAATTTAATCTATATGTACCAAATTGAGTTTTAGACACTCCGTCCTGGCCATGCTCTCTCGCAGACAAATGAAGCAGAGCAGAGACTTTCAAATTAGCTCTTGGTATTCTTGTTTTAACGTTGTTTTAAATGCCAATGTAAACAAAAATTGTACTACATCATGTACAATCTTACAATAGATTGAGGGAAGAACCGTCCGGTAGGATAGAGAAGGGAGTGAATGAAAAAAGAGCGAATGAATGAATGAATAGAGTGAAACAAGAGAGGAGAAGAACAGATGGGAGGAGAGCGGACAAATGATAGGGGAAGAGAAGAAAAGGAGAGGGAGAGAGGGAAAGGGAGAGGGAGAGGGAGAGGGAGAGGGAGAGGGAGAGGGAGAGGGAGAGGGAGAGGGAGAGGGAGAGGGAGAGGGAGAGGGAGAGGGAGAGGGAGAGGGAGAGGGAGAGGGAGAGGGAGAGGGAGAGGGAGAGGGAGAGGGAGAGGGAGAGGGAGAGGGAGAGGGAGAGGGAGAGGGAGAGGGAGAGGGAGAGGGAGAGGGAGAGGGAGAGGGAGAGGGAGAGGGAGAGGGAGAGGGAGAGGGAGAGGGAGAGGGAGAGGGAGAGGGAGAGGGAGAGGGAGAGGGAGAGGGAAGGAGAGGGAGAGAGAGGGAGAGGGAGAGGGAGAGAAAACAGGAGGGAGGAATGATGAAGAGATAGACATAAAGGCGACAGAGGGAGAGGGAGAGAGGTAGAAGGAGAGGGAGATAAGGGCACTTACTAATCATCTGTTTATGCAGTAACGCATCGTTGATAATAAGACAGTGTTTGGTGTTCGGACTACTCTTTCATGGTGTATTTCATATAAACGAAGAATGATTCAGGGTTTTTGGAAAACGCCTCCGCCTACGCTAATGACGTCACATTTTCCCGGAAAACGGTTCTTGCATACGGCCACAGGATAGAAGACAGAGAAAGAAAAAAATATAAAATGAAAATACATCTGAAACAGAAGCACCTATAACTTGTGTACCTGCATCTCACTGCGGCTCGCACTTTCGCGCATCACTTATTTCGTTTACGTATGATTTTTTTTCAATTTTCAAAATACTAACCATAATTTTCTGTGATAAAAAGTTCTTCTAATGAATAAAGAAAACTTTTGTTCATGAGAAAAACAATTAAAAGGCAAATCACGCTGGTCCGAAAATAATACTCTGAATTTCAAAAAAAATCATAAGTAATTATTCGATCGATACGAAATAATACAGCACACCCTTCCAGCAAATTAGTGCCCTTCATCCTTTTAAAGGCACACCCCAAGCTAATTTTACTCTCCGCATTGGCAATACTCACTCGAAGACACCGAAAGCGAGAGAGTGAGGCCAGACAGCAGGGTTTGAAATTAGCTCGGAATGTATTTTTAACTGTTTTTTCGCATTGATAAAAAAATATTTTATTTTATTTAGTCATTTTTTATGACAGAAACTCAAGAACCTGGGACCTTCCGGTTTGGAATTGCCGAGTTGGGAGAGTTTGGATATGTTTCATGATCTCCTTATCATTCTCAACTTTGGCAAGGTCGTTGATCAGTTGAAATTTCCGGTGCGCACACCATAAATAAATAAATAACCCTGATAAAGATTATTATTATTATAATACATTGATCAATCAATTACTGACGAAGGCATCGTGGGTTATTTCTGTCTATTTCTTCCTGTACTACACTTCATAGACCGTGGTGAATAGGTCCGAAGAAGATATTAGGTCCTCCAGACTGAATTGGACTTGAAATATCACTGGAATTTCATCCACAGGACCTCGTGTGCGGGTTGTACCTTTACATTTACGCATTATGATTTCGTAAGGATCAAGGGGAGGGCTTTGATTCTGAAGAATGTCATCAATGGATGAGATCAGAGCTGATCAGAAGAAGATTAACAAAGTCTTCAAAATTTAAGTGCCCTTGTATCGTCCGTAAAATGTACTTGTTTTAGAAAATTTTGATTTGCGAGAGAGAGTGACCAGAGCGGCGAGTTTCAAATTAGCTCGGGGAGTGCCTTTAGGCTGAAGGTGGTTGACTGGTGCGAAAACGGAAAAAAAAGCAAATGAAATAAGAAGAGAAGATGAAGATGAATAGGAAGCGGTGTTCTTATCATGTCCTGCTATCAGAAGACCCCCCTATGATCCCTCAGGCAATTTGTCCCTCTCCTCCTCTCCCTCTCCCTCTCCCTCTCTCCTTCTCCCTCTCACTCTCTCCCTCTCCTTTCCCCCTCTCTCTCTACCCCTCCCTCTCCTTCTCTCCCTCCCTCTCCCTCTCCCTCTCCCTCTCTCTCCCTCTCCCCCTCTCCCTCTTCCTCTCCTCCCAACAGGCACCTTCTCCGGATGAGATATTGGTGTGATTTTGATGAGTAGATGAGGAGGACAGGTAGGAAGAGCGAAGGAGAGGGAGAGGGAAAGGGAGAGATAGAGGAGGCAGAGGGAGAGATAAAGGGAGAGGGAGAAGTGAGATCCAAGAGGGAGAGAATTGGACTCATCCGATATGTGTGGACGATAATTGGTGATCGTATGTCTTCAGTGCAAATAGTCTTCTGAATGTGGAAAAGGAGGTGATCTGAATGGATGGAGAGGGAGAGGGGGAGAGGGAGAGAAGGAGAGATAGATAGGAAAGGAGAGGGAGAGGTAGAGAGAGGGAGGGGATAAGGGACATAATGGGATAAATTAAGACGCATCTAGATGGCTAGATCGGGGTAGATCAAGGGACAATTGCATTTACCGTTTATGTACTAGAGACAAGGAACAAAGAAAAAGAGTGACAAGGAGTTCACTGGAGCTCACTCTAGCTCAGAGACTGATTTATCAGATTTACTTTATACATGGTGAGGGGATTAGTGAGTCTGAAAGGAGAAATGCAAAGTTGCGATGATTACCGTTTGGGTATGACCAAGGATGTGACTGGGCGTTGGGGTTCACCATAACTCAACATGACTACAGTTAAACGATTTCAGTACCGCGATAACCGTAACCTCAATGATTCAACATGGTTACAGTAACCTCCACGATTTATCAGGGCTACAGTATCTAACTACTTGATTCAGCACGGTTAGGGTAACCGAGGCGCTGCAGTCAGAGCAAAAAACACACACAATAATTCGAAATATATGAAAATGGAAGTTGATCAAAGTAAAAATAGCCGTGGACCACCCGGCGGTAAAAGTGCAAGTGTGGTATATTACTAGTGAAAGTGGTTTATCCCCCTATCTCTCCTCTCCCTCTCCCTCTCCCTCTCCCTCCCCCCTCCCCTCACCCTTCCTCCCTCCTCCCCTCCCCTTCCTCCCCTCTCCTCCCCTTCCTCCTTCCTCCCTCCTCCCCTCTCCTCCCCTTCCTCCTTCCTCCCTCCTCCCCTCTCCTCCCCTTCCTCCTTCCTCCCTCCTCCCCTCCCCTTTCCCTCTCAGCTCTGACCCCACCCTTCCAGCTATACTACTGCATTGTTGTAGTATATATGTATTGTATTGTGTATATCTTTCTCCCTCTATCGTAACGTATGAAGAGACCTGTTCTGGCTATATCTCTTAGACACATTTTTGTTACTATTATAAAGTACACCAATTGATTAATGCATCGAGTTACTGCGGTAAGTAGTAACGGTGGCAAATTCTAATAGGTATCATTTAACGGTCAAGTTCGAATTTCTTAAAAATATAAAACAGAATAATAGATATCCGTCGAAAATCTACAGATTTCTGAATGAAGAGTGGCTTGGAACTGATCAGGCGAAAAAAGTAAGAAAATCGAAGAAATTCGTAATTTGAATTCTCGCGGACACACAGTAAGTTATGACGAGAGCCGTTTGGAACAGTTAAATTGGTCGAACTTCATACGAAATCTGAATATTGATTGGTTCGAAATGTGGGTGGTCCAAAGAACGATGTGGTAGGGAGTTCTATCAAACAGGAAAAATGAATCAGTCAATGTATGTACGTTTTTGAAGAATGTTCGAAAAGAAAAGAAAAAAAGACGCGAGAGAGTTTGTGAAAGTAGGAGAATTCCCCCCGTTTTCTTTTCTTTTCGCATCTTTTGAACTTTGCATGGAGTAGATGTGGAGCAGCGCTGTGCGAAGACTTTTCTGGGGGAAAATACTGGAAAATCGGGAAAAAAATCTAAAAAGTAAAATTACACATTAAAAAAAAGTTTTTAGTGATGTTTATCCATTTTGACCCATGATGCGCTAATATTGATCAACACGCACATTCCTATGAGCTTAAGCTCCACAGTGTTCGCGATTGAAAGTTACGGTTTGAACCTTCTGGCAATCCTCTCTCGTTGACAATGAAAGCGAGAGAGCCTTGCGAGAGCGGAGTGTTTCAAATTAGCTCGTGGTGTTTAACAAATAAAACCATAATAAAGTATAGAAATACACTCGGAAACAAGATCGAACATCGAACATCCACTCAGAATTTCGAACAAGTCCATATCTCTTACATCTCTCTCTCTCCCTCTCTCCCTCTCCTACTCTCGCTCTCCCTCTCCCTCTCCCTCTCTCTCTCCCTCCCTCTCTCTCTTAGAAAGATAGCTATTATCCAGACATTTCGCTATGCTTTCTCGTATAATACCAGAGTGCCAGATGTTAGTTTCGATGAAGAGAGAGAGAGAGAGAGATCAGACAAAAAATGTGTTCAACTCTATGAAAGATGAAGTCAAGTACTTGAATCATTTCCTCCTCTCCTCCTTCTCCCTTCTCCTCCTCTCTCTCCCACTCTCGTCCTCTCTCTCTCCCTCTCCCTCTCTCCTCTCTCCCTCACCCCACCCATATTCCTTCCTCTCGCCCTCTCTATTCACTTTTATAATCCAACCAAATGGGACTCATTCTATCTGTAGATGAAGTATAGAAAGAGCAAAGTGACTTACCAAGAGTTCTCCTCTAACTCTCCCTCACTCTCCTTCTCCTTCTCCTCTCCTTCTCCCTCTCTCCCTCTCCCTCTCCCTCTCACTCTCTCCCTCCCTCCCCTCCCTCCTCTCTCTATCTCTCCGATTATGCAACAAGCTCTTCATTCATCTGCTCACACCATTCTTCTGTAATGTGATAAATCGGCCCTAGGGATGAATAGAAGAGGGAGAGGGAGAGGGAAAGGGAGAGGGAGAGGAGAGGGAGAGGGAGAGAGACATCTTACTTAAGTTAATGACCACCATATATCAAGTGATATGTGAGTAAATTCAGGAGAATTTACAGTAATTAGTATTGATCGATAGCCTTCGAGGTCCATGTCATTTTTATTTTCATTACAACCCATGTATCAAGAGAACTAAAGAGCTCTGATGTGCATGGCTTGCAGCCACTGCGTACGTTGTGAGAGTATTTTACAAATCATCATCGTTTTTTACATATTAACGTGCCCATGTCTGAAACGGGACACGTAAGGATAATGAGAGAACTCTCAATATTTTGACGATTGCGATGAACTTCCATATAATGGTTGAGTAAATCTCAAATTCAATAATCTCTCACTCCCATTGACAGGCCTCGCCACTCCTTCCTGCACATTGTGTACGGTCGTATCCTACAGTATGCTCCATCCTTTGAAAGCAAGAAGAGAGGGGGTGGGAGGGAAAACGAGGTTTGCTGTAGTAACCGACCGAAATAACTATGGTGGCTTCAGTGGCATGGATATTCTAGGGAAGATAATAGAAATTTTAAAATTATTCTTGATCCATTCTACCATTCTCACCTTTATAGGGAATGAAACCTTTGTCAACGGTCTCTTTAACGCTCTACACTCTCTCGTTGTTAGAGAACAGAGAAATAGTGTGCGCAATGAAGAGGTGAGGTCACTCTCCCTTTATGTTGTAATTATTCCACACGATATGAATAAAGAGTTCTTGTGAAACGATTTTATAATACTTGATAAATATATATATTTTTAATATTTAGAATCCTACTAAAAGAAAAAGAAAACAGAACGTTTCTTTTAAACCTTAAAGTTTTTTTAAAAACTGGGCAAAAAGCGACACCCGGAAGGTGGAATCGAACCACTGCGCCGCTAAGCGCCTACGGGTTTGAAGCCCGCACCCCGGACCACCGAAGTTCATCCGGGCGCTAAACTCTCTTTGCGCGCACGCTTATCTAGCACTAGTGGAGAGAGCGGCGTACCACAGACGGGTTTGGAGCGCGAGAGGGAGAAGTAAACAAAGAGGCGGGGCGACGTGTATGAGATCTGGAGGGTATTCGGTCTTATTGAATAAGTATTGATTTTTGGTCATTCTTAGAGATCTCTTCAGTGAGTAATGCTCTCTCGCTGGCAGATAAAGACAATAAAAAATATTGAAGTATAGAGAACGTCATTCGATCATTTTTTTCGGTGTAAACACCAGAAGAACATTATTCCAATCATTTTTTAATCTTTGATCTTTCAGCTCTTTAATCTAAAGATCTAAAAATTAAAGATTAAGAGTTGCTGCAGCAGTCTTGTTTTTTTTTCTTTTTTATTCTCTCCTCTTCTTTTTTTATTCCCACATCTCTTCCTATAATTACTAATTTATTTATTTGTCAATTACTCATTGATTCTTAACAATAAGAAATATATACACAGTGAAGAAGAGTAAGACACAGGGGAGCTAATTCTTATTCTTCCATCTCAGATATGTACGTAGTCTTCTCCATTCAAGATGACGATTGAACCTGAATTTCACAATGGAAGTAGATGGACAACACGAAAACGTTCCGCATACCTCCATTAGACCTGCTTTACTGCATAAAGATGCATTATTGATTATTGATTATATTATGCGTTACAGGGTGCAAAGAATGGATTTGTTTCGAAACAAAAATGAAAGCAATGAATTATTTTTTTAAAATGCGAATGGACCTCCATCAACCTATCGTACATCGAAAAATCGTTTGATCATGATTTCGTCAGAATCATTCCGAATCATTCTGGCCATTCAACGACGATTATGCCCGGATGAGTCCATTTTTATTCTTTCTTTTCAAAGGTTTCTTAGGTTTTCACATTGTTTCATATTTTTTATTAGAAACACTATTGAGATTAATTTTAAGCAATTCCTAGACTGATTTTTTTACCCGAATTTTCGGTTTTTTTCGATTTCTCGGCATCTCAATTTCAATTCCGCATAAGTTCTCTAGTATATCCATGTAGCCCAACTACTAGTGCATGTAACCCTGCTAGGCGGAAATCGATCTTAGATTGCGCGTGTCGGAAAAAATCGGTCTGAGTGTTTCCAACTCCGAATCGTTGTTTCATGATTTTTTGCTGTATTTTCCAAACAATTAGTGCGGAATAGTGGTCTACTCAAAGTTTAGAGGTGAGACGAGTAAACTGACACAAGAAGCCCATCACTGTGTTCAATCTGAAAATTTCGATTTTCATGACCCGGGGGTCATGGGCCGAAATTTCAAAATTTCTCAAGTTTGAAATGTTTTCATTTATGTGGCCTATTGACATTGACATTTTGACATTGAACAACTTTATCAGCTAATGGGTGTTACGTAGCTGGGTTGCCATGAAATTTCTCCATTCCGAACGATTGTGTCTCGCAATTTGCATGAATTGAGGACCAGCAGCCTTCACGAAATCGTCCCTCCATCTCTTGACTGGGCGTCCCTGTTTCCTCTTGCAACTGGGGGTCCAATTGAGCACACTCAGCGACCATCGATCATGTCGCAGTCTCGAGAGCCTCTCTACCCACAACCACCTCTGTCTCTCCGCTTCCCTAACAACGTCCTTGAAATTTGTAATGTCACGGATTTGCTCATTGGATATTCGGTCCAGAATTGAAACCCCGAGAGTTTTACGTTCGAGTCTACGCTGGGCAACTGACAGCCTTTGCTTTTCACGTTTACTGAGATACCATAACGAGAGAAAATCCAAATGTTAAAATTAATAAAAATTGATTGTATTAATAAATGATAAATGGTGATAAAGAACATTATATTTGCATTACGCTTCACATTCACATAATTCTATCAATCGATAATCTCTAGGATAATCTTTATCCAATTTCTTCAAGAAGTAATTCTTGTATGACTGAGCACAACAATGATTGAAAGAATAAAAATCCCGTCCACCGTAGAATGCCCCGAGCGGAAACCTAGTTGTTCTCGAGATCTATTATCATCGAGACAACTCCCAATTCTAGTATTGATGACAGATGTAAGGGTTTTTTGTACCACCGGGAGAAGGGATATAGGTCGATAGTTTTTGGGTGTAGTTTTATCCCCTCCCTTATGCAGAAGTATGGTACGACTATACCCAAACCCAGATGGAATGATACCATTTTGAAGGATACCATTGAATATGGAAGCGAGGTAAGGTGATAGAATGTCGGCTCCGACCTTCAGCATTTCCCCAGTGACCCCATCCTCCCCAGGAGATTTTCCCGATGTGAATGCCCTTAGAACGCTCTCTATTTCGTCTCTCTCAATTGGAAATTTCAAAATTTCTCAAGTTTGAAATGTTTTCATTTATGTGGCCTATTGTGAAGTACTAATGATGTGAAGAATATTCAGCCAATGCTCAATGGCTGATCTCTCCTTTCAACCATTTTTCGTTAAGTTTCATGTTGAATGCGTCGAAAAAGTAAGAATTGTGCTTGAATCAGTTTCCAACTTACTTTCTGTAACATTCTATCTAAGTACTTTCCAATGTATATAATCAATATGAAAATCGTTGATTTTGGAAAATTCAAAAAAATCAATTTGAGTGCCTACTTTCACGGAAAATTTCTGAAATATTGCATTTTTTCGACTCGAATGGTGCGACAATTAGCAAATGACAGTGACAATGTGATGTTTCATGATGAGTAAACATAGTAGAACTGAAATCCCGGCATTCGGCTCATTTTTGAAAAAATCGATTTCCATGACCCCGGGGTCATGGTAAAAAATATGAATTTTCCGAAATTCACGATTTTCATATTGATTATGTACATTGCAAAGTACTTAGATAGGATGTTACAGAAAGTAAGTTGGAAACTGATTCAAGCATAATTCTGACTTTTTCGCACGCATTCAACATGAAACTTTTCGGAAAATGGTTGAAAGGAGAGATCAGCCATTGAGCATTGGCTGAATATTATTCACATCATTAGTACTTCACATTAGGCCACATAAATGAAAACATTTCAAACTTGAGAGAAATTTTGAAATTTTCGACCATGGGGTCATGAAAATCGAAATTTTCAAATTGAACCCAGTGATGGGCTTCTTGTGTCAGTTTACTCGTCTCACCTCTAAACTTTGAGTAGACCACTATTCCGCACTAATTGTTTGGAAAATACAGCAAAAAAATCATGAAACAACGATTCGGAGTCAAGTTGGAAACACTCAGACCGATTTTTTCCGACACGCGCAATCTAAGATCGATTTCCGCCTAGCAAGGTTACATGCACTAGTAGTTGGGCTACATGGCTATACTAGAGAACTTATGCGGAATTGAAATTGAGATGCCGAGAAATCGAAAAAAACCGAAAATTCGGGTCAAAAAATCACTCTAGGAATTGCTTAAAATTAATCTCAATAGTGTTTCTGTGCACATTGGGCATGCCTTACACAATGCCGAAGAAATTTGGACTCTAGCTTGTTCGGTTGAAAAAATATGAAAATCGAGTTTTCAAACTTGGCGCCCACCTGGCACGCCGCGTTCCACTGCTAGGGCCACTTTGGGTACCATTTTCTAATGTGGGCCCAAGGTATCGTACACTCAACAAAATTCGACCCATCGTAGAAACATTTACTGCCAGTCACAAATTGTCAGTAAATGTTAGTGAATTTTACAAACACGATTTGAGCATTTGATTATTTGCAATTTTTACAATTTTTCACTATTATTTCTATGTTTCCCGTGATTAATTACCTACTAGGGCACAAAATAAAATCAAAACAACGTCTTGTGAAGGATCTGTCGAATTTTTTACAGCAAAGAAGAGTCAGTTTGCGATTCTCCAAAGGCTACAAACTACAACTTTATTTTTTCTTGGCTTCCATCAACTGCGAGCATTTGTACGCTTATTTCATGTATTTTTTGTGCTAATCGTGCTATTTTTCTTTTAAAATGATTGTACTTCATCTTATTCAGGTGCCTGACCGTCGACTGATCCGTGGAACCTCGTCGAGGCTGTTTTACACATAGCCAAAGACAACCGTTCCTTTAGAGAAGTTTTATTCTATTTATTTACTTGTATTTGTATGTATGTCCTTTATTTCTTTAATCAGATCAATCTATTTCAATGATACTTTGTGTGCAATTCAGGTTCAGTTGACTCTGTACCAATGAAGTGCCAAAACAAGGATCGAAGAGCAAGGACAACAAGGATTTATCAACGACGATAGAAAAGGTGAGAAAACTTCCTTAACTCCAGTTAGACGATGTACGAGCAGCACGTAGATCAACTGCTTCGATCAAACTAGAAAGAAATGATTTTTATGAATGACATTGGCACATATTGTTAGTTCTTTGTCACAGTTCGCAACTACAGTAATACGTTTAATATCATCTATATGGTTCAATTGCAGACTGTGCTGCGATAGATTGGACAGACTTCAATCAATATAGTGCATATATGCTATGTGGAAGTGGAATTTCTCACCTTTTCTATCGTCGTTGATAAATCCTTGTTGTCCTTGCTTTTCGATCCTTGTTTTGGCACTTCATTGGTACAGAGTCAACTGAACCTGAATTGCACACAAAGTATCATTGAAATAGATTGATCTGATTAAAGAAATAAAGGACATACATACAAATACAAGTAAATAAATAGAATAAAACTTCTCTAAAGGAATGGTTGTCTTTGGCTATGTGTAAAACAGCCTCGACGAGGTTCCACGGATCAGTCGACGGTCAGGCACCTGAATAAGATGAAGTACAATCATTTTAAAAGAAAAATAGCACGATTAGCACAAAAAATACATGAAATAAGCGTACAAATGATCGCAGTTGACGGAAGCCAAGAAAAAATAAAGTTGTAGTTTGTAGCCTTTGGAGAATCGCAAACTGACTCTTCTTTGCCGTAAAAAATTCGACAGATCCTTCACAAGACGTTGTTTTGATTTTATTTTGTGCCCTACTAGGTAATTAATCATGGGAAACATAGAAATAATACTGAAAAATTGTAAAAATTGCAAATAATCAAATGCTCAAATCGTGTTTGTAAAATTCACTAACATTTACTGACAATTTGTGACTGGCAGTAAATGTTTCAACGATGGGTCGAATTTTGTTGAGTGTACGATACCCTACACCCATAAAGTACAGTGGCCTGAATTAAAATTTTTGGCGAAATGTCCGGACAATGCTCGAGTCTTACAGATCCGAGCTCTTAAAACGCATTCTCCCTTGCAGCGGAGGGGAGACTGCGGGGGCATGGCACAATGTTTCGAAATCATCCTAGGCGACTCATATTTGATGGTTGGAGTCCCTAGGGCCGGGATACACTTCACCCAAAAAATGACCTGAATTATCGATTTTTGATCAACCAAAAGTCGAAAAATGAAAATGTGATTTCCATGACATGTCATATGCTATTCAATAGAGAATCAAAAGTTATATAAGAATATCAAGTTTCAGAGGGTCTCATAACTCCGTGTTCGAAAAATATCCGATTTTCCTATCTTTTTACCGATTTTTTGGCAGTACGACATTTTGGAACGGCCGTTTTGGAACGGGACGTTTTGGAACACGGACGTTTTGGAACGGGACGTTTTGGAACGAGATTTCCGATTTTTCCAGAAAATATTTTCGGCAAATTTACGTTTTCCGAAATTTTCCGAAAACTGTTTTCCGCACAGCCCTGCATCATACAGGTGTTGCGCACACACACCACTTTCTGGATCCATTGAATTTATATTACAGAAAATAAGGATTTTAAGTGATTATTTCAAAGATTCATTCCAAGACAGACTTTGATCATAAGCATTATACAAAAGACAAAAAAAAATCTCCTTGTAAATCAATAATACACCTCACGAAGTGAGCAATCAAGTCCTAGCTCTTTCCTGATCAAATCAACACTCGCTACCTGAAATTTTCTTTTCTTTTCCATTTTATGAAAACAGAAAAATGTATCGAAATTCAAAAAAAAAATTGTCATACCTTGCAGTTTTTTTTCGTCTGCAAATCGAGTTTGTTGGCCATGATGAGTGTACGAACTCCTTGAAAGATAATATTCATTGATTTGTTTAATCATTTCATCCAAGATTTGATCACGGACTACAAATTGAATGGCTAAACATACTGCTACACATTCAGAGCCATTTTGAAACTCTCCGCTCTGGCAATACTCTCTCGCTTTCTTTGTCTGCGAGAGAGTATTGCCAGAGTGGTGAGTATACTTAGATCGCCTTTAGAATCATTTGAAACATATTTTAATTTCCAAAATGGACTGACCATTCAATTCTTCAAAACTGAATATCTGATGTAATTGCTCTTTGGATTCGGACAATCGAGGGAGATTCGTACTATCGATCACGTAGATCAATGCCTTCAATCGATATTTCATTAAGATTGATTTATTATTTATATTTTAATCTTAGTATAGACTACCATTACATGTGGTTATAGGTTTTTTTTTGTTTTTTAACAATATTATTAGCAATAATGCAAAAGGTTTCCCCTATCGCAGGCACATCCAAGCTCATTTTTCTCTCCGCTCTGGCGACATTCTCTCTTAGACAAAGAAAGCGAGAGAGCATTGCCAGAGTGGAGAAGTTCAAATTACCTCGGTGTGTTCCTTTAACAACTAAATACAGTAAGTCCTTCCAAACTGATAAAAAAACGTAAAACAGCGGATACATACTGTAACTCCAGCCAAGAAATGCCTCCAGAAGGTAGTCTTTCTATCGGTCCCTCCAATATCAGACAATCTAATCTTGTATCCGTTCTTCTTGCATTCGTGATAATTGAAAGCTGAAATATTGATTGATTAATGAGATAAAACGCCTACTGCACCCATAATTTAATCGATCTTTCAGTGGCGTAAAATCAATAGTACGTTATTTTACAGCGAAAATGTGCAATCAAGATAATCTACGAGTGGGACCACTGATCAAGTATGGAGATCCTTTTCTCTCCCCCCCCCCACCCCACGCCCCCAGTCACCTTTCATTTAGTTCTTTCTTCTAGATAGCGAAGTCATTATCATCACCTATTTATTTTTGTTCATATCATTTTCATGTGTCGTTGCATGCGTGTGCATGTAGATAAAATATAAATATAATATAAATGAATAAATTAATATTACTTCATAGGTGTAGCTTTACTGATCTGACTCACTCCTACAATCTCTTCCTCACACAAGATGGGTATCGTCTACTCGTAGTGTGCACCGGTTCGGGTTCGTCAATAATCTTTGATCTTTGATCTTTAAGAGGCCGGATCTGAGAAAATTTACCATTTTGCCCCCTCCCCGGACATTTCGCCAGGATTTTCGATATGGGCCCCCATTCTCATAGGGCCTGGGGGGGGGGGGGGGGCTTTGACCTTGTTTACAAAAATGATGACGTCACCGCCTGTATTGCTCAATGCGGCGCAAAAGCGCCGGGTTCGTCGAAAATCTCGAAAATTCGTAATTTCACAACCGAATGAGCTAGAACCAAAATTCTTTTTGCAGTATGTTAGGCATGCCCAGAGTGCACCACAGCACCATTGGGATTGAAATTTGCCCAACTCTGACATCGACTTTTTGAATGAGACTTTCACATTTTGCGATTTCTTTGTATCTTATACAGTACAGCAGAATCCCCCAGTGAAAATGGGCGCCCCGGGTGACCCGGGGAGCCCATGAGGCCCCTCGATTTTTTACGCTTTGATTTATGAATATCAACCTTTCAAATTGTATGCGTTGTTTTACTCCAGCGTTGACGGAATTTATCAAAGAAATTTTGGAATTTTTAAATGCTTGACAACTGAATTGTGCTAAGAAAAATAAATGCTGGTAAGATTTCACTTTGCGATAGAATTTGCCGAGCGTGCGCGAGTTATGCAAAATTTTCGCGCGGCATTCGCCAAAAATTAATAAAAATTATAATTTTCAATATTTTTTCTCAGGCTACGTAATTTATAAAATTCCAAAATGTCTTTGATAAATTCCGTCAACGCTGGAGTAAAACAACGCAAACAATTTGAAAGGCTGATATTCATCATTCAAAGCGTAAAAAATCGAGGGGCCTCATGGGCGCCCCGGGTCACCCGGGGCGCCCATTTTCACTGGGGGATTCTGCTGTACTGTATATTAATATTACTTCATAGGTGTAGCTTTACTTATCTGACTCACTCCTACAATCTCTTCCTCACACAAGATGGGTATCGTCTACTCGTACTGTGCACCGGTTCGGGTTCGTCAATGATCTTTGATCTTTATTATTTTACAGTGGTATCTTTACAATACTATATCAAATGAATAGCATATCACGCAAAGTTTATTTGGTGATTGATTCAAAATCGTCATTTGTGAATCACAAAATGTTCGTATCGAGCAATAGGGATTGGAATGGTGCGTTCATCGTAGCCACGCCCCTCTGAGAGAATGTCCGAATTACCAGCCCAAGGAGGAGACGTAGAATGAGGCGTCAGAACATGTAGAGTGAGTTCGGATTAAGCAATTCACATGTCGATTTCCCCTTCTGACCTTTAGAGAACACCGAAATTCCACATTCTGACACCTCTCGCAGGGGAATAGGCGAAGATGAACTCACCATTATTTGTAAATGTTGAAACGACAAATGAATTTCCTTTATCACAGTATCTCAGAATTATTAATTTACCACAGAGCACAGCAAGAGCATCGTTGAATAAAACGATTAACAAGCTAAAACCTGGTTTTGAAACTTAACTGAATCGGCATTCATCATAGTATGTGTACATTTTATGGACAAATAGATAAATTTCAGGAGTGTAAAGTGGTCGTTATGGGCTTGGATAAGGGAGGAAAGACTTCTATTGTACACTGGATCTTATAATGAAAAGAACCAGAGGAGGAACCTCAACCCACTTATTGTACGTGCATTATATTGTAAAGGCATACTCCGAGCCAATTTACTCTTTTTTTTACAAATACAACGAGAGAACATTGTCAGAGCGGAGTGTTTCAAATTAGCTCGGTGTGTAGCTTTAAAGTATAAACGCCGTTAAAAAAACTAAAACGGAAAAA
Organism: Parapristionchus giblindavisi; assembly: GCA_943737045.1. Lineage (NCBI taxonomy): Eukaryota > Metazoa > Nematoda > Chromadorea > Rhabditida > Diplogasteridae > Parapristionchus > Parapristionchus giblindavisi. The sequence goes on from CALSFV010000657.1 coordinate 16,998, forward strand.
AAACTAGCATTTGTTATGATTAAAATTAATATATTTGTCAGCGTGATCATGAAATCCGAAATGACTATCATATGAGCCATTGTTATTGACTGTAGAGATGATCCGATTACTTGGTTTGGTCAGAGTTAATCCACACTCCGTAACACCATTTTATGTTGAAAATTTCTTGGGTATTTTCGCTGTAAAATAACGTACTATTGATTTTACGCCACTGAAAGATCGATTAAATTATGGGTGCAGTAGGCGTTTTATCTCATTAATCAATCAATATTTCAGCTTTCAATTATCACGAATGCAAGAAGAACGGATACAAGATTAGATTGTCTGATATTGGAGGGACCGATAGAAAGACTACCTTCTGGAGGCATTTCTTGGCTGGAGTTACAGTATGTATCCGCTGTTTTACGTTTTTTTATCAGTTTGGAAGGACTTACTGTATTTAGTTGTTAAAGGAACACACCGAGGTAATTTGAACTTCTCCACTCTGGCAATGCTCTCTCGCTTTCTTTGTCTAAGAGAGAATGTCGCCAGAGCGGAGAGAAAAATGAGCTTGGATGTGCCTGCGATAGGGGAAACCTTTTGCATTATTGCTAATAATATTGTTAAAAAACAAAAAAAAACCTATAACCACATGTAATGGTAGTCTATACTAAGATTAAAATATAAATAATAAATCAATCTTAATGAAATATCGATTGAAGGCATTGATCTACGTGATCGATAGTACGAATCTCCCTCGATTGTCCGAATCCAAAGAGCAATTACATCAGATATTCAGTTTTGAAGAATTGAATGGTCAGTCCATTTTGGAAATTAAAATATGTTTCAAATGATTCTAAAGGCGATCTAAGTATACTCACCACTCTGGCAATACTCTCTCGCAGACAAAGAAAGCGAGAGAGTATTGCCAGAGCGGAGAGTTTCAAAATGGCTCTGAATGTGTAGCAGTATGTTTAGCCATTCAATTTGTAGTCCGTGATCAAATTTTGGATGAAATGATTAAACAAATCAATGAATATTATCTTTCAAGGAGTTCGTACACTCATCATGGCCAACAAACTCGATTTGCAGACGAAAAAAAACTGCAAGGTATGACAATTTTTTTTTTGAATTTCGATACATTTTTCTGTTTTCATAAAATGGAAAAGAAAAGAAAATTTCAGGTAGCGAGTGTTGATTTGATCAGGAAAGAGCTAGGACTTGATTGCTCACTTCGTGAGGTGTATTATTGATTTACAAGGAGATTTTTTTTTGTCTTTTGTATAATGCTTATGATCAAAGTCTGTCTTGGAATGAATCTTTGAAATAATCACTTAAAATCCTTATTTTCTGGATTTAGTTCCGAGCATAATTTTCTTTATGGGGTGGTACCACACTGCCATGGGCATCATGCCCACCCATGGCCATTATCGGATTCTGGCTCAATCTGAACGAAAAAGTGCCTTGAATGATCATCGCTCGGTTCCAGGACGGCTTTTCCCGGCACTTTCCACTGACTCTCTAACGTAATCTAGCCAAATGTAGATCATATTGTATTATTGAGACATCTAACGAATATTTATCACCATCGGACTTGAATCCGCGACAATGAATTTTTCGAACCATGACCCGGGGTTCATGGTCTAGAATTCATTCATGACCATGAACCCCGGGTCATGGTCAGAAATGGACCGAAAAAGTCAGGATGGAGAATCTTCAAGTACTATGCGTCAATGTATGCTATAGAAGCCCAGTGACATATTATATCAGAAAGTACCGTATTCCATCAGTGGTGGAATCGAGAACTGGTTTTTTAACAAAGAATCTATAAAAGAAAAAAACATTAACTTGCGATACCTGTACTATGCTGGTTTCAGTTCCTATATAGACAATACTGTACTACTGTATTGGTGTATATTCTAAGGAGGGCGTAAAAATATCATTTGTCATCTATTTCATTAAAATTTCTTATAGGATCAATGGGGGGAATGCCGTGCAATTCTGATCTGTAAGATAAGAACAGGGGGACTATGCATACAACAGGAATAAAGAGTTGGGACCAATAACAAAAAAAGAGATACTCAAAAATGAGCAGAAATGAAAATAAGCCAGATGAGGCATCGACATCGCTGCACTCGGTTCCGCGTTTGTCAGAATATTGTATGTTGTGTTTCAATATAGCGCTGGGGAAGTGTTCTTCATATTGGCGCATAGTACTTGAAGATTCTCCATCCTGACTTTTTCGGTCCATTTCTGACCATGACCCGGGGTTCATGGTCATGAATGAATTCTAGACCATGAACCCCGGGTCATGGTTCGAAAAATTCATTGTCGCGGATTCAAGTCCGATGGTGATAAATATTCGTTAGATGTCTCAATAATACAATATGATCTACATTTGGCTAGATTACGTTAGAGAGTCAGTGGAAAGTGCCGGGAAAAGCCGTCCTGGAACCGAGCGATGATCATTCAAGGCACTTTTTCGTTCAGATTGAGCCAGAATCCGATAATGGCCATGGGTGGGCATGATGCCCATGGCAGTGTGGTACCACCCCATAAAGAAAATTATGCTCGGAACTAAATCTCAGATACAAATAAATCGCAAAATGTGATAGTCTCATTCAAAATGTCGATGTCAGAGTTGGGCAAATTTCAATCCCAATGGTGCTGTGGTGCACTCTGGGCCTAACATACTGCAAAAAGAATTTTGGTTCTAGCTCATTCGGTTGAGAAATTACGAATTTTCGAGATGTTCGACGAACCCGGCGCTTTTGCGCCGCATTGATCCATACAGGCGGCGACGTCATCATTTTTGAAAACAAGGTCAAAGACCCTCCAGGCCCTATGAGTATGGGGGCCCATATCGAAAATCCTGGCGAAATGTCCGGGGGGTAGTCACTTTTCTCAGATCCGGCCTCTTAAAGGCATGCCAGGTAATGCTCTCTCGCTTTCTCTGCCTACGAGAGAGTGTTGTCAGAGAGTTTTAAAGTATCTAGTGAAATTGATAAATTGATAAATAATGGTATAATGGTGATGTGCGACAGATCTAACGAAATCTTTACGTAGCAAAGCATATATGAGACGAAGTTGAAACATAACAGGTGCGTATTGATAACAAACATGATCTAACACAAAAATGGTATTAAATGTGTTGTCCCACGAATATTTTGTGAATAAACTGTGAAGACAGGATGGTAGCAAAAGTCATATAAGTCATCGCACACTATTCATTTATAATGATTCTGCGTATTGATCGGTATAATCATGAATGAAAGGTGTTCTATAGATAGTTCAGTTCAGTAGTTCAGGGACTGGAGAGGGATGGGAAGGGGCCTAATGGGATAGCAAAGGCTGACAATGAGTGCCCTTCGCAAACTGAACATCAACACACTTTTTACTTACAGTAGGTACAGTCGCGCCGGAAAGTAAGTGCCAACTTTTTGTTTTTGCGATATTTTGTGAACCAAGCGTGCTATCTTGCCGTTCTCGCGACTTCTTGCACGAAATTTATCGAGGAATCCGGCCCTGATATTGAGAACTCATGAAAAATTTTCATTATTGCGTAATTATGACGCAATCGAAGTGCACTTTTTTGAAAAATCATAACTCACAAGGGAAGTATAGTGCGCCGGTCCGGACTTCGGAATGGGACATATACCATTCGATAGGTCTCCAAAATAGAAGACTCCCATATTAAGGATTTTGCAACGTACCCCTGGGGGCAGAGTAATTTGCATATTTCTGACTGTCTTTTTTTTCGTCCTACAATGAGATCCAGTCTCTGTGAGATCTAGTGTGAGGTGGCCGGATGGATAAGAGGATTGTCTCTATATCTTTTGCTCGTGAGTTCGATTCCCACACAAGTTCAACTTCTTTTGCTATTTTTCTATGTATGAAAATCTTACAAAAATCATTTAAAAATCAATCAACAATATTTTGCATTATCATATGATAATGATAATAAAAATACAATTTATAATTTTTACAAAGAATAATGATTATGATTATAATTTATGATAGTTTAATGGCTCGTTAAAAAATAGGGGAAAACCGAAATCGGCGACTTTCCACCCGTTAAAAAAGTACACGGAAAGTCGAAAATGGAAACGCGAAATTTGAATTCGCGCGCGCGCAAAGAAGTGCGGGAATTCAAATTCCGACTTTCCGAGTTGAATTTCCATTTTAACTGCTAAAAATGAAGACGGAAATTCTTAATTAAAATCACCGCACCTCTTTGCGCGCGCGCGAATTCAAATTTCGTGTTTCCATTTTCGACTTTCCGGGTACTTTTTTAATGGGTGGAAAGTCGCCGATTTCGGTTTTCCCCTATTTTTTAACGAGCCATCAAATGAAAATCGAATTCATTATTTTCAATTGTTGTTTTTTGTAACATTTTCCCTTACGTGGAGTGGACTGGCGGTCGTTAAAGATGGAGGCCTGCGAATACGTTCGTAAATATATTATGAAAGCGATTCATTCTTGATAATAGCGCTCCTAACGCACTGGAAAAGTAAAAGTAAATTTACAATCCGTTATTCAAGGCACACCTGACCTTCAAACATACTCCTTCAAATATTTCATAAAAAATGTACCCGAATCCAGCCCTGCATAAATCCTCACAAGGATACGTATATACTATGAATCTATACCGAGGACTCATCGATTTGAGACAATTGATTTTTACCGTTCGTTCATGAAAGATTATCGTAACCCCTAATTACTGCATACCGAGCGTTAGGAGCGCTATTATCAAGAATTAATCGTTTTCATAATGTATACACGGTAGGCTGAAAAAAAAATTTACCTCTGAGTTATGATTTTTCAAAAAAGTGAACTTCGATTGCGTCATCATTACGCAATAATTAAAATTTTTCATGAGTTCTCAATATCAGGGCCGGATTCCTCGATAAATTTCGTGCAAGAACTCGCGAGAGCGGCAATATAGCACGCTTGGTTCACAAAATATCGCACAAACACTTTCAGGCGCGACTGTACAGTGTAGCCTAATTACAAAAGGAATCGGAACTAAACAAAAATAAAGGATATAAATAAATGATGCATCACAAAACTGCTTGCGCTGGAACCATAATTTCAGAAGACCTGCCCTCAGAACGGTAGGGTATCAAAATCGGTCTTCCCAACAAATAAATTATTTTATGCCCTGAGGGCAAATTACGAGCGACTAATCTGAGGATAAACATTACTCGCCACTAGCATCATTTTAGCACATAGAACAGGTCGTTAGCACATCTAGAAGCTGAGTTGTAAATTTTGGGGGTCAAAATTGCGACCCTGCTACAGCTTGAAATCGGAATCGGAGCCATTCCGGATTGTGTGACTGTGCAGCCCTAGTGGGGGTCTCAACTCTCACAATGTTTCAGAAGAACAGGACCTTTTATTAAAGAAATGTAATTTTTCAAAAAAGTGTATTTCAATAGCGTCATCACTACGCATCAGTGAACTAATTTAATTATACCAACACATCATGTTAATATTCCTTGATAAATTCTGTACATTGACTGAAAAGATCAGCTTGATTGCTTTTCTGGATCAAAAGTTATGAAAAAATGAAAAAGTGTCCCGTGACTTTTAGGCTACACTGTACAGTAGCGCCGCAAAGTCTTAATACACTTTTTAGTTCTGCTGCCATTTTGGCGTCAGATGAGATATCAAGCTGAAACTTGTACATGATGTACCCACTCCGCTATTTTAGTGGGGCCAATAATTTGGTCGAAGTTGGGCCAATAATTTGGTCGAAAGTTTAGCCTCAACTTTGGCTACCAGACAAGCCCCACTTTTTTAGTTGAGCCAATAATTTGGTGGTTGGCCCTAAATTTGTTTTGAAGTGGGGCCAATAATTTGGTGGTTGGCCCTCAATTTACTCTAAAGTTTAGTCGATAATTTGATGGTGGGCTGTTAATTTAGTCGAAAGTTGGGCCAATAATTTGGTGGTTGGCCCTTAATTTACTCTAAAGTTAAGCTAATAATTTGGTGGTTGGCCCTTAATTTACTCTAAAGTTTAGTTAATAATTTGGTGGTTGGCCCTTAATTTACTCTAAAGTTTAGTTAATAATTTGGTGGTTGGCACTTAATTTACTCTAAAGTTTAGTTAATAATTTGGTGGTTGGCCCTTAATTTACTCTAAAGTTGAGCTAATAATTTGGTGGTTGGCCATTAATTTGTTTACTTTTATTCCAGTTCCATTCATGTCTACTGCACATTTAAAAGATTTATACGTCAATTCTTTATTCTCACAACGAAAAAATTTACATATCGAATACAACATGACAAGAAAAAAATTAAACAAACAATAAACAATGAATAGATTTAATGTATCATTGACAAGACAATATATCACGCCTGTCACGAGACATCGAGCTGAGAATGGGAATGAAGCAAAAAATGGTGAAATGAGTTAGTACCATTTTGAACATCTCTAGGTATACCCTACCAGCCCCCAAAGTCTCATTGTGCATTTTTTCCATTTTGGGGCTCAATACACCGGTTCGGTCAGGAGAAGTCCCAACTTTGAGCACGAATTTCTCGCTTCTGGTTTGTTTTAGCGAAAAAGTGTCGCAACAGTGACACCCCGCTCTTTTTTCGAGCTCTATCGATCTAAACAAACCATAAGTTATGAAAATGCCTCCGAACAGAGCTACACTACGGAGCACAGAACTCAAAAAAATAGGAAAAGGAGGTGTTCTTCTTCCAGTATGTTATTAATTTTTCATGCGCTTTCTAATGAGGGGGTGATATTAATGTGATATGATATATCGGATTGATATTATCATTTTCTCCCTTTCTCTTCCCTCTTTTTCTTTCGAACCATACGAACAAATTAACGTATTTTTTCGCAAACCCCTCATTTGAAAGCGCATGAAAAACGTAATAACATACTGAAAGAAGAGCACTCCGTAGTGTAACTCTGTTCAGACGCATTTTCATGAACTCTGTTTTTTTTTAGATCTCGAAAAAAAGAGCGGGGGTCCCCTCTTGTGACACGTTATCGCTAAAACGCACTAGAAGAATTTGTGCTCAAAGTTGGGACTTCACCTTACCGAAAAATAGGGAAAAATACACAATGAGACTTTGAGGGCTGGTAGGGCATGCCTCGAGATGTCCAAAAACCATTTTCGCTCCAGTCACATGAATCGTAAGTTTAGCTCGATTTTCTCGTGACAGGCGTGATATGAGACCATTTGTGCGTGATATGAGACCAACGGTAGCTCTAGGTGCAAAATGTTTCGTTTACAATATACAGTTAAACGTACAGCATAATGTACAATGTACAGCATAAAGTAATGATACGCTTTTTCCTTTTTTTGCAACTTTTGATCCAGGAAAGGAATAAAGCTGATCTTTTGAGTCAATGTAGGCAACACATCAAGGAATACAAACATAATATGTTGGTGTAATTAAATTAGTTCACAGTTGCATAGTGATGAATACACTTTTTTAAACACGCATATGCAGTCATTTATTTAGTTGAAATTTTTTATAGATTTAAAGGGAGACTTGTTCAATTCATACGTGGGCGGCATTGCCGCTAGCGGCAATACCCGATTTTGGCACCAAACCCACCCGATTTAACCAAAATTCACTGAAAAATTGAATACGATTTGTGCAAAATTCACTTGAAAATGAAATTTTTGTGTCAAACCTACCCGATTTCGGCACCCGACCCTCCCGATTTTCATTTCCAGCGGCAATGCCCGCCCATGTATGGTTCAATTACTCCATTCCTAAAGTGTTCCGCTATCGATCCACCCCTAATAGATACCATACCTCTTGTCGCTAGCGAAAAGACTCATCCGATTTAGCCAAAATTCACTCAAAATGAAAAAAAATGAGTTGGAAGTGCCTCAATTTGGAATGTACCACACGATCGTTGCTTAAGATCCACCCGCTTTTCAGCCACAATGTTTCCCACGTAGGATCGATCATAGGTGGGCGCATGAAAACGAATTCTTTTTGCACACAACCTTGCCTTCCCTTGCGCATAGCTTTGCCTCGCAAAGATTGGAAAATTTCCAGTCAAACCTGCAAAAAAAATTACCATGCGCATAGCCTTACAATTTCCCGGTTTGCACACAACCGTTCCCCCAGCGTGTCCGCATATGGGATCGATACTCGTTCTGATTTTTTAAAAGATTTTAGAACTGATATGCGGTATGATTTCATGGGGGTGTTTCTTACTAATCTAGATCTCCCACATATTCCTAGATGGGTATTAAGTCTCAAAACTGACCGCATCGACAAAAAATATTCACACACATTATAGGAGAGCGAAATCATACATTATTATACCCTCGCAATGCGAGGATTGAAACACTATATATGGCTCATTTTAGGCCACTTGATGCGAAACGAAGCTAAAAATGAGGATTTTAAGCGAAAAATAAAGAATTTTCTGCATCAACCCACCCTATTTCGAGAATCGACCCACTATTAAAAAATAAACGGCGAGGGCACCGAAAATATATGACATCGTTTTCCTAGGGATTACAGAGAGGGCTCAACCGTTCAGAGGGCAGAGGCCATATGCCCGATCACCAGGGTTTTATTTCCGGGAAAGCAGTTTTCCCAGAGAATGTTTTCTCTAAAAGGTGTTTCTAGGAAAACGGTTTTCCGTGTGCATGGAACAAAGTTTGCACACAGAGAGAAATAAGTCGACTTTTCACTAAAAAAACGTTACGTGCTAAAAAGGTTTTTTCCGTGATCACTACAGTAGCAGCCAAAAGTCAGCGGCACTTTTTTTGAATTGCCATAACTTTTGACTCATATGAGCAATATTGCTCATGTTTTGGTAGGTTAGTATGGGCCATGTGGGCATCATATCCTAGTCCCGTTGTTATAATTACTCGTCGAATTATTTCGTAGTGATGATGCAACCAATTATTACTTACTCAGCAGAGACTATTTCCTCAGCTGGATTATTCTGAGGCTTATTGTTAACAGTGTATAAACAACATTTACTGAGGAGTTCAATCCGCTATGCAAGCCATTCGAGCTAATTCATTCCTATGAGAAAATCGATATTTCCGACACCCCTGATATAGAGCAAAAATGTCATATCTCTGTATTCAGTGAAGTTGCAGGCTCCAGACTTGGCAGATATAATACTCCATGAGTGATACAAAACGTGGCCGAGTATGAACACGATCCGTTGAATTTTAAGAAATTTCGAAAAAATATTTTTCTCATTTTTCGAGGTACAGGAAGTACCTGCTCAGGTTATCTTGTATTCTTTTTAACAGCCAGATGCCTTCTATATATAGTAGACGACAGTTTACCATTGTTTCAAGAAATATCGATTTCTTCGAGAGAAGATATAATTGGGGAAAGGAGGCGAAAATAGTTTTTTATCAGGCCATCTAAAAATTAAAATGATATATTTCTGGCACTAAGAGAGGATCGATAGCCATTCTATTATAGGGATCATCTTTCCTCTTCATGATAATTCTCGTGATAATTTCTGAACCTAATCAGACAAATTCTAAGAATTTCGAAAATATGGTGAAAAAAAATTCTAACTGTTTTCTACCTTCTTTCCTCAATTATATCTTCTCTCGAAGAAATCGATATTTCTTGAAACAATGGTAAACTGTCGTCTACTATATATAGAAGGCATCTGGCTGCTAAATAGAATACAAGAAAACATGAGCAGGTATTTCCTGTACCTCGAAAAATGAGAAAAATAATTTTTCGAAATTTCTCAAAATTCAACGGATCGGGCTCATACTCGGCCACGTTTTGTATCACTCATGGAGTATTATATCTGCCAAGTCTGGAGCCTGCAACTTCACTGAATACAGAGATATGACATTTTTGCTCTATATCAGGGGTGTCGGAAATTTCGATTTTCTCATAAGAATGAATTAGTTCGAATGGCATGCATAGCGGATTGAACTCCTCAGTAAATGTTGTTCATACCCTGTTCCCAACGAACATCTGAAAAATCCAGCTGAGGAAATAATCTCTGCTGAGTAAGTACTAAGGGGCTACATCATCACTACGAAATAATTCGACGAGTAATTATAACAACGGGACTAGGATATGATGCCTACATGGCCCATACTAACATACCTAAACATGAGCCCTATTGCTCATCTGAGTCAAAAGTTATGGCAATTCAAAAAATGTGCCGCTGACTTTTGGCTGCTACTGTATGTAACAGTGAACTAATTTAATTACAACAACACACCATGGTTGTATTTCTTGATGAGTTCCCTACATTGACTCAAAAGATCAGCTTTAGTGCTTTGCTGCATCAAAAGTTACAAAAAAATGAAAGCGTCCCTGACTTTGTGACGATGCCAGCAACAAGAGGAAACTGCGCCTGATGTTGGCTGTGACGTGGTGGACGGCCAAGTGGTAGCAGAAGACGCACACCTGAAAAAGGGACATAGTTAATCAATCATCAATGATGGATAAGTAATCAATAATAATATGCGAGATCTATCAAATAGCAACTGACCTCGCAACTTTGCACAGAGACCTCGGACAGGACATGAGGAAGGAGCGACAGGCTTCTACCACAACTAGAGCTGAAAGTGATACAACTTTACACGATGTTTACCAGCATATGACAAGAAAATTCCGAGTGAATAGTTTTCAACAAAGAGAAAATATCTTTTCCATGCGATAACTGAGCAGACAGAGAAGTTGTAAACGGCCAAAGTGTGTGAAAGGGCAAAGAATGTAGAAGAAACAAAGGCGAACGAAGAAAAGAGTGCTGCTCTATGCATAGAGATATGAAATAGTGCCAGTTCTTGCGCAAAAAAGTCGAAAGAGCTAAGACAGTAACTGAATATGGAACGAACGCAATAGAGCGACTTCGTCATGAACAAACGAGATGATTAAAAAGCATAAACGAACACTAATCAAAAGATAACTACAACCCTCGTAAATTCAACAAAAAATTGAAGCAATCACACAACCAAAAACACGAGATTTCTAAGTCCACTAAATCACCTAATCACCGGCCTCAATCCAGGATTCGATCGTAAACTAACTTTTATTAATATATATTTTTATATTCAAAATGTGAAATTTACCGCTCGAATTAAACATCAATCGACAGTACCCAATGTACTAAGCCGATATTATATGAAATCAGAGTCCCAACTCTTTCATGGCGGGAGATACAGGTTTTGCGGAAATTATAAAAATTATTTGGAAAACCAATTAATTTCATCTTATGACGTGTAATTAAATCGAGTCCTGTCAATTGAAACCAAATTCGAGAAAAAACAAAATTATTTTCGAATTCCCCCCAGAGAGACCAGAACGTCCGTGTTCCACTACGGCTGTTCCAGAATGTCGTACTTCCTCTGAATCTAATGAATAGCAGAACCACACATTAACAAAATAGAATACAAATAATAAATGTAACGAAAACAACATCTTTTAGTTGAAAAAAACTGGGATCGCGTTAATGGTGGCATGGCGTAACACGAAAATTGCAAGCAAACATTGCCTGCTCACACTGACGCCATTATATGGCTTTCGGTGAAACGACTCGACTTGCGAAAAAGATAAGCCAATAATTTGGTTTGAAGTCGGGCTGTTATTTTAGCTCCAAAATTTTAGCCAAACTTTGGCTAAACTTTAGCTAAAATTATAGCCAAAGTTTGGCTAAAATTTAGAACTAAAATAACAGCCCCACTTCGAACAAATTTAGGGCCAACTACCAAATTATTGGCCAAACTTTAGCTAAAATTTTAGCCAAAGTTTGGCTAAAATTTAGAACTAAAATAACAGCCCCACTTCGAACAAATTTAGGGCCAACTACCAAATTATTGGCCCCCCTAAAATAGCGGAGCACAGTATGTACGTATTCGATCCTCTTATAAGGTCTCAAGGGCCTTTCTGGTTATTGCACAGTGATGACGCTACCAAACAACACTTTTTCGAAAATTCATTATTCTGGGGCGGTTCCGGTGTCTAGAACCGAGGGCCGAAACATCGGACCGCGTTTGTTTTGCTTATAGTTTCCTTATCATTTCTTTTTTATATCTGATCACAGTCATAGACAATTTCGTCTTCCGTCTCTCTCATTATTTCATTTTTTTACTCATCAACCTTCGTGATCATTGAGAGAACTACAAGGCCTATCCAGAAAAAAAGTTTCAGGTTGCTGCGAATTCGGGTATTGGCTGCAGACTTGCTGCAACTTCGTGGTCGCAAAATCATATCTCGGCTTCTAGAAGAGCTTTAAAGGAGTTCAAAGCAGCAAACTCATTCTCTCGGTGAATCATAATGATCCTGTAAGTATGGTAGCGCTAGCATATCATTCACCCTCATGGATCGAAAAAGTCACTTTTTTAAAAGACCCAACTTTGAAAAATCACAATTCTGGTGGCGGACATTGTAAAATTCTGCTCAAGGAGATTTGATAGATGAAATAACTCTAAAACGTAATGTCGCTAATCCTGAACATATAAAAGAAAGCGTTTTTGATCTTCTGTTATCGAATGAAACAACTTTTCATTGTGATTTTAAGAAAAAATTGACGAAAAATGAGCAAAGATAAAAGTTCAAAGATCGAAAACACAAAGATCAAAGATCAAAACTCGATTCATAAAGTGTCTCTCTATCATGACCAACAAAAATCACAATAAGCGGATACATCGTCATTGAGCAGTGTCGAAGACCCAGAAATGTTTGCGGGTCGCTTGATGAGAAGGGAGCGCGGCCTAAACGACTATCCTTCAGATAATCGACTGCCGCAGGCAAGAAGGAATATCAATTGCTCTAAAAAGCGGGGAATCGATTAATTAATATATTTTCAACATTCCTATCCGAAAAACAGAATTTTACAATGTCCGCCACCAGAATTGTGATTTTTCAAAGTTGGGTCTTTTAAAAAAGTGACTTTTTCGATCCATGAGGGTGAATGACATGCTAGCGCTACCATGCTTACAGGATCATTAGGATTCACCGAGAGAATCAGTTTGCTGCTTTGAACTCCTTTAAAGCTCTTCTACAGTGCCCGACATAATGATAGGACACCCCTAAAATTTTTAGATTTCGGTCGAATGGTGAATGGAAATCAAAAGAGGTATACACCATTTGTATCCCTGTCTTGAATAACTAAAGTAGCCAACGTATGAGGAAATTCAATTTCCCAGTCGACGAGAAAATAATGATTTTCCGAAATTTTACCGTGACATAATGATAGGACACCCTGATTTTTTCGATGAATTATTATTTTTTACGAACTTCTGCATAACAGCAACGGATCAACAACAGGTTGGTAATCGATGATATGGCCCTTCCTCCAGATTAAGCCAAAGGTGCGATTTTGCAGGATTCCGTAGAGGGCAGAAATCACTTTTGTCTCGATGTCTACCCACTCCGTTTTTTATGCCAGACTTAAACTCAGCAGCCGATGCATACTGTTTGTTGTTCTTGTACACACGACGAACCACGATGAGCCAGATATGGTTTAAGTTGGGGGAAACCACTGGGCTTGGAAGAACAGGGATGTTCTTGACTGCGAACAATGCTTTTGAGCGGTGCTGCCAGGGATTTAGGCGCTGTCTTTCTGGGAGATCAGGTGGCTGGCACGGTTCTTCCTCATGAACGGAACGAGGGTAGTCTGAAGCATCGCTTGATACTCAGCATAGTCCATCCTGATGGAGTTGAAGGAAATGGGCGGCTTATCGAATTTTAAGAACGTGCCCCAGAACATGACCGAAGTTCATCCTGCTGAAATAACGTGATTTTCTGAGTAGATCACGTCAGAAGAAGTTATAGCCATCCGGAATATAGGGATTGAATTTCTTCTCATCGGTGAATGCAATCATAAATTGATAATTTGACTTTTTTTTGAAGAAAAAATACATGTACAGTACTGTGACGTAATATTCGGCGAGCTGCCCATCTCCTTCAACTCCAGCAGGATGGACTATGCTGAGTATCAGGCGATGCTCCAGATTAACCATCATTCCGTTCATGAGGAAGAACCGTGCCAGCCACCTGATCTCCCAGAAAGACAGCGCCTAAATCCCTGGCAGCACCCCTCAAAAGCATTGTTCGCAGTCAAGAACATCCCTGTTCTTCCAAACCCAGTGGTTTCCCCCAACTTAAACCATATCTGGCTCATCGTGGTTCGTCGTGTGTACAAGAACAACATACAGTATGCATCGGCTGCTGAGTCTGGCATAAAAAACGGAGTGGGGCGACATCGAGACAAAAGTGATTTCTGCCCTCTACGGAATCCTGCCCAATCGCACCTTTGGCCTAATCTGGAGGAAGGGCCATAACATCGATTACCAACCTGTTGTTGATCCGTTGCTGTTATGCAGAAGTTCGTAAAAAATAATAATTCATCGAAAAAATCAGGGTGTCCTATCATTATGTCACGGTAAAATTTCGGAAAATCATTATTTTCTCGTTGACTGGGAAATTGAATTTCCTCGTACGTTGGCTACTTTAGTTATCCAAGACAGGGATACAAATGGTGTATACCTCTTTTGATTTCCATTCACCATTCGAATGAAATCTCAAAATTTTATGGGTGTCCTATCATTATGTCGGGCACTGTAGAAGCCGAGATATGATTTTGCGACCACGAAGTTGCAGCAAGTTTGCAGACAATACCCGAATTCGCAGCAACCTGAAACTTTTTTTCTGGATAGGCCTTGTAGTTCTCTCAATGATCACGAAGGTTGATGAGTACGAAAAATTCCCTGAAAGAATAATGAATTTTCAAAAAGTGTTGTTCAGTAGCGTCATCACTATGCAATAACCAGAAAGGCCCTTGAGACCTTATAAGAGAATCGAATACGTACGTACTGTGGGTACATCATGTACAAGTTTCAGCTTGATATCTCATCTGACGCCAAAATGGGAGCAGAACTAAATAGTGTATTAAGACTTTGCGGCGCTACTGTATATAAGAGGGGTTAGGCCCACCGAAAAATATTGACTTGGCACTTTTTTTCTGCCATTTTAACGACTGTAAATGTGGCAAATGTTCGTGCCATATTATACGTGTGTATTATTGGCGTTTTTATATAAATATTTTATCTCCAAATTTCAACAATGCAAATATGGCGGAAAAAAAGATCATTAGAAATGGCATAGTTGACGGATGAAAAGATGGCTTGAAGATGGTTGACAAATATTACGGGTGAAATATTGGCTATAAGGTGATGACGTCTACATTTTAAAATGTGGCAAATAATCAAGCTGCATAAATGGCATGAAATTGGCATGCCAGAAAATCACATGTTAAAGTTGGCAATAAATATTGGAAACAATTATGCCAGAATTGCAAGTGTCAAATTTGTCGGAATGAGGGCAACCAAAAATGATCGCTGCAAAATTGGCAGGTCGCAATAACAAAGTTATTGCCATTTTTTTACGGTGTAAAATGTGGTCCGCCATTTTTACGGTGTAAAATATGGTTCGCCATTTTTTACAGCGTAAAATATGGTTCGCCATTTTTTACAGCGTAAAATTTGTCAGACTAAAACAATTAATGGGGTGTATGACTAAACATGAAAAAACGAGTGATTTCAAAGATTAGGAGGGATGAAAATGGGGAAGTGGAATAATACAATGATACACATAATAATACAAAAATAATAAAATACTGTAATAGTACACATAATACAAGATCGAAGCGAATGGATACGTTGCCGTCCTCGACCAACTGGAATCAAATAAATCAATAATTTTAACTCGCAATCGTAACTGTGACCTGATTTAACTGCCGAAAGATTTTCTTAATCATTTCAAAAAGCACCAGTAATTAATTAATTGTTGTTCAGGTGTGAACTAGTCGGACATCGAAAAGACTACAGTAATCCACATTAATCCCTAAAGATTCAAGACCAAGTAGTCCTAGTACGACTCCTACAGTGGATCAAAGATCATAGATCCTCGCTCACCTTGTCTCTTTGGCCGTCTTGCCCAGCGTCTCCTCCACACTGGACTGCTCGATCTCGCGCAGCTTTTCATCAATCCCCTCCAGCGTCACGACCTGGAGGGAAAATAATAATTTAAACAAACTTAAAATATTTAATTAATGAATTAGGCAAATAGCGGATTTCGATGCTCAATCACAAGTTATTATTAAAATGAAAGCTGCGTAAAATATGCTAAAGATCACACAATTAAACAATCGAAAATAGAGTAGTTCAGAATGTACATACGCACTCAGATCGAATCGTTCTAGGGAAAAGCATTTCCAATATTGTTTTTAACGGACATGCTTAGGTTAACGAAATTTAAACACAATCATGCACAGTGTTTCGAGAAGTGCGACAAAGTAACGAGGTAGAAAGAAACGACAGATACAAAAATGTCTTGTTGTAGGAACGCAATTCCATGAATAAGCCAAGAAAATAACATTAAAAACGTAAATAAGGAAACAATTCCAACCTGTAGTTGGTTGATTAGTCGGTGGGGGTGCGGGTCGAGACCATGTTAGCAAAAGACATTTGCGCGAAATGTATCAATTGCGCCGATCCCAAATGCTCCGAGGGACATTTGCGCAATAACCGAATGCGACGAGGGACATTTGCGCAATAACCGAATGCGCCGAGGGACATTTGCGCAATAACCGAATGCGCCGAGGGACATTTGCGCAATAGCCAAATGCGCCGAGGGACATTTGCGCGAGAACCAAATGCACAGAGGGACATTTGCGCGAGAACCAAATGCGCAGAGGGACAATTTCGCCGAATATGTCTTTTATTTTATTTTACTTTCTCATCATTTTCTTGCACTTATTTCAACAACCATGTGATCAGAATGAATATTGATGCTGACAATGATCATAGTCTCACCTTCAATCATCTTCGTCCTCTACAACAACTATCATTAAGAATATGATTATTCAAGTCTTTTCATTGTATCCACTGACATCCGTGATCATAGATTTCCCATCCTTTTCATATATCTTTCCCTTATAGTATTCATTCAATATTACCCGCCTGTGTATTTAGAGCTATCTAAAGACTTCTACTTGGTCCAGTTGATGTGCCTACCTCGAGTTGGTCCACGAATGCCTCGAGTTTTTCACCATTTTACTTTCTCAATTTCGTGGACTTGATTGACTCTTCGTCTGTTCTGTGTCTATTCGATATGATTTTGTATGAACAAAAGGTAAAAAGAACATCATCGATCATCTTCTTGAAAGTGTCCTAAAATTTTAATATCAGTACATTTTCTGTAGTTTTAATGCTCATAATGGAATTGTGTGAGGACACATATCCCGATCTTTACGAAACTTTGAGGGGTATATAACAAGGTGATTTCAAATCTGTTTTAAAAACCTGCACTTTGTGTCGTTGAAGACCATTGAGAAAAATTTACAAAAGAGGAATGCGTCGGTGGGAATTAAACCCGTCCCTCTCATAAAATGCTATTCCGAGCCGTAAACCACTCGTCTACCGATGCAGTGATGAAGGCAGCGTTAAACGATGTTATGTAACCAGTGAAATTTCTGTCTCGCTTTAACGACATCAAGTGCATGTTTTAAAACAGATTTGAAATAAGCGTGTTCGAATTAGTATAAGCTCAAACTTTTGTATAGATCGGGATATGTGTGATCCGACCATTCCCTTCACTGAGAGCAAACTTACCTGGCAAATCGTTAGCCACACCCATTTGCCTGGCAAACGATTTGCCAGAAATCTGGAGTGGTCCATTTCGGGCAATCGATTTGCCCGCTTTATGGCTATAGGATTATATGTTTCTTTGGAAAAGACTATGAGTTCTAAACAATGTGCATGCGTGTCCTGGTAGCGCAGTGGGTAGGGGGCTTGGCTAGTTCGCGGCGGGTTGGTGGTTCGGTTCCTTGTATGTACATTCCCACTTATTCATGGCGATCTTATGCTGTCACATCAGCATGTGATCCTTGCTTACTTATTTTTCATTTTTGCTGATTTTTCTGCTGTTAATGAAAGTGGTTGGGTTACTTTAGTGAAATATTCAAGCAACCATAAGAGAAGAAAGATGATTTGGACAGCCAAAAGCCAATGAATTGAAAGTATACTATGTGTTTTCAATAAGATTCTACTAGAGTAGAACAACAATAGCTCTATCAAGTTATATAACGAAGTTTTAAAGCTGCAAAAGATTTGTGCTCCAAGTGGGAATCGAACTGGCGTGGGTGAGAAGCGCCTTCCCTGTTGTCTGACTACAGGGTATCGATTTGCCCGTATTTAGGCGAAACAAAATAGCCCAAATGCTGGCTAAAGAGATTCGCCCGAATACGGGCAAATTGTTACATGAGTTCCCCGATGGGGCAAATCATTTGCCCGAATATAGGCAACTTTGCTCTCACAAGGGAAGTACAAGAAATATCTTTTAGACTTTTGAACAAGACTATTTTTCCTCGATAGGTATAGGCAATATATAGACGGAACCAAAAAATTAGCTGCTACCATGCACTTTCAGATTTTATATAATTAATCAAAGTTTTTGAAAAAATTCCTCATTTTTTGAAGAAATAATGCACTGTGTAGGGGACAAGGAGCGTAGGAAACAAAGCGCACCTGTAAGAGCATTGAGGACATGGCAGCGTGGTGTAGTGGTTGTGTATACTCTTCTGGATCGGTCTGTGGTTGGTTCAAGTACACCTATGGACATTTTTCTTTTGCTCATTTTTAACAGCTTCGGACTTGTACTTTCGCTGAATTTTTTTTCAATTTCAGATCTTCTTTCACTTTCAGAACGTTCGTGCAATTTGTTCCTATTCCATTACATTTTTCATTATTTCCAATATATTTAGCATCTAATAACTTCCACGAAATTTATCAACAAAACAAATTATTAAAATTATACATGCCACATAATATTTCAACAACAATGGCAGTTAACAAAACAATTCCCGCGCAATCGACGATCACATATCGAGCATTTGATGAAATGAAAGTTGGGACAGGGTCTCTAACAGATTACAAAAACATCTTAAAAGATGTAATCTTGAGCATGCACGAACGTTTTGAAAGTGAAAAAAAATTAACAATTTTTTCCCACAAGTCCGAAGCTGTTAAAAATGAGCAAAAGAAAAATGTCCATAGGTGTACTCGAACCACCCACAGCGCGATCTAGAAGAGTACAGACTACCACTACACCACGCTGCCATGTCTTTAGGGCTCTTACAGGAGCGCTTTGTTTCCTACGCTTCCTGCCCCCTACACAGTGCGTTTTTTTTCTTTAAAAAATAAGGAATTTTTTCACAAACTTTGATTAATTATATAAAATCTGAAAGTGCATGGTCGCAGCTAATTTTTTGGTTCCGTCCATATATTGCCTATACCTATCGAGGAAAAATAGTCTTGTTCAAAAGTCTAAAAGATATTTCTGTACTTCCCTTGTCAGTGTTGTATGCTCAGCATCAATATTCATTCTGACCACATTGTTGTTGAAACAATTGCAAGAAAAATGATGAGAAAATAAAATAAAATAAAAGACATATTCGGCGCAAATGTCCCTCGCGCATTTGGTTCTTGCGCAAATGTTCCTCGGCGCATTTGGCTATTGCGCTAATGTCCATCGCGCATTTGGTTATTGCGCAAATGTCCCTCCGCGCAATTGGTTCTGGCGCAAATGTACCTCTGCGCAAATGTCCCTCCGCGCATTTGGTTCCGGCGCATTTGGTTCCTGCGCAAATGTCCCTTTGCGCATTTGGTACAGGCGCAAATGTTACTCTGCGCAAATGAGATCTTGCGCAAATGACCATTGCCTTCGTATGGCGCAAATGTATTTTGCTAACATGGTCTCGACCCGGGGGTGCTACACGACAGTCAGTAGTATCTTCCTTGGACGTTGCGGCTTCAGCAGGGGTCTTCCGTCTGCGCACGAGGTCATAGACTCCTTGTCGGAATGCTGCATTGAAAAATCAATATATGAGATAGCAAATACCGTATGCAGCGTTTGGTAACAATTTTTAGCCCGTACTAAATGAATCAATCAATAATTGCCAAGAAGTAGAGCAGTACTAGTCGAATCCCCCAATAACCAACTCTCTTAATATCGAAATATACCTCTCCCAATCACATTATGACAATGGTTCTCTGAATACGGGAGGGACATATCACAAATGCCGGAACCCCAGATTTGAATGTTTTAAACAACACGCATGTAATTATACATCTAATTTATTCACAGCACGCATAAACTACAATCATGGTCTAAATAGGAATATAGTGGAGGGGCGAAACATAAAAGATAAGATACTAAAAATTAGGGGTCAGAGCAAGAGGTGTAAACCACCTCTTGCTTGGCCAGAATCTCTCTCTGACGAGAGAGGGGAGAGAGGGATAACTGCTAGAGATGAGGGGGAGGTTCTATCTCTGTCTCTATCTACTTGGAAACAAACTAGACTAAGTATACTGATACATTACATCTACAATCTCTAATAAGTTGAGCTCCGTCGAAACAAAGAATACTAAAAAATGGATACTAAATGGGGAAGGGAATATTGAATGAAATAAGCAAGAAAATCAAAGCAAGAAAAGCAAAGTAAGAATAAAAGCAAGAAAAAGCAAGAAACAAATTAAATGAGGTATAGATATTTGAGATCTTAGCATTGGTGAAAAAAATACGAAAACATATTAAAGTAATGAGGACGGGAGTGAACCCTTCCAAGAGAGAGATCACTTTATCACACTTGCCCGAGATTCCCGAGATCCTTCACCCCGTCTCGTTTTGATACTTCCCTCGGAAACCATCGAAATCCAGCCATCTCTCTCGATGAAGGTGAGAGTGATTGGCTGATTTCATTTCTGGCTCGCAAGGAGGATATCTCAGTGACGTGAGTGTGGCCCGGTCTCTCTCGATTGGCTATGCGCTACTACATGATCTCTCACTCGCAAAGGTTCTTCTCCATTCTCACGAAAAACAAACAATTTTTGTTTTCACCAATACTAGGAATTACATGAAATGATGAATAATTATTGTACCACTACTGCTTCTTCTTCTTGAGCCTCTCTGATCGTCGAAGAGGTGGGCTAGGTGTTGCTGCTGGTGTAGTCGATGTAGATGTCGTGGACGGGATGAGGGTGGATGGGAGATCTGACGGTCCTCGTTTGTAGAGTCTCAGCTGGTCTTTGTGGTAGGTTCTTCGTGTTGTTGGGTTTATTTCGATCTCCACTTGGCTTCCGATGACCTTTGTGACCACGTACGGTCCATCGAGTCGGGCTGACAGCTTATTTCTTACAAGAGGGCGTGACAGCAGCACTTCGTCTCCTTCTTGGATCTCCTTCTTCTTGATGAGATGACTCTTCTCGTATTGGACCTTCTGTTGGAGTGAAGCCTTCTCCATGTTCTGCTCGATTGTCTCGCAGATTCTTATCAAGGCGAGCTTGACTCTCTCAGAGTATTCCTCGAGACTGGTTGATGTGACTGCAGCAGGAATGTTGAGGTCTTCAGGAAGTCGGGCTTCTCGACCGTGGATGACAGTGAAGGGTGGAACCTTTGTTGTTGAACTCTTCTTGTTGTTAAGAGCAAAGGCCACGATAGGGAGGTATTCGTCCCAGTCGTTGGCTGCTTCTTTAACGAAAGCTGAGAGGGACTCCTCGAGAGTACGGTTGAGCCGTTCCACGAGGCCATTAGCGTTCTTATGATACGGCGCGCTGATCTCGTGGTGGCATCCCAATTTCTTCAACAGTGATTCGAATTCCTTCGACATGAAGTTCGTGCCTTGGTCGGTGAATATCGTCTCAGGGGTACCATGACGGCTGAATACTTCGTTCACGAATGCCTTGCAGATGGTCTCGGCTCGTTGATTAGGAAGGGGAATAGCAATGCAGTACTTACTGAAGGCATCCTGTGCGGCCAGAATATACTGATTGCCTTGCTCAGTCATGGGAAGTTTTCCGATGAGATCCAGATGAAGTCTTTCGAATGGTCGATGAACAGTGGGAAGGGATGATAGTGGCTCCTTCGATAGATCTCCTGGTAGAGTCTTCCTCTGCCTACATTGTAGACACTGGGCAACGAATGAGGACACATCTTCTTTCATTCCTTTCCACACATATCTCTTCCTTAGTTCGGCCAGTGTTCGAGCTGTGCCTCCATGGGCACCGATGTATGGGGTATTGTGGAAGTGTTCGATGATGTCGAGTGTGACCTTCTCATTACGAGGTAGAACGATTCGGAGTGGGGCTCCAACTGAGGATTGCTCGTATACGATATCATCCTTGATGGAATATCGGGTATGATTCGTAGACGGCGGGCTGTTCTTCATCTTCTCGAGCGTCTTGACTATCCAGTCAGTCTTCTGTTGAGCTTCTCGTACTGCTCCCATATCGATAGTAGCAATATCGAATGTTACAGTCTTCTCGTTGGTCTTCTTCTCCTTCTTGGGTGGAGTTACTGGAGCATCTTTATACTCATCATCAATATATCGGGATAACGCGTCTCCGATAGCGTTCGCTTTGCCGGGACGGTAGATGATGGATAGATCGTATTCCATTATGCTCATCTGATACTTTGCCAGACGACCGACTAGGTCCTTTCGGGTAAGGAGTGATGTGAGAGGGCGGTGATCCACTATAGCAGTAATCGGGGCTCCCAAGATGTATGTCCTGAATTGCTTTAAAGCAAACACTAATGCAAGGGCCTCTTGTTCGATTATAGCATATCTTCTCTCTGCTGGTATCAGCTTCCTTGATACATATGATATCGGGCGGGGAGGATCGTCATCTTTGGGTGATTGTAGGAGTACTGCTCCGATGGCGATTGTTGAAGCATCTGATTCGATTATGAACGGTCTTCCGGGAGTTGGACCGATCAATACGGGCGGGGAACTGATTGCTTTCTTCAGTTTCTCGAAGGCTTGTTGAGTCTGTTCGTTCCATTCGAATTTGCAGTCTTTCTTTGTGAGTTCGTGAAGGGGAGAAGCGATCAGTGCAAAGTTCCTGATGAATCTCCTGAGATACGTAGACATCCCAATGAATGAACGAAGTCCTCCAACTGTAGACGGAACAGGGAAGTTTACGATTGCTTCGATCTTGGTGGGGTCTGCTCGTATCCCGCTTCTTCCGACGATTACTCCAAGGAAACTGATCTCTGCCATCCCGAATTCACACTTCTTTAGTTTGGCTTTCAGTCCAAACTTGATCAGAGTCTCCAGTAGTTCCTTGATATCCTCTAGGTGACCTTCTTCAGTATCCGACACGACCAGCAAGTCGTCCAAGTAGGCATAGATCTTGGCCTTCGTATGGTGTTCGATGACTCTTATCGCTCGTTGGAAGGTTGATGGTGCTCCACACAATCCCATCGGCATACGCCGGAATTGGAAGATTCCGATTGGTGTGGCGAAAGCAGTCAGTGGTCTGCTCTTCTCTTCCAGTGGGATTTGAAAGAATCCAGATATGAGATCCAGTTTGGAGAAGTAGGAAGATCCATGTGCGAGATCTATGAGATCGTAGATTCGAGGGAGGAGATAGGTCTCTTTCAGTGTTGCCTGGTTTAGAGCTCGGAAGTCTATGGTGAATCTCCAACCGTCTCGTTTTGCGACCAAGCATACTGGGGAGACCAGATTTGATGTTGATTCTTCTATGATGTGTTGTTTCTTGAGTTCTTCGACTTGACGGATGATTTCGTCTCTTTTCCATAAGGGAATGACGGCACTGTATGGTTTGGGCCTTGGCTTGGAAGGGTCAAGTTCGATGATGTGGTTGACGTCTCCTTTGAAACATCCGATGGATCCGTCACCGTTGAAGAACGCTTCTTCATGAGACTTGATGATTCCTTTGATCTTGTTCTGACCTTCTTCTGAGAGGCTGCACTTCTTCAGATTGAGCTCTTTGAAGAAGTCATAGTCCGGATTGGGCATCAATGGGATGTTCTCTTCCCAATCGGCTTCTTGAGGTACATGCTCCTGTGGAGGTGTTTGAAGGTCGAACGGGCGTAGATCCTTTCTCAGAACTGCAGTTGAGGCGACGATGGCGTCTCTCTCGAGTCGGAGAGGGTAGTCAGACGTATTCTGTATGAGGACCTTAGTTGTCTGAGACTTGAGAGGGTGGAAGATGAAGTCTTCAAATGTGATGGTTGATGAATCGATTGGTGTTACATGGTAGATGGGGATCTCTGTCATCATATCAATGGGTGGAGGTTGGATGGAGATGTAGACTTCTTCTTTACCATTAGGTGAAAATCGTGCTTCTCTTGAGACTGATGCGATTGTTGATATTCTTGAGAAGTATGGTCGACTGTCCTTGGTGAGAAGGGGGATGGTGGAACTTCCTAATGTGAGTGTGCCATTCATTGGAGATAGGACTGCTTTGATTCCTCTTTTCTCAAGGATCGTGATGAAGTCGAATCCGAGAAGAGCGTTGGCAGGGCAGGCATTGTCCTGTGAGACGAGGAAGGGGTATTTCACTTCATGGTCACCGATGCGAACAATCATGTCCGCTTCTCCTAAGAAAGAGAATGCGGATTTGTTGGCGGCGATACCGGTGATAGATATTGGTCTGTCGATCTTTCTTCCGATTTTGTGAAGAGTCGATTCGGTGAGGTAAGTACAGGCTGCTCCTGTATCCCACAAAGCAGTCACTACTCGATCATTCAGTGTTACTGGGACATGAGGTAGATTTTGTCCCACAGCAACAGCGTAGATTGGGATGAATGATGACGTCGATGTTGTTGGACATTCATTACGATTATATCGATGTGGTGGCATATAGTACGGTTCCATCTCCATTTCTTCTTTCTCATCCACAACTGTAGGTGCACTGGGATCTGTCTCTTCCGTCTGTACGGGGTGGATTCCAACTGCTGTGGCGGCAGCTCTCAGGAAGTAGATCTTCATTCCTACTACTGCTACAGCGCCAATGAGAAGAAGTATTGCCACAGGTATTCCGAACGAGAGGATGTAGGTGAGATATCCTCTGGCCATATCCTTTGCAGTATCCTTCAGGAATTCAGTGGTTTCGTTGAATCCGATGTCTCCGAATGAGAAGTCCATGGATTTCTCGATCTCTCCTCGCTCGAGGATCCGCATTGTAGCGAGCTGCTGTTGTCGGATTGCTCAGAGATGTTGACCGTATGAGATAGCCAATTGAAGAGGGAATGATGATGTGCGAATTCCTTCGAAGAGGGAAGGGGAGGTGTAGTCCAGATAGGGTAGATCGGGTGTCTTGAGAGTGTTGGTGGCAAATTTGAACTCGGTGATCTTTAGACCATCTACTAGACTCGAATACGAACCGTCTTTCTCTTTCCATACGAGTGGGTGTGCGTCCTTACACGGTATGGTACGACTGTGGTCTGTGAGATCAGGGTATCCAGCTTGGGAGAATAGCGTCCGATTATCATGGGTGAGAACGGGGACTTTCTCGAAGCAGGTATTGTTGATCTTCTTGTCGAGGTATACCTTCTTTGGAAGGATAGCAGTACACTTCGAGATGGAGACAACGTCGGGTCCAACATACCGGGCGAGTATGTCGTCTCGGTTGAGGGATGAGCGTATACCCATTGTGGGATCAATCCGCATGATTGCCCAGAATAGTCGATTGAGCTTGAGGTTGATCACGCAGATCTTCTGGAAGACATCGACGAATTCCTTCTTCACGACTTCTTGGTTCCTTTTCGTTAGGAAGGAGAGCTTGGCGTTGTAGTTGATCTCGGATTGGTTGAGACGGATGTTCTCTTCTCTATCATATGCATGCTGCATATACTTGGTATGTTGATCAGATCCAACTGATCCTCTGTGCATTGGGACTTCTGTAGATGGGATCATTGTTGAAGATGGGATTCCTTCGAATTTCGCCTGGCGGCTCGTCCGATTCCGGGATCTCTTGGATAGGCTTTGAATCCATTGCTTGATGTCCGTAACCTCTGGCCAGGATGGAAGGGTGAAGATGATGCCAGCAGTAGTTACGTGTGGGAATTGGGAGAAGCATTTCTTGATCTCATGTGGAGTCTTCTTATCGGATAGTGTAAAAGCTACTTGGCTTTCTGGGATAAGAAGAGTGGGATATGCTATGGTTGCAGGATATTCTCCGGATTTGATGTAGTTACACTGGTCTTGATTGTTGACAGCATCCCATATTACGACTGATGTTTCGTCTGAGCAGGATAGGTCTGATAGTTTGCATGACTTGGTGTTCAAGAGCATTGGTGTGATAATGGTATCGTCATCGATGGTGGAGATTCTGCTTCTTTCCAGGACCATCTTCTTGGATAGTACACATTCAGAAGACCATATTCCAGCTGAAGGATGCTTAGCGGAATGTATAGCAGTCTCGAGGGACTTATTGTGTGCTTTGACCTTAGGATGTGATACTAGTTGAGACAGATTTAATATAGTATATGACTACAATTTTATCGTCTGTTACACTAGAACACAAGAATGATATAATAATAAATAGTAGGTTTACACTACAAATACAAGTTGATGATGACGTCGTAGACGATAGATTAGAAGGACATCATTGTAGATTATGCTTCTTAGGACATCTCGACTGTTACCTCAAACTTGGGTAATTAAACAACAACAATGAAAATAGGGAGCAAACGGGGAATGAACGATTCGCACAATAATGATATGAATAGCGAAAGAACAAAGGGGGCAAGACTATCAAAGGGATAAAAGGATGATAGGAATGCAGAGCGAAGACGACATCAAGAAGAGGAGTGATGACGGAACAAATAGGGCATCGATGAAGAGCGAAAAAGGAACAAAAAGGACATCAATGAACGACGGCTAAGAGGACGAACATCGAGAGAGGAAAAGGAATGAAAAGGACATCAACGAGCGAAAGACTAGAGTTGATAGGATATAGATAAACAGAATATATGGACAATTTGTGAGAGATACACGATATATTCGGACTTGAAGAGCAATAAATAGTGAGAAAAGGAGAATAGGTAAACGTGTGAATGACATAGAAGAATGAGCGGTACACGATATAAGGATAATATGTGGTAAAAATAGTAAGGAGAAGATACATACGTGTCAAAAGGTTGAAGGAAAGGAGAGAGGATGATGAGAGAATGCCAAGTCATCATAGCCATTTGCATATTGCTCATTTCTACCATAGTCAGATATTGTAGGACCGGGTGAGAGAGTGCGCTAGTGCGCTAGGGCGTGCGCTAGAGCGCAATTCTGACTCGTGTTCGTATCAGTAGTGATCATGATCGCTACACTCCCGCCCCAGAAAAGGAGTAGAGCATAGAGGATAGATGAACATACACAGAGGCATTGATGTTAGATAAGGCTTGTATTGAGGATACATAAATAGGTAAAGAGAAAAGATGTTTATGTCAACTATGTAAGGATAAAGATCAAAGATCATAGATCATAGATGACTATATGTAGGAAACGATGAATAGGAGGAATGAAGTGTCGATATAAGATATAAGAAACGTTCATAAGCTTATAAAGATCATATTATCGTCTTGAGGTAAATCATAGTGAATACTCATAGAAATACTATTAAGTTTAAAAAGGCAAATGATTGAACTTCATGGAGTAACCATTACTTTATGAATAATCTTGAATAGTATACGGTAGAACTTTGAAATCGAATAAGACACTTATAGTATGGTATGGTAAAGGATAATCCTTCATAGGAGTAGACTTCCTCCCCACTACAAGAATAGTGTGATAACTTGATACTATACTATGTAAATGGAAGTTATCTAGCTGTATTGAATAGTATGGATAGAGGATGAGATAGTAATACTGATGAGAATGTAGTAGAATAGTACTAGAATAGAGTAAGAGTTGATGGCTATATAATAAGGAGAGGTTTGGGATAATGACAGAAGAGATTATAAGATAGAGGACGACACTCATGATGACTACAGAACGAGTAGTCCAATCATATAGTTTTAAGGTGGCTTTAGAAGACTTCACCTTAGACCTTGTCATCATAACACTCGTCTTCTGTTTCACTACTTCTACCATATCATGATTAGGAGTTGTAGTATTATCATAATAAGGTGGATTACTTGTACTAACTGATATTTGTAATGGAATAAGTAAGTGATATGATTTATTTGAAGCTTCTTGAATAGATGGAGACTTATTGATTGGAGGAGAAATATTAGGCGATGATTCTTTCTTATCTTGTAGTGCTGGTCTCGAATTGAATAATGTGGATGACTTGCATATAGATAGTCTAGCGTTACGATGAATAGATAGATCGAGCCCATTTATATCATCCATTAACTTTAACCAATCAATATGAGAACGATCGAATAGTTTCAAGTACAAATCAATACTAGGCTCCCAAACGAATCTTAAGGATAAACATGTATTGAGAACAAGAGGAGAGATCATTCGTAATGGATCATGTGATGAGGATATAATTGAAGAGACTAATCTCTTGATATCATGAGATGGTTGAGATAACTTCGGAAACTTAATCGATAAAGTATCAATAGTTGAATTCCATGGTAGATCAAGAAGTTTGTGTCCTCCTTTAGAGGTTCTATCTTCTTTTGATGTGTTTTCATTGAATTCTTTACTACTTGATTCATAGTGTCTTAGCTTAATACTTGTAACTCTAAAGATAAGTTTACTCTTTGTATATAATGAAGTATCGATATCATTAACTGATAACAACAGTTTATCGACAGAAGTAGAATGATCTATTTGAGATATTGTCGAGTCATTACCATGATCTGCTTTAGCCTTATTCAAATAATGTTGAATAGTCTTGATGAGAGGATATGGTGATTGATTAATATCGAATAGAGTTACAGTGAATCGATAGTATATGATATTATCGTGAGATGATGATGAAGATAGATAATTAATCCATAATGGAGTAGTTATTTTATCTGGAGGAAGAACTGATTGATGAACTAAGTAATGGATAATAAATCGATCATATCGATATCTTGATAGTTCTTCAATGTGACCTATGGATTGTTGATCTCTTATCAATTGATCATGAAACGATTGATGGTCTTGAATCGTGGATAGTTTAGTCAAATTGTGCTGTAGACATTTATATGCCTTTGCATAATTATCATAATTATCATAGAGATTATTGTCTCGTAGACAATACTTGGCTGCATATTCATTATAATTATATTGTATGGTATCAGATAAAGGAAAATCAACAATAGCATCTTCATGTTTTCTCACTTGACTCTCTGCCACAGTTTCTAGTTGAGAAGATGGTTTGATAGCTAAGGATCTTTCATTTGTAGTAATAACTTCATGCTCATTTATCAGGGTAGTTGAATCAATCGATGGTTTATCGATTAAGTGTTCAGTATCGGAAAGAATAGAGACATGACTGATATGCGAGGTGGTATCAGCATTAGGAGTATCTTTGGATTTGTTCAAATGATATGACTTATCTGAATCGATCGATGGTTTATCGATTAACTGTTCGTTATCAGAATGAATAGATATATGATTAGTATGTAAGGTGATATCATCATTAGGATTATCTGTGATGGCTGAACGAGTTTGTCGTCCACCAATTACGTATCCAAATGCTGATTCATGTAATCGAAGACCACTAGGTAGTGTATATGAGGATAAAGAATAGAGATTATCAATAGTGTTGTGAACACCTAACAATATTTCAGGTTCTATTCTTCCTGATCGATTTGGAGTATCAGATAGATAGATATTATTGTTGCTGATGAACACTCTGTCTTGTGAGGATAGCTTAGTAATGAATATCGGGTTGACTACAGGGCCATCTATAACTAATGCATCTACTTGATATCCTTTTCTATCTACTGTATTGAGTATAAATGAAGCAATATCATAGGATTTCTTGCTAGTATTCACTCCAGTAGCTAGATTCAGTCGAAGTTGCTCAGTACGTATAATGGGTATCTGTAGATAGTCAACTAATGTTCTACTGATTAATGATACTTCGGCTCCAGTATCCAAAAGTACATGTACCTTCTTATGTTCATATTGAATGGATTTGGAAGGAGTAGTAGTATCATTAGGAGGTAACAATGTGGTTCTTACAGTTAATAGTCGAGGACAATCTCTATGTATAGGAGATGGAGATGATACACTTGTAGATAGAGAACCTACTGTAAGAGAGTTATCAGGTAATTGAGGGCATAACGATATCGAATGTGTACCATTGCATCCCGTGCATCTCTTGTTACATGTACTCGTTAAATGATCAGAGGATAAACAACAATGGCATAGTTGTTTAGAAGTTAATATCATTTTACGATCATTTATTGAAGATACTTTCCGACAGTTAAGGGAATTAGTGTGCTTATTACAGTATACACAAGTATCTTTGTAAGGAAGAGATGGTGGTGGTTCTTTCTTATTCCTATCATCTTTACTCTTATTATTATCATTACTAGGAGGTATAGTATTAGCATTCGTTTGAGAAAGTAAAGGTGGTATACGAGAATCAGAGAAGGATAGATTATGCATACTATGACTTAGATCAGCAACATTATGTGATTCATAAACTCCTGATGCAATATTAACTCTGATGTCTTCTCTTATCTGTTTCAAGAGAAATTTTAGAGCGTCATCTGCACTGAATATATTGTTCACTCTATGAATATCTTGTCGATATTTTATACTGAATTTGTTGACAACAGTAAATGCAGGTAATGTTGAACAATAATCATAATACTTCACCTGTTCTACTAAAGCTAATAACTCTCGAGCTAACTCTAATTGATGTTGTGCACTCTCAGATTTAGCCTGTATGTAATGTATTGATTGATGAAGAGCTGCTAATGCTTCTCTTGCATCACCATATTCATTCTTAAGAGCGTCTATCGCGAGAGGTAAACATAGTCCGTTAGGAGGATACATTTGTATGACTGATCGTGCCTCTCCACTGAGATGTTTTAAGAGATAGAGGTGTTTTTCTGTATCAGTTAAGTCCAGTCTATTCATATAGACACTAGTGAATAATGACAGAAAGGTAGCAAATGAAGCTCTATCTCTTCCACTAAATGTTGGTATATTTAGAGGATCTAGTGGTGGTCTCGATGATTGAATAGTTGTTGACGGATATATCTGTTCTCTAGGTATTGATGTAGACATTCTAGGCATTGGCGTAGGAACGGTAGTATTATCTACTTGTCTAGTTGCTGGAATAGATATACTAGGAGATGGTGTAGGAAAAATAGTATTATCTACTTGTCTAGTCACAGGATGAGGTTGAACAGTATTGATAGCGGTGTTGATAGATGACTTCTTACGACGACGACGATGTCTAGTCGTTCTAGTACTAGATCTACTTGTGTTGATCTCGCTCTCTCTACTCTGAATACTACTACTAGAGATATCACGTGTAGCTTTAGTTTCACGAGTTCCTCTGACCGTATGACTAGATTCAGAGCGTTCAGACTTAGATTGTTTCTTTCTGCGTCTAGGTTCGCGACTAGTAGTCCTTGCGCGTTGGAATGAAGTATTGAATAGGATAGAATTACCGGTTCTTTCGAGAGCTGATTTCACAGTGGATATCACAGAATCAATACCCGAACTAACCGATACATTTGTTCTGTAGACTGTGTTTGATGGATCTTGGGAATGTTGAAACGTTCGGAGATGTTCCGACTCGGTTACAGAACCACTTTCTGAAATGAGATGAGATAGATCATCTTGATGTCTCTTATACGAGGCGAATTTGAGTTCTAATTTAGATGATATTGATCGATATTGGGTTGACAAACTATTGTAGTCGTCTATTGAATAACACTGAGATATATCATCTACCAAGTTTTCTAGTTCTTGCATTTTAGCTATAATAAAAGCTAATTCAGTATCGAGCGTTGCATAAGTAGCACTGTACTCGCTTTGAAAGGACATCTTTCTTATAGGTTCCGTACTATTGTACTATACTATTAGGATAGATCGATGTCGTGGTAATAGGAAAGGTTGTTCACAAGAACAATAGGAAAGTTTTGCCTGCCAGGGCAAGAGGAGAATAGGTTGCCTGCCACGCGGAATTGAATTAATAGTTTGGCCGATGCACCATATAGCAGTCTCGAGGGACTTATTGTGTGCTTTGACCTTAGGATGTGATACTAGTTGAGACAGATTTAATATAGTATATGACTACAATTTTATCGTCTGTTACACTAGAACACAAGAATGATATAATAATAAATAGTAGGTTTACACTACAAATACAAGTTGATGATGACGTCGTAGACGATAGATTAGAAGGACATCATTGTAGATTATGCTTCTTAGGACATCTCGACTGTTACCTCAAACTTGGGTAATTAAACAACAACAATGAAAATAGGGAGCAAACGGGGAATGAACGATTCGCACAATAATGATATGAATAGCGAAAGAACAAAGGGGGCAAGACTATCAAAGGGATAAAAGGATGATAGGAATGCAGAGCGAAGACGACATCAAGAAGAGGAGTGATGACGGAACAAATAGGGCATCGATGAAGAGCGAAAAAGGAACAAAAAGGACATCAATGAACGACGGCTAAGAGGACGAACATCGAGAGAGGAAAAGGAATGAAAAGGACATCAACGAGCGAAAGACTAGAGTTGATAGGATATAGATAAACAGAATATATGGACAATTTGTGAGAGATACACGATATATTCGGACTTGAAGAGCAATAAATAGTGAGAAAAGGAGAATAGGTAAACGTGTGAATGACATAGAAGAATGAGCGGTACACGATATAAGGATAATATGTGGTAAAAATAGTAAGGAGAAGATACATACGTGTCAAAAGGTTGAAGGAAAGGAGAGAGGATGATGAGAGAATGCCAAGTCATCATAGCCATTTGCATATTGCTCATTTCTACCATAGTCAGATATTGTAGGACCGGGTGAGAGAGTGCGCTAGTGCGCTAGGGCGTGCGCTAGAGCGCAATTCTGACTCGTGTTCGTATCAGTAGTGATCATGATCGCTACAGAATGAGCTGAAGAACGGAAGACGTCCGGGATGGTAGTTGGTGATATCGTGATGTTGTTCCATTCACGATTTCGAGCGGCGTATCTGCAGTCTCGCACTGTCGGGGATGCATATCCGACTAGATGCTCATAATCCTTTCGGACCCAGATGCTTCCAGTCGTGCAGAGAGTGTATATCTCCAGTAGGCAACGCCATCCTTCTACATCTAGATGGGTATAGTTCTTGATCCATAATGTTATTGTAGCGTTGACGTAGATGGGAGTGGCTGGGAGTCGACATGCTTCTTCGCTGAGGCGAATCGGGGCTACAAGAATTCCTCCTCCAGAGCTGTGACACCATTGGAATTGCTTGAATGAGGTGGTATCATTATGCTGCTCGATCTTTCGTATGGATAAGTCGTCGGTAGCATTTGCGGCCTGTGCTGTGGGTAGGAGTGAGATGAGGGCAATCCCTAAGAAGAGGGGAAGAATTCCTTTGACGGATGTTTTCTTCTTGATGGGTTCCTCATTCGCAACGACCGTGTTGACTCTGCGATCCTCTCGTCTGCCATCCGAACTCCAGTTCCTTCGATCTCTGCTTCCGTTCCGATCCCTTCTCGGACTGTGATGATCATAGTTACGGTATCGACTTGAGCTACGATGCTCCTGATGCCGATATCTGCTTCCGTTACGGCGATCGTTACGGTTGCGCCTGTCAGAAGATGATCTCCTGTTCTGATATGAGACTCCGGACTCTTGGCGATATCCTCCTCTCCCATTACGATCCTGATACTGGTACCCTCTTCCATGTCCATCGCTCTTTCCATATCCATGTCCAACGTTCCTTCCATACCCATATCCATCGCTCCTTCCATATCCATGTCCATCGTTCCTTCCATAACCATATCCATCGCTCCTTCCATATCCATGTCCATCGTTCCTTCCTCCGTTACTACGTCCGTATCCACTGTCCCGCTCCCTTGGTGGCGTTGATGAAATTTTGATTGAGTTGAATCCGGTGAGAATGTCCTCGATCGAGGCCTTTCCCTTTGTCCTTGTCTCTTGTCTGATGGCGGAGCTTAGACCACGTGCCGTGGCGACGGCATCGGCAAAGGTAGTAGGGTGGGCCATCCTGACATATAGTCGTATAGCGTCATTCAGTCCATCGATGAATGATGTTTTCATTGCCGGGTCCTTCGCTGCGTTCGGAACGGGGAATGCCCGTTCCGCTTGTGTGCGAATGGCCTCCGAGAATTCCTCTATACTTGATGTACCCTGTGTGATGGTCCTGAGCTCTTCGAAGGCTAGTTGCCTTTCTTCATTGTTGACCAGTGCATCACATAGATGATGAAAAAATTCGTTCAATGGGACGTGGGGACCGTATAGGATGTGATGGTTGATCTGCTCGAGTTTAGAACGGTGTGTTGATGGAATCTTTGAGAGGACAACTAGCTTGGCTTGTCTGATATCTGGACATGCTAGGTTGAGTTCATCTGTCATTCTTTCTGCGAAGGCACACGGGCTTTCAGACTTGGGATTGTAGTTCCGAATGTTGCCAATCGTTCCGGCCAGGAGTGTTTGATTGAACATGTCTCCTTGCTGTCCGGCGGGTTGAGCGAATTGAAGTGGGAGGGGTGGTGGAGGTGGTGGTGGTGGAGGAGGTTGATCCAGTCTCCTTCTTCTGTTCGGCGGTTCCATCGTGTCCTACTTCCAAAGGAGTGGTCCTACGTCCAGTTGTGTTCGATCCGTCGTCCAATGAAGTGATCAATGTTCGGCCCCCTGAAAATATATAGATTATTTTCCGTGATCAAGATCTCGAAGATAAGATAAGATAGCAAGAAGGCAAAGAAAGATTAATGAACAGCGTGGGTAGGGAAGATGCAAGAGGACTAGGGGTAGGAGGATGTTAAACTACGTGAAGAAGACTAGGGGTAGAAGGTTGGGGTAGGAGGTTAGTAAACTATTACACAGCAAAAATTGAGAGAGAGAAACTGGATGTTTTCGAAGTTTTACAATATTCTTATTTAGACCTTTTTTTTTCAACTGACTGACATAGTTACGGTTTTATTAATACACAGAAAAGGGTTAGGACTTGCACCTGAACACGAAAGTGCCCACGAAGGTGGCCGTTTAGAATAGAGAGGGGAGAACCAAGGAGTGAGTAAGAGCCAAACGACGTGTTCTATGTGATACATAACGAATATACAAACAAGGCTCCCGAAGGATTTCACTATCACCTCGTTTCAAAAGCATTATGATACCAACGCGTACAAAATACAAGAGAAGATTCGCTCATAGAACACGCATATAAATTAACTTATTGTATGGGTTACGGCAAACACTGGCTCTCTGCAGAAGTAGTCATCAGATCAAAAGTAAAGATAGGTTTTCATAGACTTTACAACGAGAGAATTTAGGTACCAGTGATTCAAGTGGTCGCGGTAGCATGATTGGTGCATATCACGCTTCAAACATACTCAAGCCAACTAATTGTTAAATACTGTTTCCCTATTATAGAATTGTTAAGGGGGTAAGAGTGCCGGGAAAACAGATCTCATGCGAGAAACCCTACTGATGGATAATGTGAGACAATAATAATCCCTAATAAATAGTCATAGACGATTTATTAAACATAAAAGAGATGCAAATGTGAAACCAATGAATAGAACCCAATAATGTGAAATTACGGCCATCAGCAGGTATAACAACGAAATATTGCACAAACAAGGCGAGTCAATAGTAACGGCACTCGAGAAAAACCAGCATAAAGAAAGTGAAAAAAATGAAACGACAAAAATTAGCTGGGAAAACTCAACTTGCAGTCAGTTCGAAAAAAATTGAATTATAGTTTCACTCTTAGTAATGTTACATGCAACCTTTCACTATTGAGGTGATCAGCAACGATAGGATTAGTCAGATGTTGGAGGTACAAAGAGTGAGAAGAAAATGAAAGCAATAAAACATGAGCGGTTAGTACAATGGGCAAAGAAAACTGGGGGAGTTAGTACCGGGACCTCCACGAAATATACCTCTCCCAATCACATTATGACAATGGTTCTCTGAATACGGGAGGGACATATCACAAATGCCGGAACCCCAGATTTGAATGTTTTAAACAACACGCATGTAATTATACATCTAATTTATTCACAGCACGCATAAACTACAATCATGGTCTAAATAGGAATATAGTGGAGGGGCGAAACATAAAAGATAAGATACTAAAAATTAGGGGTCAGAGCAAGAGGTGTAAACCACCTCTTGCTTGGCCAGAATCTCTCTCTGACGAGAGAGGGGAGAGAGGGATAACTGCTAGAGATGAGGGGGAGGTTCTATCTCTGTCTCTATCTACTTGGAAACAAACTAGACTAAGTATACTGATACATTACAATATCCTTCCTTCTGATTTACATATAGAGGCAACTACATGTCAACGGCCACCTCGCGGTCATCTGTTGACACGCAGTCTCCGCAATACAGCGCATAGCTTCAAATAATCTTCAGTAAGTACACTTATAAATTGCCTATTAACAATAGGCAAGTTTCGACGAAATTCAATCAATGGCAAAGATTTAAAAAGTCTATAAATGAAGGGCAAAAATCAATCGATAAAGAATTCACTATCGCGGCGATAGTATCGCCCATTTCCCTACTCATCCCATATTGATACTGTAACAGATTATTATAACAAATCAATATTTCATCCACCGTACCTCCTTATTCACCTTCCCACTCAATGAAAACTTCATCTTCGCGCCCATTACGTCACCAATCGAATTATCTGTAAAAAAATAATTGTGTAAACAAGTAAAGCATGTAATATAAGGTGTTTCACAAACCGGGAGTTGTATTTATTTGTTCATGTGAAGGCTAAAGGGCGGTTCTGTTACGTGTTTTATAAATTTCAATATCAAATGGATTATTTTATGGATTTCAATACGTTATTAGCGCCGATTTAGAGAGAACATCAAGATATAACACGATGATCGATGAAAAGAGGAAAGGAAACCCATTAATCTGCTAAGGACCTTTGCCATGATCGCCGCATCAATAAGCGATTTGACTTGTGGATTACACAAGTCATGTTTCAAATAAAATAACTACCAAGCATAAATGGGCAGCGTTCACCTAAACGTCATTTTTTACAAGGGGCATTCCACAAATTTTCGAAAAGCCCAATTTTACACCCCATGTCGGCGCCCATGTACTAGTAACCATGACTATTTATGAATCGATAAATCAATCAGCCAATCAATAACTACAGTATTATAGAGGAAATTGTTATAGAGGAAAAAGCGTTGGACATCGATCAGTTATCCATTGCCGTCAGCATGGCAAAGCACTTTTTGACCCATTTTGCAATTACCCTACCCCTCCACCTCCGATTCT
This sequence comes from Parapristionchus giblindavisi, assembly GCA_943737045.1. Classification (NCBI taxonomy): domain Eukaryota; kingdom Metazoa; phylum Nematoda; class Chromadorea; order Rhabditida; family Diplogasteridae; genus Parapristionchus; species Parapristionchus giblindavisi. Next base: position 54,166 of record CALSFV010000657.1, read on the forward strand.
TCACTTATTACGCTCTTCTACTCGGTCAAACTAAATGAGTGGTTTTTAATTGCAAAATAGCCTGGGTCAAAAACAGAGAAGTTCCCTTATCCATGAAGAGCCATCATAATGAGACCCACCATGGTGATACCCTGTAGTCACACAACAGGGAAGGCGCTTCTCACCCACGCCAGTTCGATTCCCACTTGGAGCACAAATCTTTTGCAGCTTTAAAACTTCGTTATATAACTTGATAGAGCTATTGTTGTTCTACTCTAGTAGAATCTTATTGAAAACATATGGTATACTTTCAATTTATTGGCTTTTGGCTGTCCAAATCATCTTTCTTCTCTCATGATAGCTAGAATATTTCACTAAAGTAACCCACTCACGTTCATTAACTGCAGAAAAATCAGCAAAAATGAAAAATAAAAAAACCTAAGATCACATGCTGATGTGAAAGCTTCAGATCGCCATGAATAAGTGGGAATGTACATACAAGGAACCGAACCACCAACCCACCGCGAACTAGCCAAGCCCACTACCCACTGCGCTACCAGGACACGATTGCACATTGCTCAGAACTCTTAGTCTTTTCCAAAGAAACATATAATCATATAGCCATAAAGCGTGCAAATCGATTGCCCGAAATGGACCACTCCAGATTTCTGGCAAATCGTTTGCCAGGCAAATGGCTGTGGCTAACGATTTGCCTGGTAAGTTTGCTCTCAGTGCATAAATGCACGTTATCTATTCTCTACCTCTCCCTCTTTCTCCATCCATAGTATCCACCCCTCCAGATCCTCTCTATGTATGCCTTCCCAATATTGCAATCCGAGACTCCCGTACGCTAACAAGTCTTCTTTCATGCCAGCTCTTTTCCCTTATTTCCCTCCTCCAATAGTTACGTTTACGACATCCCGGACTTGCGTCGGTTAATAGTTCCTTCGTAAACAATCGGAAAGATAAAATTACAGAGTCATTTTACCAGTCAATGCAAAAGTGAGATACAATTGAAAGAGAGATGTGGAGCGACAACGGATGGACTTTCAAAAATAATTATATTAAAAATAATAATGATGACATGAAAGAAATACAACAGTCAACATCGATGAACAATAAAGTCAGAAACGTGCCCCGATCAGACTACCGTACTCAGAGAGAGAGAGAACAATAAACAGCAGCTACCGTAATCATATCAACATGAATACAGTATCTACCGTATCACGAGATAATACTACAGTAGACAAAGAAGGGTGGCTACACTACGTCGAGCAATACAAGCAGGGAGAATATAGTCAGATCACACAAGCGATGATGGGCTAATAAAAATAGAGATGAAAGGGGAGAAAATATACGAGACATACGAAACAACTTGTAATGAAAGAAGAAGGAGAGGGAGAAAGAAGGAGACGAAGGGAAATGGAGAGGGAGAAGGGGAGAGATACATGATGCTGGAGCCAAGATAGCGATAGATAAACTGTACGATGTTACCGTAACCATCGATCAATAGAAAGTAGCTACCGTAACCATCTATCAATAGAAAGTAGCTACCGTAACCATCTATCAATAGAAAGTAGCTACCGTAACCATCGATCAATAGTGAGTGGCTACCGTAACCATCGATCAATAGTTAGAGGCTACCGTAACCATCGATCAATAGCGAGTGGCTACCGTAACCATCTATCAATAGAAAGTAGCTACCGTAACCATCTATCAATAGAAAGTAGCTACCGTAACCATCGATCAATAGTGAGTGGCTACCGTAACCATCGATCAATAGTGAGTGGCTACCGTAACCATCTATCAATAGAAAGTAGCTACCGTAACCATCTATCAATAGAAAGTAGCTACCGTAACCATCGATCAATAGTGAGTGGCTACCGTAACCATCGATCAATAGTGAGTGGCTACCGTAACCATCGATCAATAGTGAGTGGCTACCGTAACCATCTATCAATAGAAAGTAGCTACCGTAACCATCTATCAATAGAAAGTAGCTACCGTAACCATCGATCAATAGCGAGTTTCTACCGTAACCATCGATCAATAGCGAGTGGCTACTGTACCATGCTAACGCTGTGTCGGCATCGCGCCATTGTTCAGGATTGATAGAGAGGATAATGAAAAGGAATAAATAATAGGGGAGAGTGAGGAATAGAGAAAGGAGCCACCGCAGGCGCCACGTTGAGCAAACATTAATGTGGCATTAAAAAGTGGAATCAAACGCCTGTTCGATCAGAGAGAATGAGAGAAAACGAACAAGATATGAAACATAACAGATACAGTAGCTATCAAAGTGGCGGTGGTGGTCTAGCAACGAAAGGTGGATTACGGCATCAATTGTGGTGGAAACATGGAGGAGATGTATATAGTGGATCATGAAAGAGAGAAAGAAGGTAAAGGTCGGAGGGGAGGACAAAGACTAATAATCAATCGATATCCGAAATTAATCATTCTTATATTCCTCCATCGATTAATCATTTCTCCATCATTTTCTCTTTCTCTCCTCTTCATTCGCCTTTTCAATACAAACTCAAACATAAAACGATACAAGATGGATGGATTTTGTAATGTTGGAGGGGTTATTGTAGCCTAAGCTAGAAGTACGGAAAAACGAGTAGACAACGATATAAATTACGATGAGTAAGCAACAGAATAGATACGGAGATACGGTAGAAAGTGGGCGGAGTCTGGGGATTACGGTAGCCGTTCAGCGTCCCGTCACGACGACATCGAGATTGATAGCGGGATCGGAGAGAGCGAGTCGATCGATCCGTCCGTCGTTTCTTCTTTTCGCATGGGCGATGAAGTGAGCCAGAATACAGAAGAGTGAACGAGACTGAAATTAATCAATAGATCAATAGATAATTTATGCACTTATATTAACGTACGTTAAGGAAAAATTTATTAGCTGTGTATTCATTCTTTACAGAAGCCAATAAATTAAATAGGCTTTAACTAATCAGTAATGCCTTACCGGAATCGTTGAGACGCCTTCAGACGTTACCGCGACGAACTCGAGTGAGGGAGGATTGATCGAGGCCTGATCAAGAATATTGATTTTCTTAAATTTATTTTCATTTCGACAAATCTTTTCGCCCAAGAACCGCTCTAAAATTCGCGACTAAGAAAGATATATTAGGGTCTCTACACTGAGAGCAAACTTACCTGGCAAATCGTTAGCCACACCCATTTGCCTGGCAAACGATTTGCCAGAAATCTGAAGAGGCCCATTTCGGGCAATCGATTTGCCCGATTTATGGCTATAGGATTACATGTTTCTTTGAAAAGACTATGAGTTCTGAGCTATGTGCAAGCATGTCCTGGTAGCGCAGTGGGTAGGGGGTTTGGCTAGTTCGCGGTTGGTTGGTGGTTCGGTTCCTTGTATGTACATTCCCACTTATTCATGGCGATCTGAAGTTGTCACATCAGCATGTGATCCTTGCTTTCTTATTTTTCATTTTTGCTGATTTTTCTGCTGTTAATGAAAGTGAGTGGGTTACTTTAATGAAATACTCAAGCAATCATTAGAGAAGAAAGATGATTTGGACTGCCAAAAGCCAATAAATTGAAAGTGTACTATGTGTTTTCAATAAGATTCTACTAGAGTAGAACAACAATAGCTCTATCAAGTTATATAACGAAGTTTTAAAGCTGCAAAAGATTTGTGCTCCAAGTGGGAATCGAACTGGAGTGGGTGAGAAGCGCCTTCCCTGTTGTCTGACTACAGGGTATCGATTTGCACGTATTCGGGCGAAACATAATAGCCCCAATTCTGGCTAAAGAGATTCGCCCGAATACGGGCAAATTGCTACATGAGTTCCACGATGGGGCAAATCATTTGCCCGAATATAGGCAACTTTGCTCTCAGTGTATTGTCCGTTTAAAATGTACAAAATAAGATGCAAAATCGTGAATCCGATAGGGTATAGTATGAAGAAGACCGAAATGTAACCGGACTGCACCCTTCCAACTGGAGGAACCGATGAACAAAATATTAGTATATGCAGTCTCTAGAGAAATTATGGCCTTGCTCGTTTTAGTTTTTTTTGCAACCTCATTGTCAGATCTAATGAAATTATCAGACAATATTCAACCTTATCATGTCCCCACTGCGAAACGCTAATGCACCTGGTGGAATGGGCGAGCAGGTAAGTGACCGCACAGCTCAAATACAAACAAGCTGCCTTGCGCATATACACCCATTCTCTCTCCTCTTTCGCACTTCAACCCATGACTTTTGAACACACTACATGAACCTACCAGATGGATGTAGAACGACCCGCTGCTCTGGTGGAGGGCGGTCGGTTTCGACGGATTGATCAGTGTATATCGAGCGGTGAAGGGCTGATCGACCTGATCATGATGCAATCAATCAATAAATCAATAAATTCCAAAAGTCATGAACTACTGAATCATTGATAAAGAGAGTCTATCAAGTCTAACAACTAAAAATTCCTAATTCAATCGATAAACCAAATTACGGAAAAGCAATGACCAATACAGAATCGATCATAACTGCTCGTAAGCCTTAGAAAAAAGGAAGAAATGTAAGTAAAAAAGCCTACATTGTGAGTCTTCACGAGGGAGCTGCTGGATATGCGGGAGTCCATGAACTTTGAGAAGAGCGATAGCACGAGCTGCGTGTCTCCACACGAGAAACGTTCCATTTGCTGACCTACTGCGAGATCAGCCACACGAGACACGATGTACTTCTGAATAAAGGAATTATTATTGTAATTATTCTTATTATTATTAGCATTATTATTAGTATTACTATATTATTATTATTATTATTATTATTATTATTATTATTATTATTATTATTATTATTATTATTATCCAAACGGCTATCGTACCTGATTGTGATGAATCTTGAGGTATGGTAGAATGCGCGGGAGGGTGGTGGAGATGAGATCAGGATGAGCCGTGATCGCAGCGGACAACGCGTCAGACGAGCTCATACCGACGCGGAGATGCAACGCGGACAGATCCTACAAGAGCAAAAGATACCTAAGGATATGGGAATATTTCACAATACAAAAAGATATATAATTCTTTGAAAAAATCAATAATTACCGTATCCAGACGCTCATTGAGCGAACGGATGTCATCATCGAGCGGTCGAACAATCGTGTTCACAAGCCAGACGCGCATCCGCTGCGCCGTACGCGTCAACTCCGCGACCGATAGAAGCCCTCCTGAGAATGCGAATATTCATTTTATTTTAAAAAAATTATTATCGCGATGCTCCATGTACCTTGAGTGTACATACTACGTTAATTCATTTCACATTTTAATGTAAAATGAACTGTAAAACTTTAAAAGGTCAATTCTGTTTGTTGCCCAAGCACTTAACATATGGAACAGTCGTACTCTTACGAAATGGAACACCATGGTTGTTTCGATTCAAAGACAAAAACTTGTACAAGAATCCTGAACACACCTGTATTCGATGAGTCGCCGCGGCTTCTCTGGGCGCCAGAGTCCTTCTGCGAACCACTACCACAGGAACCGCTTGACGAAGCTCTGAATTACGCATAAATAGATAACTATTATTACTAAATTGAATAATTTTTAAAAAAATTACATCGATTCATGGCGTGGACGCTTTCGAGGCGGCGATGACGACGATGAATCCTGCAAAAAAATATTGATTGACCTAATATTTTATTGATTGATGGAATAATTTGTGAATAAATAGATCAACTATATAGAATGAAAGTGTTGAACATCTCAGTGGCGACAGAAATGGCTTGTTCGTCAGCTCTCACATCATGGATCAAATCGCAAACAAACAACAACTCACTGCATTAGCCGCGACAGCCGCGCGTTGAGCCGCGATATCGACGCGGAAGCGCGTCGCCTCGTCCGAACCGGAACCACCTGTGAAGAGAATACACAGTTATCAAGGGATTTGCTCACACGAAAAATGTAATTCTTGGGCCTAGAATATATCCAAAGATCAAAGATCACAAACCAGGGGGAGAAGCGAGTCTGGGCGACAGATCGACATCACCTCTTTTGTCGTCGATGACGGTATCTGGGGAAGAAATCAGTTAAAGAGTCAAAATAACAAAAATCAAAGATCAAAAGACAAAAGATCAGCTAATTCTAAATAATAGATAAACACGCTCAAACCTATGAGAACCGTCGAAATAAAATCAATCAGTATTACCTCACACAAGACTAGACTACTTCATTAGAGTCGAGATCAAAAGATCAAAAATCAAAGGTCAAAGATCAGAAATCTTACATAGACCAGACTTGCTCCCGGAGGCCTCACCACTCATGTCCTCCTCATCATCTTCACGATCCAGAAGCGGTGGACTGCCTTGGGGAGTGTGCTATAATAATATAAAGTACCAAATTGTAAAGACCATGAATAGATGAATTCACGTTTCAGAATATATGGGTTTTATTTTTGTAATAATCAAGCGCGTACATTTATTCTAATTGATCACGTATCATATTTTCGTTCTCTCATCTCTCCTTCCACTGCTTGTACCATTTCCAGAGAATAACTATGGGGAGAGGGTTAGGCGGAAAGGGGATCTCGGCAAAAATTCGGTAATGGTAATTTACCGGTCTGAAAAACCGGTGAACGGTAAAACTCTTAAAACCCGGTAAACGAGAGGTAAAAAAAAGACAATTTTTTTCTGCGTAGTTGTTCTCTACGTTTATTTTTTCTCTATGAGATCTACGATATCATACTAACACTATGAATGGCAAACTGCCAATTTGCGCATACTTTGACAATAACTTGCAGACTTTCAATGGAGCATTTTATTTTTAAAGAACGAAGAGCTTTTGTTGTACTCATATATTTGTTGTTTTTTGATCGACTATCTCTCTGACTTCTACCATATTCCATCGTCTTACCTCAATGGTAGCTGCTTCTCTCAGCAAGGCAGGGGGGGCGATGTCACCTGAATGTAAAACATTAATATGGTGAGAGTCGTGAGAAGAACTTGCTCATTGAACCTGCACACGAGTAATCAATTGAAAAATCGTTTGAATTTTTCGGTGGCTTTTTCATTTTCTAGATTTCAAAAATGATTTGGAAACACTGCATTCGATCTAGTAAACAATACAACTTTCGTAAAGATCGCGATAAATTTGTTGTTTTTACCACCATCACCATGTGATCATTCATTGATTGACTCGATAAGCGGCTCGAACTTCAATGTTGTTCCATTCGGAGCAATTGATGAATAATTAAAGGGAGGGAGCGGGACTTACATGACATCAGTGGTCGGCACAATGGGAGAAGACCGAACTCTTCCTTCTGTAGTTCTGCAAAACATCTGATGATAATCCGATCATTTAGACATCATGTTTTTTAATGATTTTAATTTTATGATTATTTGAAACCTTTCTGCATTTTGAAAATCTGCAAGAAAGCTACTCGATGGATAAATCCCGTAATGTAACCTCAATTGAGCAAAGGTGAATCATCTTACCAGTGAGGGCAGGGCTGGAATTGGGGCCCAGAGGAAGATCTGAAAAAAAAAATTAATTGATTTATCTATTGATTGTATCAATCAATACAATCAATAGTTAATTCTATATTGTGTGTAGAAAAGAGGAGGGAGAGGGAGAGAGAAGGGAAGAATGAAGGAGAGGGAAAGAGGAGAGGGAGAGGGAAGGGAAGAATGAAGGAGAGGGAAAGAGGAGAGGGAGAGGGAGAGAGAAGGGAAGAATGAAGGAGAGGGAAAGAGGAGAGGGAGAGGGAAAGAGAAGGGAAGAATGAAGGAGAGGGAAAGAGGAGAGGGAGAGGGAGAGAGAAGGGAAGAATGAAGGAGAGGGAAAGAGGAGAGGGAGAGGGAGAGAGAAGGGAAGAATGAAGGAGAGGGAAAGAGGAGAGGGAGAGGGAGAGAGAAGGGAAGAATGAAGGAGAGGGAAAGAGGAGAGGGAGAGGGAGAGAGAAGGGAAGAATGAAGGAGAGGAAAAGAGGAGAGGGAGAGGGAGAGAGAAGGGAAGAATGAAGGAGAGGGAAAGAGTAGAGGGAGAGATAAGGGAAGAATGAAGGAGAGGGAAAGAGGAGAGGGAGAGGGAGAGAGAAGGGAAGAATGAAGGAGAGCGAAAGAGGAGAGGGAGAGGGAGAGAGTAGGGGAGAATGAAGGAGAGGGAAAGAGGAGAGGGAGAGGGAGAGAGAAGGCAAGAATGAAGGAGAGGGAAAGAGGAGAGGGAGAGGGAGAGAGAAGGCAAGAATGAAGGAGAGGGAAAGAGGAGAGGGAGAGGGAGAGAGAAGGGAAGAATGAAGGAGAGGGAAAGAGGAGAGGGAGAGGGAAGGGAAGAATGAAGGAGAGGGAGAGAGAAGGGAAGAATGAAGGAGAGGGAAAGAGGAGAGGGAGAGGGAGAGAGAAGGCAAGAATGAAGGAGAGGGAAAGAGGAGAGGGAGAGGGAGAGATAAGGGAAGAATGAAGGAGAGGGAAAGAGGAGAGGGAGAGGGAGAGAGAAGGGAAGCACAGCGTTTCTCTACCACAGTGAGAGCGCGCACTGGAATTTTGGCAAAATGCCAAAAAAATTACGGTATGACTACACCTCTCATCGTCTGTGTCTCTCACTTTTGCGTGCTCTCTCTCTTTTTCGCTCTACCTTGTTCTCTGTTACACCATAGGCGCTCTAGAAACGCTGTGGGAAGAATGAAGGAGAGGGAAAGAGGAGAGGGAGAGGGAGAGAGAAAGTGAGGGGAGATGGAGAGCGAATGGATAATGGTGGAGAGGGGGAAGAAAAGGGGAGAATGAAGGATAGAGAGAAATGGGGAGAATCTCCGGTATTTCAAAAGTTGAAGTGTACTTATACCTTCACTTTAAGTAGACTTGTAAGTCTGCTTACTAAAGTGAAAAAAGTGACGTCGCTAACTTAAAGTAGACTTAAAGTGTTTAAATTTTGAAATACCAGAGATGAAGGAGAGGGAGAGGGAAAGGGAGAGAGGGGGAGGAGATAAAAACCGAACAGTATGAAACACTTTTAAAAGTATTGTACCTTTTTCAGATCCACTAGATGATGAACTCTCTGACATTAATGATGCTGAAAAGGATAATATTTATTTTTCGAATGCATGGTGAGAATATGTGAAAATACGCAAAGTAGAGAAAAGGCAAGTCTCAATAGAATAGGCGGCAAAGTGGGGGATACATAGGAAGAGGCCGATCAATACAAGGTAGATCATTCATTCCCTAGAAGGTCACACACAGATAGTGAGTAGAGATGATAGGGGAAGGTGGATCGAAGAGAGAGCAGACGGGAAGACAATACATAGAGATATACAAGAGGTCAACAAGAATCCAGTGATCGATCAATAACTATAGTATCCCGGAGACCAATTACAGTATACCACTAGCTCCGAGAAAGTTCCTGAGCAATGCTGCCACAATTTCGAGTGGAAGAAAATCTCACCTTATAGTGCTCGATCTGCGCTGCTCTGGTATTTTTCCTGCCAGGAACCCGGTAAATCCGGCAAGGTTCCTGGTAGAAAATTTACCGGGTTCCTGGCACGCCCATGTTATTAAATTAAAAACTATCTCAATACATACAAACTTAACCGTATATAACGGAAGTGCCAAAAGACCGCGGTCATTTGGCACTTCCGTTATATACGGGTCGAAGCCATGTAACCCGTATATAACGGAAGTCCCAAATGACCGCGGTCATTTGGGACGTCCGTTATATACTGGCCACCCGTACATAACGGACGTGCCAAAAGACCGCGGACTTATTCTATCAATCTATGCTACCATCAATCATTTGAATTCATTCGGTAACGCAAATTATATTAGTATTTCTTACTCCGCACTACTCTATCGACTTCATTTACTCTACTCCATTTAATTACTCTATCCATTCAGTTACCATTCACAATCAGCAGAGTTCCTTGTCACATTTCCTCATCACAAATAAAAAAACCGTTAATACCCTCATTAACAACCGATCCGTAGCATACTTTTTGCACAAGAGTTCGACTCCCCGTAGAACATTTTATGTAGAAATTCATAAATGTACATTGCTTGTTGCGAATTAGCAGAGAATTGAATAATAGTAACAACTTAATCGATATAACAATAAAACATTAACACAAATGTTGCAGCAATGGGAGGTGATGGAACCGATGGAATCACAATCACAATCATTAATTCAATCAGATCCAAACAATTGGTAAATTAAATTAAATTATTGTGTGGAGAGACGAAGTTGATGAGTAATGAATCCATTATATCGATGTAATTGTTACTATTATTCAATTCTCTACAGATTCGCAGCAAAGTACAGATAACAAAAGACAGTGAAAAAAGTTTCGAAAATAAAGCGATACAGATTTTTTCACTTGATTTCATTGAAACAACAATTAGTATTGTTTTTTTTTTGCGCGACAAACTGACTTGACAAATATTTTCAAACGGAAACCTTATTTGTCCGTTTTGTTCTAAAAAAATAAAGCTATGGACAATACTTCTTCAATAATCCTTTTTACTGTGAAGTTGTCTAATGCAACGTGCTGCGATTATTTAATATAATGAAATGGAAAAAAAGAAAAAAATCGATAGATTAATTAAATGGATCAATAGAGCAGTGCGGATACTAAGCCTAAGCTTTCCTTAACTAAGGAACTCAGTTGATTGTGAATAGTAACTGAATGGATAGAGTAATTAAATGGATCAATAGAGCAGTGCGGATACTAAGCCTAAGCTTTCCTTAACTAAGGAACTCTGCTGATTGTGAATAGTAACTGAATGGATAGAGTAATTAAATGGATCAATAGAGCAGTGTGGATACTAAGCCTAAGCTTTCCTTAACTAAGGAACTCAGTTGATTGTGAATAGTAACTGAATGGATAGAGTAATTAAATGGATCAATAGAGCAGTGCGGATACTGAGCCTAAGCTTTCCTTAACTAAGGAACTCTGCTGATTGTGAATAGTAACTGAATGGATAGAGTAATTAAATGGATCAATAGAGCAGTGCGGATACTAAGCCTAAGCTTTCCTTAACTAAGGAACTCTGCTGATTGTGAATAGTAACTGAATTGATAGAGTAATTAAATGGATCAATAGAGCAGTGCGGATACTAAGCCTAAGCTTTCCTTAACTAAGGAACTCTGCTGATTGTGAATAGTAACTGAATGGATAGAGTAATTAAATGGAGTAGAGTAAATGGAGTCGATAGAGTTGTGCGGAGTAAGAAATAATAATAGAATTTGCGTTACCTAATGAATTCAAATGATTGATGGTAGCATAGATTGATAGAATAAGACCGCGGTCTTTTGGCACGTCCGTTATGTACGGGTGACCAGTATATAACGGAAGTGCCAAAAGACCGCGGTCATTTGACACTTCCGTTATATACGGGTCACATGCATACAATCAAAATATTTTGCAAAATAGCGAAAATTTCGCAGCGAAACGACGAAACAGTTAGTCTAAACTACTAGCCTACAACCTACGCCATCTAGCCTAAACGCGCTATCGCTGACTGACGACACGAATAAATTATTAATTACGAAAAAAGAAACTTGACATCGTCGACGATGCATGTAAAACCACGGCCATCCAAGCCCTTAAGAAAAGTTGCTCGCTCCTCCACTAGAAGGTGGTTCTGTAGAATTTGGCAAATTGCCAAGTTTTGTTCATTTAGCACACGCTATTGGGGCTGCTACACAGTTCTCATTTTTTTGGCGGGCATATGAAAATTTAATATTTATTTATTTTTGCTTTTATAAAAAGGTGATTAATATTATTCTGTTATTTTCTAAATTGTTTTAAACGAAAAATGTTTAAAAACAAGTTCGTAGTCATGTGTCTCATTTGACACCATTCGCTTGTTTCCGAAGTTGTACTCAATTTTACAAGTGCTTGGTCTCTGATAAACAGTCTTTGCTCTGATAAACTGTCACTTTCTTTGTTTCTGCAGTACCGCACGATCGCCCTGTTGAAAGACGGGCCTCCGCGACAAGATTCTTGTCGCATCTTTCTAAAGGATTTTTAAAATATTTCATTTGCTGTGATCGTTGTGTCATGAGATAAGATTAAGATCACCACAAAGATGAGCAAAATTGGTTGAGTCTGGACAGTGTAATTGGCGGAGGAAAGGTTCGAGATTCCACCGTAATCTCTATGTTTCAAATTTGAATTTCCCGCACTACTCATTGACCCTGCGAAATCGATTGATTCAATAGCATCATTGAGAACGTTGTTTGCTAGTTTTCTCTCGTATTTTCTGGTGTGTTTATTGATTTTCTATGACCAATTTGTATTTTCAATGGAGTATTGAACGTTTCCAGCTTGTGTCATGTATACTTTCTCGTTTGATTTCAACTTCTTCGTATTTTACGTCACGTCGCATTTTATTTTCGATGCGCAATCAGTATCTGACACTGCGATATTTATCTAATCCTTCATTATTTCATTCTCTATTATGGAAACATGCTTTCCACACCAATGTTAGTTCAAACATTGCAAGGTCTTTTGGTCGTATAACTTTAAGGTTTTAGGGTCGTTAATATTTAGGGTCTTATGGTCTCATGATCGAAAGGTCTTATGTTCTTATGGTCCGAGGGTCTGATTTAGTCTTAGGATTGTAGTCTTTTTTATAATTTAATTTTGTTCGGCAATTGCTAAACCCCGCTTACCGCACCCCGTGTTCTATATATATCTTTCATGTGATTCTGAAATCTGGTCGTTGATCTTTATTATTATTTTGTACATTCAGGCTCATGAAAAGTAGCCTTCAATCGGATGTTCTCCGTTCAGCGTGATTCATCGATCGGTATTCCGCATCAACAAGCTCCTATCGATTCCTATCGATCGTATATTGGTACGGTAGTTTTCGATTGATTTCACTCTAAATAATAGATTGGGCACATTAGAGGTCATTGTTAACTCATCATCTTCAATTAGTGGATGAGTTGAAACTAATGATGATGGAATAACAAGACAATAATAGCAAAAAGGGGTCGAACTAATTCTATCTCTTCCAACCCCCGAGTATGTCTATAACCCCGTCTAATTGTAAATGCCTTTCTGTATCTTCTCCCAAGTTACCTAGCTCACCTATACCTGCTATAAGAGAGTTTCGTCAAAACGAAAGCAAACGACATAAGTAGGATATTATACAGGAAAATCTCCTATTTTTCCATAATTCCAATTACTGTGAATTCTGGGCAATGTAGTACAATTACGCTTTGATCTAATTTTTCAATTAATTTTAAATCTGTTCCTTCTTTCTTAATTGGGTTGGTGAGCCATCTCTGAATAAAAGTCTAATGTAATTTTACATGACGATGAGCACAGAAAGTTGCAAAATTTTAAAATAAGGACAATATGGAAAAAAATCTCCACCAATTCCGTGCAATCTCCTGTTTGTATCCTTTTCTTTCATTTCTATGGTATCTGTTACTAGACCACAGACAGTCAGATCGGATCAGACACGCAGAGGAGATGAGAGAGAGAGAGGGAGCTAGAGAGTTACACTCAGAAAAATGAAGTGTTAATATGCACACCCATAGGTGTTCCGGGTGAAACTGTAATCCCCAATGTGTTTCAATTAACACCTTTTGGGGTGTAAATTGGAAAAAGGTGTAAATTGGAGCACATGGGGGTGTTCAGTAGAACAATCTGATGTGTTCAATAGAACACATAAAAAGGCTGCATAGATTTTTACACCTTTTTTTCTGAGTGTAGAGAGTGCGTTCCACCGGCCCGGTTCCTATTCCTGATTTATATTTTAAAATACAAAACAATGTTTCTGTTTACGTTTCTGTTTGACGTTGTGAAGTAATCTCGATTAGCGGTGTGCATGTGTTTAAGACAACGGCTCAGTGAGATTCCAGGTAGTGCCGGACATCGACATCACCGATTTGGCTCAAATTTTTTTTGTGGATACCCCCCATGAGCCCCCATCACCACATGGGTATTCATTAGGGCTGGATCCTTGAAACACAGAAGTGGCGGGTTCTCGAAATTTGAAACCTCGATTTTCACCAAAACAAAATGGAGTGGCCTAGGACCAATGTTAGTGTCGATTAATTATAAGTATAAATAGACAACAAAAACTAGATATATGACGGCCCGGAGATCCGATCGCAAACTGATTTTTTTACCTTTTCAAAACATTCTACCCGAAAATATTTTTGTTTTCAAACCCCTTCATGTTTGTACTCATATTGTAGAACTCGTCGAGTAGAACAACTTTCATGTTGAACGTTTTGTCTGACACTCTTGTACAAGAGAAATACATAAATACCTGCACAGATAATAATAACCATTGCAGTCGTCGAGACTGCCTCTCTGTCGAGTGTCGCCCCTCCCGATGTCAAGTATCAGATTAACATTCCTGAATATGTAAGTGTTTGTGAAACCGAGATTGGCCTGGTTGCAAGTTCTTTGAAATCGGTCATAAATTACAAGTAATAATTAATAATTTATCATTATGCAATTAATAACTAATCATAAAGTTACCTCTGGTGTGCTGGCTATCCCACGGGATAGCCAGCTCTGATTGGAATGATTGATCTTTGATCTCTGCAGCTAATCGATACTGGCGCGATCTATGCACTGCAACTGGAGGCTGTGATCTACGCGTGTCAGATGCAAGAGAATCTACTGCCGAATGGCGAACGACTCGGATATCTGATTGGTACGGTAGATCAATCGATTGATCGATATTCTCATTCCCTGATTCATGGGCGCCAATTCAAACGTCTAATATTGCAGGTGATGGCGCCGGAGTGGGAAAGGGACGTACGGTTGCTTGTATCATCTTTGAGAATTATCTCATTGGAAGGAGGAGGTCAGTGTGATTATTGATTGATTACAGTGTACTTTATCAAGAATTTTGCTCTATTGATATCGAGATTACGGTATTTTGGTTGGTTTATCTTTTTTTAATTTAATTTTATTGTTAATTTATGAGTTTGTCTATCTATGGGGAGTAAATAATAATTATTATATTGAAATCAGTATAATTATTAATTTCGATATTTGCAGAGCCATATGGTTGTCTGTCAGTAACGACCTCAAGTTTGATGCGGAACGTGATTTGCGAGATATCGGAGCCGGAAATATACAGGTATGAGGTTATTCTGGCTGACTTTGACTCATACATGGGCGGGGTACCTGGAGCTCGATTCCATAGGGGGCATTCCAACAAAAATTGATAATTTTACAGGGGGAATTCCATGGATTCAACGGTGCTTTTTCACTTTTTTTCCAATCTTCTCCTAAATCTCATTTTTTTACAAGGGGCATTCCACAGAATCAAAATTTTACAGGGGGCACCCCCATGTCGGCGCCCATGTATGCTTTGACTATTGTATTTTGTTTTTTTTTGTATTTTACAATTTTACGAAGAGCTAATGTGGCCTTTAAAAGTCACGAAAAGAAAATAAAAGGAGGGGAGAGTATGTGTAAAACGAGAAGATTTTTAAAGAATTTTATATTTTCTCAACTTTTTATATTTATATAATGGGTAGCTTTTCGAAGCATACATTGCAATACACTCGCAATGCGAGGATTGGCCCACTATATAAGGCCAATTTTAGGCCGCTTGATGCGAAAGGAAGCTAAAAAATGACGATTTTTAAGCGAAAATAACGAATTGTGTGAATCAACCCACCCTATTTCGAGAATTGACCCAAAAAATTAAACCTCGATTAGTACGTTGATTGCAAGAAGCATCTTTTTTGTAGAAAAAGGAGTTTATAATGCATCGAATGTAGCTCACTTTACAATGATTTATGGAATTAAATACATTGTTATAAACTGTATGGTTGTATTTGTCAGGTGCACGCACTGAATAAGATGAAGTATTCGAAGATATCTGGAAAGGAGAACGGAATGGTCAAGAAGGTATTCATTGTTGCTTTATTCTACCCAATTTGCAATATTACAATAAATATTCTAAACTTATATAAGCAAAAATATAAACATTCAATGATCTTTTTTTAAATTTAAATTTTAATTGATAATATAGCTAATGCATTGCTACAATGACAAATTTAAGAACATATTGATTGTATGTTTTATGGAAGAAAACATTATTGATTGTACCAATCGATGCTATCACAGGGTGTGATGTTCGCCACGTACTCCTCTCTCATCGGAGAGTGTCGTACCGCAAAGCGCAAGTACCAATCGCGTCTCAAGCAGCTCATTCAATGGCTAGGAGTCGTGAGTTATCTTTGATCTTTGATCTCACTACTCTGGCTCTTGTTTGCAGGATTTTGACGGCGTTATTGTCTTTGACGAGTGTCATCGTGCGAAGAACCTCGTGCCCTCCACTGGCGCCAAGCCCACGAAGACTGGACAGATGGTACGGTAACTGTAGATTATTGATTGATTTTGCAAATAAATCAATACTGAATAGCTCATTCTAGTTAGTTGAAGCCTCTCTGTTGGAGCAGAGTAATGTCTGGTGTTTTCTGGTTCCGGTCTTTTGATATGAATACGTTTCATTATATCGTAATTTAATTCCTTTCTTCTATTTCGATACATGAGATACATCGCATTGTACAGGTACTCGAGCTGCAGCGTGCTCTTCCGAAGGCGCGTGTCGTGTACGCGTCGGCCACTGGCGCCACGGGTATGCACTTTTCATTTATTGATGTTTTATCTTTGATCTTTTGATCTATTAACACGTTTAGAGCCTCGTACCATGGCATACATGACTCGACTCGGTCTATGGGGTCCGGGTCAGGCGTTCAACGATTTCGGCGAGTTTATCAACGCGGTTGAACGACGCGGCGTCGGCGCCATGGAGATTGTCGCCATGGACATGAAGGTGTGTGTTGTAGTTTGTAGTTTGGTCGGGGTGTTGATTGTGTTTTGATCTTGTTGTAGCGGGGGAGCAAAAGAGCTGATATACTGTTGCGTTTTCACTTGGTGGTTTCATGTTTCCATGTCATACTTAATATTATATTGTGCAATTCAATCTCGATTTCATGTCAATTTCCAATGCAATATAATTTACGATGTTTCAGCAACGCGGCCTGTACCTCGCCCGACAGCTCTCCTTCCGCGGTGTCAACTTTACGATTCAGGTTTGTCTAATTCAAATCTGATCTTTGATAGTGATATTTTGTTGAAATTTTATTTACTTTATTGCCATTTGATCTCTGATCTCTTCACTTTATTCCCTCTGCAGGAAGTGCAGTTGTCCGATGACTTCATCGCTGCCTACGACGAGTCGGTCAAGCTGTGGGTGGAGGTCCGACGACAGTTTCAGGTTTGTGTGTAGTTTGTTCATCGTTGTAGTTTGGTTTTGGCGGTTATTGTAGTTTGTAGTCTGATCGAAGCTTCTATGTACCCTTGCAGGCAGCACTGGCGCAAATGGACGAAGAGGATCGACTGACGTGCAAGCACATCTGGGGCCAGTTCTGGGTCTCCCATCAGCGGTATTGATTTATTTTCATAGACTATTGATTGATTTACTTAAAAATTGCTTGCAACGAGTGTCGAATTCACTTATTCACTTAGTCCAAATTGAATTCGAATTCAATTTGACGGATGATTGTTATTGATTGCATTTCTCAGTGATTTTTGACTAAAATAAATCAAATATTCACCTATAATCAATCAATGAATTAATGGTGACAATTTGTGGCCCTCATCTCAGTTTCCTTTCAGCTTCTTCAAGTACCTCTGTATCGCGGCCAAGGTTGAAGCTAGTGTGAAGATTACTCGGGAAGCTATCGCTGTATGTACTTTGCTGCTTTGATCTTTGATCTTTAATCTTTGATCTCCTTGCAGGCAGGCAAATGCGTCGTGATCGGACTACAGTCAACGGGAGAGTCGCGCACTCTCGAGGCCATACATGACATGGGCGGAGAACTAACGGAGTTTGTGTCCACAGCCAAGTGAGTACTGCAGTTTGTACTTTAACTTTGAACTGTAGTCTGATCTCTTTGAACCTTCATTTTCTCTTCAGGGCTGTTCTGACGTCCCTTGTCGACAAGCACTTCCCGACGGCAGGCGACTTTGCCACGGATATCTTCCGTGACTTTGATCGAATGTTTGGAGATGGAGAGAAGAGACGACGAAGGAGTGAGTTATGCAATAGTTATTGTTGGCAATGAGTTATTATTATTATTATTGGACTTATTATTAGTACTTATTATTGGGTATTAAGTTGAAACTCGAATTCACCGGGAAATTACATGAACATACAAGGGGGGGCATGACATTAACATACAGTTGTATTTGGGTTTATTTTTATTTTTTTATTTATCATACATCATAAAGATGTTTCAACAAGTAAAATTAACGAATTAAAAATTAAGAAATCTGCACAGGGAGAATAAACGGGGGCAATGGATAAAGGCAACTGGGGGAAGGTGAAGAAGGTCAGGGATGTCTCAATAACGTTTTCTCAAATGCCAAGATCAAAGATCAGAGTGGGATCAATGATTTAGGGTGGATGAGGCCCTAGCGGGAAGAAGTTTCAGCGAGATATTGTTAGATGGTGTTTAGGAATAGCTTGTGCTATACGAGAAGTCACTATTTTTTATACTGTTTTACCCATTGTTTCCAGAGGCTCCACGTGCTGATGGCATGGACGTACTGGAGGAGCTCGGTCTGGGAGGTGTCCGTAACGGACGGACCGCCAAATTGCGGCCGCAAAATGGCGGTCCGTCGGATAACTATCCGACGGACCGCCATTTTGCGGCGACACACACGCGCCGCCAAAATACCCTACGAGATGCAACTCACAGTGTGCAGCTACCTCGATGGCTCAACCGGGAGCGCATTAGACTAGCATTCTAACACCCCCTGGTTCGAATCCCATCACTGTCTTTCTTCTTTTGCTAATTTTTACAAACTACCTCAACTTCATTTTCGTTGTTTTTATCATCGTTCAGAGCTTTAGCATTCGAAAAAAACGTTATATCGATTCAATTACTATTCGCACTCAACAGAGTTCCTTTAGTTAAGTTTTGCTTAGGCTTAGTATCCGCACTACTCTACTGATCCATTTAATTAGCCTATCGATTCAGTTACTATTCGCACTCAGCAGAGTTCCTTTAATTAATTTTTGCTTAGGCTTAGTATCCGCACTACTCTACTGATCCATTTAATTAGCCTATCGATTCAGTTACTATTCGCACTCAGCAGAGTTCCTTTAATTAATTTTTGCTTATGCTTAGTATCCGCACTACTCTACTGATCCATTTAATTAGCCTATCGATTCAGTTACTATTAATAATCAGCAGAGTTCCTTTAGTTAAGGTTTGCTTAGGCTTAGTATCCGCACTACTCTATTGATCCATTTAATTAGCCTATCAAAGAGTCTGTATTTGTTTGTTTAAATAGCAAAATAAGAAATAATACTAATTCCGCAAAATGGCGGTCCGTCGGATAGTTATCCGACGGACCGCCATTTTGCGGCGACACACACGCGCCGCCAAAATACCCTACGAGATGCAACTCACAGTGTGCAGCTACCTCGACGGCTCAACCGGGAGCGCATTAGACTAGCATTCTAACACCCCCTGGTTCGAATCCCATCACTGTCTTTCTTCTTTTGCTAATTTTTACAAACTACCTCAACTTCATTTTCGTTGTTTTTATCATCGTTCAGAGCTTTAGCATTCGAAAAAAACGTTATATCGATTCAATTACTATTCGCACTCAACAGAGTTCCTTTAGTTAAGTTTTGCTTAGGCTTAGTATCCGCACTACTCTACTGATCCATTTAATTAGCCTATCGATTCAGTTACTATTCGCACTCAGCAGAGTTCCTTTAATTAAGTTTTGCTTATGCTTAGTATCCGCACTACTCTACTGATCCATTTAATTAGCCTATCGATTCAGTTACTATTAACAATCAGCAGAGTTCCTTTAGTTAAGGTTTGCTTAGGCTTAGTATCCGCACTACTCTATTACTTACTTACTTAGATGCTTAGACGTCCAGTAGTCGGCTGAGGGCGAAGCCCTGAGCGCTGGACACACGTCTTCCAAAGTGTTCGGTCTTGAGCGGTAGTTGACCAGTGTCGATGCGGGATATCGAGACGTTTGAAGTGGTCGCTCCAGCGGGTGGCTGGGCGGCCGAGTGTCCTTTTCACGTCTCTTGGGTACCATGTCGTGACCCTAGTCGTCCATCGATCGTCATTCCTCCTCATCACGTGTCCTGCCCATCGATGTTTTGCTCCCTTCGCGTATTCGACAGCGTCGCGAATCCCGGATTCTCTCCTCATATCGTCGCTCCGAAGTCCTTGCTCCCATTGGCTCCTTCTGCTGTGTCCGAGCAGTGATCTCTCGATGGCACGCTGAGCTCTTGTGAGGGCGGTCGTCGTTCCTTTGTTGTCGGCCCAAGTTTCGGCTCCGTAGCAAAGGGCAGGGAGGACTGTCGAGTTGAAGAGGTGCGCACGCAGTTCTCTATCCTTCACCAATCTCGCCGCGTCTATTGATCCATTTAATTAGCCTATCAAAGAGTCTGTATTTGTTTGTTTAAATAGCAAAATAAGAAATAATACTAATTCCGCAAAATGGCGGTCCGTCGGATAACTATCCGACGGACCGCCATTTTGCGGCCGCAATTTGGCGGTCCGTCGGATACGGACACGTCGGTCTGGGACCATCTGCGAGTGGTGGAGGAGGTGGCCGAGGAAGGCATAAAACTGGCGGGCCACGGGCCAAGAAGGCTTATGAGAGGTAATTGGAGTTTGGCCAGCCTACTATGTATATATTAGCTTGATATCCGTCCGGGGATTATACTACCATTACTATGATCACTCCCTAATGAAGAAGAAGACAGCATGAAACCAGAATGTGTCTGGTTTGGATGAAATACCTTTCGAGCTGGATGGTTTTATAAATGCTGACTTACAACTGTACTTTGGATTATTCAATGCGACCCCTCTGCTCTATTTCTCTAGAACAAGGTTCTTCATTTAAATCGTATTTTACCCGCTGAAACTCCATTATTCTGTATAAAACACTATCTGAGAGAATTCAACAACTGGGATATTTTTTGGTATCGATGAAAAATAGATTTTTCTCTTTTATGTGTGGTAATTACAGGCTCCATGAGTGTAGTTCACTGGTACTTGGAAATTCCTTCCAATTGAAAATTCGCTTCAGGAGGTGACCACACAACGGTTTGGCGCCTTTTCCTAAAAAGTTTATTTCGAATCAAATCGATTCGGGAGTGGCCGCAATCGACTGCTTGGCTAATTCTAAGAAACTATTGTCAAGGAGAGTTTTTCGATCAACGGTCAACGAAGGTTGGAATTTTGAATTTTCGAAATAATTTTCACATTAAATTAATTCTCACTATTTTCCCATGGCGAATATAAATTTTTTATTTGCTCAATAACTTCTACATGTGATAACACACATTCAATTTAAAAATCATAATTTTTTAAAAAGGTAATTATGGCGAACGAATCATTTTTATAACGAAAGTCGTGAATTATGGTGTGCTCCTACAGTAATCTCTATTCGGTAAATTTTGTTTTTCGCTAGTTTTAAGCATATTTTCAGTGGTTTTCTTTACAATGTTAGACGTATATGATTATTCTGCACCATCGGAGTGCAGTTGCACGGTATATATGATGATCAGATTACTGATCGTACTTGTACTGTACGTGTACTGTAATTTACGTGCTCTCTGTTATTCTCTGATCAGTCTATAAAACCGACAAGAAAGAGCACAGAACGGCATGAGTATGGTGACTACGTCGCAAGATGGCTCGTATACGAAAGTGAATAACATTTACAGTACAAGTGCGATCAGCAATGTGGTCATCATATATACCGTGCAGCTGCACTCCGATGGTGCAGAATAATCATATACGTCTAACATTGTAAAGAAAACCGCTGAAAATATGCTTAAAACTAGCGAAAAACAAAATTTACCGAATAGAGATTACTGTAGGAGCACACCATAATTCACGACTTTCGTTATAAAAATGATTCGTTCGCCATAATTAGGTTTTTAAAAAATTATGATTTTTAAATTGAATGTGTGTTATCACATGTAGAAGTTATTGAGCAAATAAAAAATTTATATTCGCCATGGGAAAATAGTGAGAATTAATTTAATGTGAAAATTATTTCGAAAATTCCCAAATTCCAACCTTCGTTGACCGTTGATCGAAAAACTCTCCTTGACAATAGTTTCTTAGAATTAGCCAAGCAGTCGATTGCGGCCACTCCCGAATCGATTTGATTCGAAATAAACTTTTTAGGAAAAGGCGCCAAACCGTTGTGTGGTCACCTCCTGAAGCGAATTTTCAATTGGAAGGAATTTCCAAGTACCAGTGAACTACACTCATGGAGCCTGTAATTACCACACATAAAAGAGAAAAATCTATTTTTCATCGATACCGCACCTATGTCGATTTTCTAAGATAGCGTGTTGTATGATAAATAAACAAAAACGCATTGCTGCAGAGTCGGGTTCGGGCAGTGACGACAACTCGACGACGTCATCGTTAGGAGATGATACGGAGGATGAAGATGGTGATGATGATGATGACCTCGATGGTGAAGATGGAGAAGAGGACGAAGAAGATGAGGACGAGAATGCTGAAGAGTTCAAACTAGGCGAGAATGATGATGATTGGCTAAAGGTTTGTAGTTTGTGGTCATAGAAAAAGGAATGTGCTCGGTGATTAAAATGACTAAATTTGAACAGGAAAATAGGTAGTAACAGTAACAGTAACAGTAATACACTTTATCAAGATTAACTAAGCAGTGTTTCCACTGAATCTGAAGTGTCATAAAATGGGATCTTCTTTCTTTAAATTATTCTTCTTTCATCTCCTTATGATCCGCTATTGAGGCACTTGTTCAGTATCCAAGTCGCTACACTTTGATTTTTTTGAATAGTGAGTGGTGAGAGAATCCAGAAATATAATAATTTAGAAATGAAGCAACCCACGAAAATCTCGTTCAAACTTCGTCCATAGTTGCAGTTGTTTTGCTGTGTACTACACTGACAAGTATCCTCCAATATCTTTATTTAATTCCGTGGGGAATCAGGTGGATAAGGGAGAATGGGAGAGATCGTAGGTGGACGATCGGGGACATTTTGGGAAGGGGAAAAGGGGGCTTATATAGGGGCTCTTCTCATTTATTCCATTTGCATTTCTTCAAGACCGGCCTCACTTGCAACCTGTACAGAATAAGATTAGGTTATCTAAGAAGTAGTAAACAATTAGGAGAGATCTACATAATGCACTATTCAACTCCTCCCCTAGATCTCACCGATGGTGTACGGCTACGTCCCGGCGTTCTTGGAACGGAGTCTCCCGAAGGGGAGATACGGGGTGCCGTGCGCAGCTGAGCCGTATGCAGATCGGAACGTGCCGCGGCGAGCTGGATCTGAAGGTTCTCGACCCTCGTCTCAAGAGTGCTCACCTTATTCTCCAGAACTCTGAGCTGACGGTGGCAAGCCTCTTCCGTCTGCTCCATTCTGAGCAAACGGGCACTCAGCGTCTCACGGGGGCTGTGGCGGTTGAGCGAATCGGCGCGGTTCCTGGGAGGAGCCTCCTGCTGGCCTGGTCCTCGCGGTTCCGGAGCGTGGGCTCGGGGAACTGGAGGCGGAGCTGGCGCGTGGGCGTCCGGCTGGGGGCCTCCGACGGGGATCGAGTTGGAGTTGGGTGAGGCTGTTGATGCGACGACGAAGTTGACTAGGGCGCGTGTAAGCTGTTAGGTGGTAAATAGGTGGTATTGCCTGTTTTTGATGTTTTTATTGTAGTTTGATCCCTGATGTTTGTTGTTTTACCTTTTTTGTAGTTTGATCTTTTGATTACAGGCACTCCTGGCCGAAGCGGCATCGTCGAGTGAGGAAGAGGACGGAGATGATGATAGTGACGATGAGAAGAAGGTTAGTAGTACACTTTGTAGTTTGTAGTTTGTAGTTTAATCTAAGGTGTTTTAACGGCGTTAATCTGGTTCGTTCTACCTACTAGTGTGAAAATGATTGCACCCGGTGGGAGCGTGTTTCAATGTTATTTAATGAGTCGACTTATCTGAATAGTCCCAATGCCATATTCTCAATCCGTCCAAATTAGCCTCATTATTCCAGCCGAAGAAGGATCCAGACGGGGTATCGACCTCGACGAGAGCGATGACGTCATCGACAGGCGGAGGTGAAGATAACGAGTACGAGGACGCAGCGGAGGAGGAGTTTAAGAGAGACTATCTGACTCAGTGAACATATTTTGCTTATGGCTTGGCACTTGGTCAAAAAGTGATAGGAACCGATCGGGCCCAAATTGTGCATAGGTGTAGTATGGGGTGGCATGAGATCACAGACGGAGTTAGGGTTCGTCATATCTGCTCCTTCGCTAAATAACGTAAGTTCCACATAATGGCATCAAAATTTCAAAGTTTACGGATTCGTTCGATATGTGTATGCGACGATGGGTAATAATAAGCAGGTAAATTACACCAAGTCTCATCCCGGTCCAAAACCGTGAGGCCCAGAAAAAATTAAAAAACCAATAAAAAATTTGTTTTATTTTTTTGTTTTATTTTTCCTACAAATGCCTCTCGGTGGGTGACTTTTTTTTATTTTTTTTTTAATTTGACGAGTATTCATTAATGTAACTCATATATGAAAATGAACTAAAACAAATGAGTACAAATTTGCCTTCTTCCCGAAAAACCACGACTAATTCGACTGAAATTTTGATGCCATTATGTGGAACTTACGTTATTTAGCGAAGGAGCAGATATGACGAACCCTAACTCCGTCTGTGATCTCATGCCACCCCATACTACACCTATGCACAATTTGGGCCCGATCGGTTCCTATCACTTTTTGGCCAAGTGCCAAGAGAATGTCACTTGAGCCAGGTAGTCTCTCTTAATCCGTTCGCCTGCGACTTTTCGACTGGGTAATGGGTTGTGGCGAGGAATGGGAAACGAGATCATATCGTCCGTAGACTAAAATGCTAGTAATAATAACAATAATAATACTAATAATAATAATAATAATAATAATAATAATAATAATAATAATAAGGGTTTCAGAAGAAGAGTATGACAAGAAATATAGAATGGATGCATTAGTAGGAAAGGGAAAGATCATGATAGTTGTAGTTGATAGTTAGTGTCATACTTGGGCGGCAATATCGAGCGACAAGACCCACCCGATCTAGCAAAAATTCACTCACAAAATGAAATCTTTGCGTTCCACCCACCTGGTTTTTGCGTCCGAAACAGCCGAGTTTAATTTCCCGCGACAAAGGTTGTCCACGTATAGTTAGCGCAAATGATCATCATCTGTTTAAACGCAGCTGATTGCGTGTTTCACCCTCGTTACTACTAGCATAACTGAGCTAATGCTCAATCTTTCTATTGTTCCCCTCAAAAAGCATAAAATAATGAACCACTGAATAGCTTATTCTTCCATTCTTCCAGATGATCCATGGGCGTCAAAGCCGCAGGTGGTCGAAGACTCGCCCCAAAAGCCGAAACGACGAACGGACGAGGAGGAGGAGCGGCGAAAGGTACGGTAGTGGGATACTGTAGGATCATGATTATTGATTTTCCCGCTCGTTTATTGGAGTATCTTGGCTTAAAGGTAGTAGATGTAATGAGGTTGCGCATATGATACGATTATTACATTGTTATCATGATTTACGATGAAAAGTTACGGGGATAGTCGTTGTAGTTTGTGTTATGGACTTTGATCTTTTCCAGATTGAACGACGTCGTGAGCGTCGTCGTCTGCGTAAGAGGAAGAAGCGAAAGATGCAACGGAAGTTGGAGAAGTTGCAGGCGGCAAAGAAACAACGACAGATTGCCAGTGATGCTGTGGTTTGTGCTTTGATCTGTGGTTTAGTTGTAGTTTGATCTATGATCTTTGGTGCACTGGTAGGTTAGCATGGGTGTTATGTTTTGAATTGCAGAAAAAGACAGCAACGGACTTTATGACGTCATCGCGTCTGGTGGACGGCGATCCAGAGACGACCAATCCACAGATGATTAAGGTATCTTTTGTCTTCGCCGATAGTATCATTGGTATTAGTAATTGCTGGGGTGATGTAGATAGGGTGAGACGAGAATGTGCCGGGTATGGATTGTAATGTGAAAGTGGGGGAGGATTATTCAAGATAATATTTTAGTGTATGATATGATGTATTTGTTTTTATTATTATTATTATATATTCTTATTATTAATTATCAGGCTGAACTATTGGCGGCAGTGGAACGTCTCGGACCAAATCTTCCCGCCAACACTTTCGATCAACTCATTGACGACTTGGGAGGACCCGAGTTTGTCGCCGAGGTACGGTAGTCTGCTACTACGGTAGTATTGTCTAGTCTACGGTAGTCCCCTCGGTTATTGATTGATTATTGATCATTTTGTTTGTTGACACCAGGAGGCGTTTAGTCTTTCTTAATTGCTTAATTTTTTTAAAAATTTTTGTTTTATGTTTAGATGACCGCTCGCAAGGGTCGCATCGTGCAGAGAGAGGACGGAGAGGTGGAGTTTTATTTTATTATTTATTTATTTTAATTTTATTCATTATATTTTAAACATTTGTGTTAAATTTATATAAGTATTATTATTTTTCTTATCCAGGTCGAGTATGAGTTGCGACACACAGGTGCCGATATTCCTCTCGAATTGATGAATATGGACGAAAAGGACAAGTTTATGAAGGTTCGCGCCAAAATTTGGCTTTTGAATTTTGCCACCAATTCAAATTGGTATTCTTACAGGGCGAGAAGGTGATCGCGATTATCTCTGAAGCCGCGTCGTCTGGAATCTCGCTACAGGTACGGTATTCGATCATCGGATCGTGATGGAGCCGATGATTATCGATTGATTCGGAAGAGTATTGATTGATTGGTTGATATTACAGTCGGATCGTCGTGCGCCAAACAAGCGTCGACGCGTGCACATTACACTGGAGCTGCCGTGGTCAGCCGATAAGGCCATTCAGCAGTTTGGTGAGTGGGAGGTTGTCTGTTAACATCCGAGGGGGGGGGGGGGGGTGGACAAAAAATATAGGTCGATTGGGCAACTGAAGAGAACCTTGGCAGATCCAAGTTTCGGACACATTATACAAATATAGCTGCAGCTTTTTAGGTTAAGGCCAGTCTCGAAGAGACTGGCCCATTTGGGTTCAGGATCAACTTTTCATAACAGAGGACTAGGAGACGTGTTTTTCAAAACTCGTCTCCAGGACCAGAATGGTGGCAAACTCGTCTCAAGTTCAGGGTAATCATGCCTATGGCTGCATATTCGAACGGCACCGGTCACAAGTCGGTACCATATCGGGAACCATACGCACCTGAGTTGCAAAAATGTACCGAATGTGACGCTGGGCGGAGTCTTGGAGGACCAATGAGAGTGGAGGGGGCGGGGCCTTGAACAATTCGGAAACCGACATTTCGGCATAACTCGGCTCATAGAGGTCCTAGAAATTTGGGATGGGTATCATTGTGATCAGCATCAGTAACACTACCGTACTCTACCGTAACCCGGTTCGGTGGGTCAGATCAAGATCGGTGGGTCAGATTTCCCTTCTAACTGTCGGAATGGCCACTACTTGTGCAAAATCATTATGAGCTATTGCAAACTACCGTAATCTACCGTAACCCAGTTCGGTTGGTCAGAATTCACTAAAAATTATCGGAACAGCCATTACTTGTGCGAAATCATTTCCAGCTATTGTAAACTACAGTAATCTACCGTAACCCGGTTCGGTGGGTCAGATCAAGTGAGGTGGGTCAGATTTCACTAAAAATTATTGGAACAGCCATTACTTGTGCGAAATCATTTCCAGCTATTGTAAACTACAGTAATCTACCGTAACCTGGTTCGGTGGGTCAGATCAAGTGCGGTGGGTCAGATTTCACTAAAAATTATCGGAACAGCCATTACTTGTGCGAAATAATTTCCAGCTATTGTAAACTACAGTAATCTACCGTAATCCGGTTCGGTGGGCCACATCAAGTTCGGTGGGTCAGATTTCACTAAAAATTGTCAGAACAGCCACTACTTGTGCGAAATCATTTTCGGCTATTGTAAACTACAGTAATCTACCATAACCCGGTTCGGTGGGTCAGATCAAGTGCGGTGGGTGAGATTTCTCTCAAAATTGTCGGAACAGCCATTACTTGTGCGAAATCATTTCCAGCTATTGTAAACTACAGTAATCTACCGTAATCCGGTTCGGTGGGTCAGATTTCACTAAAAATTGTCAGAACAGCTACTACTTGTCCAAAATCATTATGAGCTATTGCAAACTACCGTAATCTACCGTAACCCGGTTCGGTGGGTCATATCAAGTGCGGTGGGTCAGATTTCACTAAAAATTGTCGGAATGGCCACTATCGATTTTTGTGGCAAAGTGTCCAAAATATCCTATCACAAGCGTATTCAATCGATCTGTCGTCGATAGTAGACGTATCAAATGGTACGGATCGCACATATATGTATTTGAAATACCATGAATAATAGAGCATGTTTAACCATGTAATACATTATCCGTTATTCAAAACTTAAGATATTAAATGTTAATAAATTTTATTTTCTATGATGGACGGGAATGTGTGATAAAAGAATATTTATTATATTAGGTTGTAACATAAGTTCCTTTGAATTTTGAGGTACACATTAAATTATCATCGTTTGTCGACGACTTTGGGGATTAGTTTTTTCGCTGTTCTAGTCTATGATTCCTAGCTATAATACAGCCACACCGTGGGCTCACTACTTGCGGAAGGACTTGAGTTATTGTGCAAAATGTTAGACCAACTTCATTTCGATACCTTCTCTGTTCATAAATTTTTCATTGCGCGCGATGCCAGCGGGATGCCTTAAAACGCGGTCTCTGTAAGAACGTCGGAGGGGGTGGCACAGTATTTTCAAAATGGTCCGATTTCGCTCAAACTTTCAGGGCAGAGTGCCTAGGGGTGGGATACACTTCAGCCAAAAAATTAGTAGGTTGATCTTTGATCTTTGATCTTCGAAATTTTCAACGTAGTATTAACCCCTCATGCTATACACCATTCGATAGAGCGTGAAAAGTTGTGTCAGGAGCCAAGTTTTCGAAGGTGTAGATGCTCTGGTATTCGAGAAACAGAAGAAAATGTCGAAAAAATGCGTGATCTCTATTTTCAAAAAATATTTTCGCCATGTTCCAATAGCGGCCGCCCCCTAGAAATTATGCTGTATATGTAAAATTGTATGAAGAATCCGATAAAATAGTCTCCAGTCTGTCCGACATACCACTCATGCACTTTTCCGCGAAAAACTAGCGTTAGCTAGCGTTCGCCTTAGCTACGTTTGCGACCCGGGTTCGAGTCCGTCTCCCGACATCAAATTTTTGCAACTTTTTTTCGACCACTATATGAGCTCAATTCATCAAAATTTCATAATTCATGTGTTCTCACAGTGGTCTGACCATTGTTTGACCATTTTTTAAGTGATTTCATGTTTATACTTGAGCTGCAGACAGATGCTGAGACAGAGACAGAGGGAGAGACTTCAGGACAGAGGGAGAGACTTCTGGACAGAGCGAGAGACTTCAGGACAGAGGGAGAGCGCGCCATGGATCTCGGTACCGTAACCTGCAATATTATTGCAAAATGCACTTAAAATCCCGGTTCGATTACGGCAGTTCTAGTTACGGTAACCAGAAAGATAAAAGCTGGCTCACTATTGATATAAAGGCAACTAGTATTTGGTCTCGGAATGTCATGAATTTTTCGACTTTGGCCATTTTCAACCATGAACCCCGGTCATGGGTCGACCGAAAAAAACAGTTCGCGATTCCTGACGATTTCGGTAGCCCAATACCGTACACTCCCACTGATAGTAATGATACAACTTTGGTTGCCATACGCCAAATCCCAACCGATTTATGATCCGTTGTGCAAATGATCGTTGAGAAAATGATCGCCCTCCCCCCCCCCCCCCTGAAATCCATAGCTGATAATGTGGACCATTCAACGTGATTATTGATTATTAGCCTTCATTCCGTGAGCACAAGTGGACCTCCCACAGTTCCAGCCTCTTGATGATTCTTGTCGATCTTTTGCTCTTCAAAAGGGGAGATGGTTGTACAGAGTAAGTTTGCGCATACTTGGGCAGGATTCCGTGTCTCTCCGCTCCGCCATTACTGCTGCTCGCTGGTCAGGTGCACCAATGGCAAGTCGTCCATTCTCAGGAGGAAGGGACTCCGGAATGAGTCCATGGCACACTCTCCCTCCTCCAGAAGTCTCTCCCTCTGTCCTGAAGTCTCTCCCTCTGTCCTGAAGTCTCTCCCTCTGTCCTGAAGTCTCTCCCTCTGTCCTGAAGTCTCTCCCTCTGTCCTGAAGTTTCTCCCTCTGTCCTGAAGTCTCTCCCTCTGTCCTGAAGTCTCTCACTCTGTCCCGAAGTCTCTCCCTCTGTCCTGAAGTCTCTCCCTCTGTCTCTGTCTCAGCATCTGTCTGCAGCTCAAGTATAAACATGAAATCACTTAAAAAATGGTCAAACAATGGTCAGACCACTGTGAGAACACATGAATTATGAAATTTTGATGAATTGAGCTCATATAGTGGTCGAAAAAAAGTTGCAAAAATTTGATGTCGGGAGGCGGACTCGAACCCGGGTCGCAAACGTAGCTAAGGCGAACGCTAGCTAACGCTAGTTTTTCGCGAAAAAGTGCATGAGTGGTATGTCGGACAGACTGGAGACTATTTTTATCGGATTCTCCATACAATTTTACATATACAGCATAATTTCTAGGGGGCGGCCGCTATTGGAACATGGCGAAAATATTTTTTTGAAAATAGAGATCACGCCTTTTTTCGACATTTTCTTCTGTTTCTCGAATACCAGAGCCTTCGAAAATTTGGCTCCTGACACAACTTTTCACGCTCTATCGAATGGTGTATAGCATGAGGGGTTAATATTACGTTGAAAATTTCGAAGATCAAAGATCAAAGATCAACCTACGGGTCCAATTTTTTTGGCTGAAGTGTATCCCACCCCTAGGCACTCTGCCCTGAAAGTTTGAGCGAAATCGGACCATTTTGAAAATACTGTGCCATGTTCAGTCGGAATTCTGACGTTCTTACAGAGACCGCGTTTTAACTAAAGCGACAACCCGAGAGAGTAAGGTCCGGAGAGTAAGAAGGCACAGTTGGTATACGCCATAAAAATTTCGCTGTCGTAGCATAGCGAGTTTTATTTGATCATTTCGAACCGAGCCGTGACAGAAAAAACATTTGAAACCACTGTGGACGCAGCGATATATATGAGTTGTAACTTCAAATCTTGTAGCTATTTAAAATAGAGGTCCCTGATTATATCAGTGACCCCAACTCTGCTCATCCAATGCATTGACCCTTTTCATACTTCTTTAAACCTAGGCCATCTCCATTCTCCGATATTTTCAAGCTTAGTGATCTGTTCTAGTTTCTCCCCTTTTCAAATTGACTGGCTAACATGCACACTGTTATTGCGAGTGATCCATCTCTTCAATCAAGCTACCAGATTGTCAGCTCAGGTATTTTTAGAAAAATAAAAGAGGTAGCGGTCTCAATCTGCAATTTTATTCAAATTCCTGGCAAATGACCACTTTTCGTCCAAACAGCTTTTTGACTTTTTCAAGATTCTTTTTTTATTAGTCAGATAGTGGATGTGGATGATCCAAGTGTGGCTAAAATTTAATGTGGGGTATCCATTGAATAGCTCTCCTTTGAGACAAGATGCTTAACTCAAATTTCCGATGTGGCCAGATCTCTTTTTTATAATATATTTTCTGCTTCTAAATGTATGTAAGCAATTGGTTAGCGTGTGGTTGTAGGGAACATGTGTGGGGTACACCAAACCTAGTTGATGATTGGTTTTGGTTAAATCCACTGGAGAGAGAGCCGGAAACAAATTGGACTATACAACTTGATTTTAATTTTATGCAAACAGGCGTGGCATACTAATTATTAAAGGGAAGCCTGAATCGATGGTTCTGTGGGTTATGTAGTTAGTGATATGCACTAATACAGCGAGCTCCGTTGAAAACGAAGCGAGAAACAAAAGTGCAAACACAGCACTATCAAATTCAAAGGAACTTATGTTACAACCAAATATATTGTAATATACTATATTTATTGTATTCTAACAATGTTTAGCATTTAATATCTTGTTTAGTGCAAAAAATACATTTTCTACAATGATTTTAAATCGCGGTTTCCACCGCGATTCAATAAAACTAAAAGAACCCCTACCACAAGGGAGTGCGGATACAGTAGAGGGCCTTCTTTGAGGGCTACGAGCCCTCAAATAAAAGATATTCATTTGGCTTCAGAGAGTATGCATAAATCGTATTCTCTCAAGTTAAATAAAAGTAGAAGAATCGCAAAAAGTTGACAAACGTTAGTGTAACAGTGCATAAATCGTACTCTCTCAAGTTAAATAAAAGTAAAAGAATTTTTTCACCCAAATGGGCGCCTTTTATTTTGCGCTAGCGATTGACGGCAAAGACAAATAATGCGAATTGCCGCTTTGCGAACCATTATTTGAGGGAACTAATTATCTACGAACTCTGCTAATTTATTGTTCTTGTATCTATCAATTAGCACTGTATTGGAATTATTTACACTTCATTTCATTAATATTTTTGAATTGAGCAACGTGTCTTTTTAGCTTACATTTAAATACTTTATCGAGATCAACTAAAAGGTGGATCTGTAGTGACAAGAGATTGTTCCACTGATCCTTGTTGAGCGCAACTTTCATAAAGTCTGGCCCGACTATCTTCACAAATTCATCCTTCCATCTCAATTCGGGTTTTCCTCTCTATCGTTTTGGCCCTTGTGGGTGCCATTCCAACAATCTTATCAACCATCAGTCAGGATCAAGTGATGATAAGCGGGCAGCCCATCGCCACCGTCTCAATCTGTAGCACTCGACGAAGTCCGTCAGCCCGTGTCTTTTTATATTAATACATTCATTTTCCAATTATATTGTCTTATCGTTAAATGAAATGTGCAATGAGGATATGATTCTCATAGTAAGATATTCTCGCATAATTGCAGAGGATCCATAGATATATTGTTATATTCGCTTTTCAAGTAACAGGTTTAATCTTCGACGCATATAAGTCTCTGCCGCGCCACTTCGAAATCGCTAGCGCAAAATAAAAGGCGCCCATTTGGGTGAAAAAAATTCTTTTGCTTTTATTTAACTTGAGAGAGTACGATTTATGCACTGTTACACTAACGTTTGTCAACTTTTTGCGATTCTTCTACTTTTATTTAACTTGAGAGAATACGATTTATGCATACTCTCTGAAGCCAAATGAATATCTTTTATTTGAGGGCTCGTAGCCCTCAAAGAAGGCCCTCTACTGTATCCGCACTTCCTTGTGGTAGGTGATCGATTGCTCTTGCCAAAAGTACATGCGTAGCAGGCCGAAACACCATAGGGCACATTGTTCGCTATCTTATTACATCATTCAATTTTTCATTTAATATGCATTCAAAACTATACTTGTGCATATATTAATTATTAATTTAATATTTATATTCGCATGCAAGATTTTTTTGTTATAACTGAATCTAGATATTATCTGAAGTCGTGTGCTCATTAGGACAGAAAGGAATGGCTTAGAAATCGCTCTGTAAAATAAATAAATATAAATATTATTGATGTGCAGGTCGTACGCATCGTTCCAATCAAGTCTCCGCTCCCGAGTACATTTTCCTCATTTCCGAGTTGGCTGGAGAGAAGAGGTACCCGTTCATTTTATTAATATTATTAGTAGTAGTATTGATATTGTTATATTGATTTTATTGAACTAGGTTATTCACTAAACATGCACCTTAATATTACTGTTTTGAAAGGTTAAAATAGAATATTTATTTGATATTTGCAGATTCGCCTCCATCGTAGCGAAGCGTCTGGAATCACTGGGAGCACTCACGCACGGTGATCGTCGTGCCACTGAAAGCAGAGACCTGTCCCAGTTCAACTTTGACACGAAGTAAGCAGCTATTTATAGTCTAGTCGAAACTGCGAATCACCGGGTTGACCGGGCTTTGATGTTTCTCGATCTAGAGACTGTAATTTGATCACTGATCTTTGATCTTCCTCCAGGTATGGTCGATCGGCTCTCGATGTGCTTCTGCGGTCAGTGATTGGTCAAATTCGACCGCCTCTCATACCGCCGCCTGATGACTACAAGCCCGGTAACTTCTTCCAAGGTACGGTACATTTGATCGATTTTCTCTAGTTTTTTTTTTACACGGAATTGATTCGTTGTGGAATAGTTGCGTTATTTGTACTTGATTGGTTCAAGTTTGTTCATAGCTGAAAGCTGATTGTTTTATTGATTTATTGATTGATTTACTGATTAATTGTAATCATTCTACTCATTACAGACATGTGTGTGTACCTCGAGGGAGTGGGTGTGCTGTCTGTGCCACAAGGCGTCGATCCATCAGCCCCGACTGCTGTATTCTCGATTGAGAGGTCAGTTATATTATTTTTATTATAATTATAATTATAATAATTATCATCATTATTATCACTAGCGACCAATGCAAATCCTACCTTCTATCTGAATTCATATTTACGTGTTTTGGGGCTGTTTTTAAAGGGGGAAAATGGAACGTAGATCCGAGATAAACCTGGTGATTTCGTGTCCGTGTTTGCTTGTAATATGGGACCTCAATTTGCGGTCGTTGATGGAATCGTTGCCTTTATATTAACAATAAGTACACTAATGTATCGAATGTTGGACGATACCTTATGGAGCGCATCAATTTGATGCATTTTATCATTAATTAAATATTTATTTAAACAGTGATTATTATTATTATTATTATTATTATTATTATTATTATTATTATTATTATTATTATTCAGGGACGCATCCTCGATCGCCAAGTTCCTCAATCGCATCCTTGGCCTTCCTGTTCACGCACAGAACGCCCTCTTCGCCTACTTTGCCGATATTCTCGCTGAACTCATACAGCAAGCCAAACACGATGGCACCTACGATATGGGCATCATGGGTACTACGGTAGTCATATCATATTGATTTATTGATTTATTGATTGAGTCCATGAAAATGTTGGCACGGTAGTTGTTGATTGATCTGATGAGCAGGTGTGAAAAACGTATTGATTGATTGATTGGATAATTGGGGTACAGTTGTTCTTTATTCCTTGGTGGGAAGTACGAGTGTATAATAATAATAATAATAATAAATTTATCACGTCAAGCGATCATCGCTAGGTGGGGATGGAACGGGTAAAGTCATGAGTATTCATACTCCACCATGTAGATCCGATAGTTCTTGTCAAATCATCCCTCCATCTCTGTGGAGGTCGTCCAGCAACGCGAGAGCGAGATAACGGCGT
Organism: Parapristionchus giblindavisi; assembly: GCA_943737045.1. NCBI lineage: Eukaryota > Metazoa > Nematoda > Chromadorea > Rhabditida > Diplogasteridae > Parapristionchus > Parapristionchus giblindavisi. The sequence goes on from CALSFV010000657.1 coordinate 89,462, forward strand.
CCATACTGTAGTATTGCGAGCCCACCGGTCCATGGTCATCCTCTTGATCTTCTGTGCCCAATTGCATTTCCTCCGCAAAGCCTCCGTATTCCAATCCTTCAACTTGGTCGCATCTCTTATCCGTTCATTCCTCCATCGATCTCTCAACGATATTCCTAGCATCCGCCTCTCCATTTTTCTCTGTGTCGTGTCCAATCGTTGTCTGTCAGTTCCTCGTAAACTCCAGGTCTCACATGCGTAGAGCACTGTAGAAGAAATACACGACTCGAATACTCTTCTTCTTATGGCCATTGGTAATAGACGGGAAGTCAATATAAAGGAGATCTTACTCCACGAGAGCCAAGCACTTCGGATTCTTGCTTCAACTTCTTCGGAATGATTCAGTGGGAGAGAGATCTTGCATCCTAGGTAGGTAGTCTCATGCACAGGCTTTCGATAGTGTGGAATGGACTGCAGTCTGGGAATCTTTATACAAGCAAGGTATCCATCCCACCCTTATCCACATGCTCCGAAGATTGTATGAGAAATCGAGGACAATGGTCAAAGTAAATGAAGAAAAGGTGTCGGTTGATATCAGGAGAGGAGTGAAACAAGGAGATGTATTATCGCCAAGATTATTCAACTGTGTGTTACGTACTGCGATGGACGATATTGACTTCGAGGACTGCGGAATAGTGATAGATGGAAATCGTTTGACGAATTTGGAATATGCTGATGACGTGGCTTTGGTTGCTAAGTCACGACCTGATCTCGAGAAGATGCTGCGGAAACTGGTGGAATCGTCAGCACGAGTGTATACTAGGTTTTATTCTTATTTTAGATATTTAATAATCATTTTATTGATTTATTTATTTATGTAATTTGCAGATCTCGGCACAGGCGGAGATCAGGTGCGAAAGTTGGAGACTCGCGTCTTCCTCGGTAGACGAGACAAGGGATCGTTCAGAGTGGAGATGCATAAGGTATACGGTAGTTATTGATTGGTTGAACTTTTTATCGATCGATTTGGCAGATCATTGTACAATGGATTTTTAAAAATTGTGTACTGTATGTATCGATTGAATCAATGAAATCTTGATATTATTTATTGATTGGATGATGTATTGTCAGATTGGAGTCGAGCGTGGAGTGAGCTGGAGTGATGCCCACACCATTTGGAAGGAGCACAACACTGGCGAGGTGAGAGGATCATCTTTGATCTATGTAGTGTGATCGGACAATGCTATAGTTTGATCCCAGAGCACTGACTTCCTGACTGGTTTCATAGGGGGCCTGTTGGTTTCATGTTTCGATATGATATTGAAGTGTATGGATGATGAATAGTCAGCGATGGTAGATATATGAGCGGATGATCTTTGATCTTTGATCTGTTTAGTGTGATCGGATAATGCTGGAGTTTGATCCCAGAGCACTGGCCTCCTGACTTGTTGTATCGGGGCTCTGTTGGTTTCATGTTTCGATATGATATTGAAGGCGATGGATGAGTCGTGGAAAGTGATAGTAGAAACTCTTTTTAAATAAGTAGCAATAATAATAATATCTATACACTATAAATAAAGCACAATAGTGATGGCGTTTGTTCAAGTCACGCCCACTTTTCTCTCTCTATTTCTCTACTACTCTCTCTCTTTCTCTCTCCGCCGCGCACCACAAATTTCATGTTAAAACAAGTCGCGCGCGTTATCTCTCTCCGCCTCTCTCTCTTTTTCTCTGTTCTCTCCTCTCTCTCTTCTTTCGAGCTTCCAGAAAGTTCGTGAAACTTGCAGAACATTGAGCTCCACGTTAGCGGAGCTAACGTCTGGTTAATAAATAAAAGAGAAAAAAATGATTGATGTAAATTACAGGATGGCTTCTACATCTCGACAGTGGGCGCAAATCGTAAGCGCATCGCCGCTCTCGTCTACGGTATCGGAAAGAAACGACTCGAGTCGGGGGCACGGTACGAATTCCTGCTCTTGTAGACCAAATGAAACACCTATTTGCACACTTAACTTTGTAACTCGAAGACATGAAAATGTTTAAAAATGAAAATGAATTAACGTATTTATTTGTGCGTACAGTTCACTGGCTATATGATGTAAATAATGGTAATTTAATAGTTTTGCACTTGAAATCTACTACAATATTGTTGTAGATTGTACGCGGTGACACGTCCGTCAACCGGTCGATCGGCCAAATTGGAGACGTTTGCCGAGTTGAGTAAGTGATTCGAGAAGACCACACCCGAAGAGGCACAGAAGGTGTGGGAGGAGCAGTATGAAGGTGAGTGTTGGGGATATGGGTCCTTTCTGGATTATTGGAGTAATGTTGATCTCGAACAAGAGAAGCGTAATTGTCTCTGTTACTGGTTCTCATTTATGGGATGAGACATGAAAACAGCGGCTATCTGATCCCTCGTTGATGCTTGACCATATCCCCTGATACCGTAACCATAATCTACCAATGATACAGCATTACCGTAACCCTAATTCTTCAGGTTCGAATAAGCAGTGTCAACATGCGTACGTGCACGGTAAGTGCAAGAACGAATCATCGGGAATGTACTGTGAGGTTGGAAGAAGGACGAGGACCTACTTTGTACTGTCGGGATCGGTTAGTGAATTATTGATTGATTTCCCCATTACCATAATCACGGGAGTATCGATTACTAAGACATTCAATCGACCGATACGATGTTATCGTTTAGTCTGTAATTGTTGTGTTGAGTCCTTACTTACTTGGTGTGAACTAGAAACTCAATAAGTCAATCAATAAATAATACTTCCTATGATAAAAATCATTTAATAAGAGTAATCAGTCAATCAATCAATAACTCGTTAGTTGTCATGTTCATATTCAGGTGCTCTCAGTATGGCCAGTAGTCGAGGACGTTCTCTCGGGTGGTGGTCGTGATAGACGAGCCAATCGGATGCAAGTAATACGAGTGCGTACGGAGAACGATCAAAAGATTGTTGGTACGTCATGTAGTTTGTAGTTTGCTCTTTGAACTATGCAATTTTTGTGTGCTCTGATCCTTTGGTGAAGTTATCTGCGCTACTTCAGAGCACCAAGCCAGTCCAAAAGTATAGTATTAAAGGTTTATTTTATTTCCCGCCCCTTTTGGACTGATCCTGTTTTTGAAGTAGTGCCAAGTGATATTGGTTAGCGGTTTGCGTGTTATGCACTAGGTGATTTGACGTTTCTGGCACTTGGTATCATTAGGAAATGCATACAGTGATAGTTACGAACTTTATAAATTGTTGCAATCTTTGGTCTTTAATATCTTGATCTTTGATCTCTTGATCTCTTTCAGGTCTACTTGTGCTTCCTCAGTACGTTCGTACACTGATCGCTCAGTTGGAGGAGCATTGTGGTCGATGTTTCGTGGATCAGGATAAGACGAAGAAGGAGGAACCGTCGACGTCTTCAGCTACTACGGCACCAGCATCGAAATAAGACGCGAACATGCGCATCAATACCGTAGCCAATGGCGCGGCCTTTGAATGTTGGCAGACTGCCACGTTTGCATCACTTCACTTTTTTTAGGTTATATATATATGCAATTTCACATTTTCTTCTCGTTTCCCCTTACAAGTATGTGTTAATCTTGTTATCGGTTTGTTGTTCTCGGTCTTACTGTTATATCCTAGTATGTTATATGCTTATCGCTTATTATATTATTTTTGATTTAATCAATATCAATCAATAAATCAATCACATCACGGTTCCTCACGCGTAGCTCCGCCCATCTCTAATCCCCGTTCTTTCTCTTCAATATACAGTAGCGCCGGAAAGTCAGTGCCAACTTTTTGTTTTTGCTATATTTTGTAAACCAGGCGTGCTATCAGGCCGCTCTCGCGAGTTCTTATGGGAAATTTATCGAGGAATCCGGCCCTGATATTGCTGACTCATGAAAATTTCTCATTATTGCGTAATGATGACGCAATCGAAGTCCACTTTTTTGAAAAATCATAACTCCGCGGAAAATTTTTTTCCAGCCTACCGTTCTTCTATAAGTTTGAGATCTACGCATCGGCTACTCCGAAAATTTTTTTTAGGTTGCTGCGATTTTTTCAACCGCGGCGGCCATGCTGCAATATGGCGGCTGCAAACTCATATCTCAGCTCCCAGATGATCTAGAGACTCGTTCTTGGGATCAAAATGATCCTTATGATGTCCCAAATATACCCTGAAAGTTTGGTCTTGATCGGACCTCAATTGCCTTCAGTACACCAAATAGTCATTTTTTCCGATGACCTAACTTTGAGGGCCTACAATTACCAGAGTGATTTTTCTAAAAATGTGGTTCTTGTGAAAAAATGTGCCAAAACCATCCAAGAAGTCATCCACATACTTTGGTGAAAGCAGCCTGCTTCGCATCTTCACGGCAAACGATAAGCGAGCATGCACTCGTTTCGGAAGCGCACGTCCAGTGGAGGCGAGGGAGGGGAGGGGCGCGCGCACGCACAGTGAGTGCGTGCGGGAAAGACTGATGGGGCACCGAGGGGTTGCAAGATGGGTTCTCCCAAGCTTGTAGACGTATTCTTTGATAGTTTTGGCACATTTCAGCACAAGAACCAAAATTTTAGAAAAATCACTCCCATAATTGTATACCCTCAAAGGACACCAAAAAGTGCAAGCTCAGATCTCATCTCCCAGACATGCTAGAGACTCGTTCTTAGGATCAAAATGATCCTTATGATGTCCCAAATACACCCTAAAAGTGTGGTCTTGATCGGACCACAATTGCTTTCAGTACACCAAATAGTCATTTTCTTTCACATGACCTCGCCTCCACTGGACGTGCGCTTCCGAAACGAGTGCATGCTCGCTTATCGTTTGCCGTGAAGATGCGAAGCAGGTTGCTTTCACCAAAGTATGAGAGGATATCTGACTCGATCGACATACTTGTGTTGGGGCTTGGCACAGTATGAAAAAATGGAAAGTGAGATTTTTGCAGTTTTATGTAGTACTGTCCGAAAGAAGTTCACCCATGCAGGAGAGAAGTTGTGAAAATGCTTCTACGCCTCAGGGCATGACGTCATAAAAACTTAAAATTTTTACAAACTTGCTCGTACGGCTTCATGAGTGGTACCAATCGATTCCTCGTTCAATTCTAAGACTTTTTTGATATGGTACATTTTTAGTTAATCTTCGGTCTTCCCTTGGAAAAATGCAAAAAACATTGATAAATTCAATTTTTTCGAATTTAATATATTATGCAAGTGCAAAGGGCCGTTTTTTATTCGCTCAGTTTTTTCTTATTACAATTACACATACGCTTGTACATACTGTTAATTTTTTAAGGGGGCCTGGTAGATTGGAGAAGCAAAAAACAAGTGCAATTGAATTGTGGTGTGCTTACTGTAGCCGAGTTTCATCAGTGCTATTTCCCGGCTCCTGATTCTCGTTTGCCATTTCAGAGTGCTATGTGAGTTTCTGTAGCCGAGGAATGCCATAAGTATATTGCTTCAGCCGTGTTACAGTAGCAGATATGATTACATCAATTATCATCGACAACGAGAGTCAGGAGCCGGGAAATAGCACTGATGAAACTCGGCTACAGTAAGCACACCACAATTCAATTGCACTTGTTTTTTGCTTCTCCAATCTACCAGGCCCCCTTAAAAAATTAACAGTATGTACAAGCGTAGTTGTAATTGTAATAAGAAAAAACTGAGCGAATAAAAAACGGCCCTTTGTACTTGCATAATATATTAAATTCGAAAAAATTGAATTTATCAATGTTTTTTGCATTTTTCCAAGGGAAGACCGAAGATTAACTAAAAATGTACCATATCAAAAAAGTCTTAGAATTGAACGAGGAATCGATTGGTACCACTCATGAAGCCGTACGAGCAAGTTTGTAAAAATTTTAAGTTTTTATGACGTCATGCCCTGAGGCGTAGAAGCATTTTCACAACTTCTCTCCTGCATGGGTGAACTTCTCTCGGACAGTACTACATAAAACTGCAAAAATCTCACTTTCCATTTTTTCATACTGTGCCAAGAGTATTTCGATCCAGTGAGATATCCTCTCGTATGTGGGTGACTTCTGGGATGGTTTTGGCACATTTTAGCACAAGAACCACATTTTTAGAAAAATCACTCTGGTAATTGTAGGCCATCAAAGTTAGGTCATCGGAAAAAATGACTATTTGGTGTACTTAAGGCAATTGTGGTCCGACCAAGACCAAACTTTCACGGTATATTTGGGACATCATAAGGATCATTTTGATCCCAAGAACGAGTCTCTAGCTCATCTGGGAGCTGAGATCTGGGTTTGTAGCCGCCATATTGCAGCATGGACGCCGCGGTTGAAAAAAATCGCAGCAACCTAAAAAAATTTTTCGGAGTAGCCGACGCGTAGATCTCAAACTTATAGAAGAACGGTAGGCTGGAAAAGAATTTTCCGCGGAGTTATGATTTTTCAAAAAAGTGGACTTCGATTGCGTCATCATTACGCAATAATAAGAAATTTTCATGAGTCAGCAATATCAGGGCCGGATTCCTCGATAAATTCCCCATTAGAACTCGCGAGAGCGGCCCGATAGAACGCCTGGTTCACAAAATATAGCAAAAACAAAAAGTTGGCACTGACTTTCCGGCGCTACTGTACGTCGTGCTCCACACCCACTCTAGTTGCCTGTCTGACCCAATTGACCGCCCCACATTTACGGTTACTGTATCAATCGATTATCTATAAACTAAGTCCGCCCTGTCCCCCCATTCTATTATCGATTAATAATATGTGTAGTATTTTTTAATTGCTAAAATATTTTGTTATTCTTCTTTTACTCCGTTTTGTCTATTGTAGTACACTAAACTCTAGAGCTGTCCGTGGATGAAAACTATCTTTCAATCGATTTGATCTACAGTATGTCATTCTTACCGTAACCCCATCGTTGGCCTACCGTAATCCCGATCCTATAATACTTTATCAACTCGTTTGCTATATATACGAACTAAATCCCCCACCACTATCGTAACTTCTTGCTATTTTCTTGTTTTTTTCGCTATTATTATAATAATTGTTGCCCAATCGATAATAAGTTCCGCCTCTTTATTGATCGGATATCCATGTTACTTCCCCTTTATCGATTGATATTCAATGTTACCCCCCTCTGTGTATGTTCGTCACTCTGTCTCAATCACTCTTGTTCTTTCTGCTCTATCGTCCACACGTCCAACCGCGACGGACACGCGGACGCCCGGAAGCATTCCTACCTTGATGTTTACGAGTTGTTTATCTGCCCTCACTTCCTCACATCATCGAGTCGTTTTGATTTGATCTTTGATCTTTGACCCCTCCCTCCCACCCCATTCTAGAACTGTGCCCCCGATCGTTGTTGAGTGTTAAATGTTGAATATCTATAGAATAAACGAGACTAACTTAACATCTATTTTGGTGATATACATGTATTATGTTTACTAGGGTTGCCGTTGCGTAAGCGTTATCGTATTTACCGGGCCCTCTTCCCATCTCTTGCCACTCTCTCGTCATTTCCCGCAATAGAGAAGAGAGACTGCCAAGATAATTCCCGCTAAATTAGCGGGGATTACGCTATCTCTCGCCCCCCCTTCCCCTCTCCTTACTCTCTGTTCACACCACCCGCCTCGCCCTATTTGAGGCACGTTTGAAGAGATATCTAATTCCCCTCACATCTGAGAGCTTTGCAGTCAACAGCAAAGTTGTAGCTAACATCGATCCGGTTCAGATTATTTTTTGACTGAGACGATACGATCAAAACAAACAAAATGACAATCGTTATACTTTTTCAGAGGGAAATCGAAACGATAAGCGTTCAAAATATGTTTTGGTATGGAAAGAAAGAATTTCTCTCAATGATCAGAGGAATCAGATTAGCATTTGAATACTGATTATCCATGTTATTCCCTCTATTTTCCATTTCAATAATTCATTACCTCAAGATGGACATTGTTCACCTCTCATTATCATTATCATGTCTTCCACTCTCGTCGCTAGTTGTGAGATTCTTTATATCAGATAAATTACACTTCGCATACCGTAAGTAATCATTGGATACAATATCCGAGACTGTTCCTGTAGATGAATCAGCAGCAACCGAGTAGCACATTTACAGAAAGATGCCACATTATATCAATTTTTCTCTGCAGCGCCAGCTGTTACATTTTTCATTTTTTTCTTAAACATAATGCATTAGGGCAAACAGATACACAATACAAATCATAGATAATACTACATGAAGACCGTGAAAAATGGTAAAAAAGGAAATGCTGTTTAGCAAATGTTTTCACAATTTACCACAAATGTTTCATTTAAATACAATAAAAATAGTTTTTTTTTATTTTTTTCTTGGTTTAAAAATTTAAAATAATCAAAAGAAAATCATCATGATGAGAGATCGATTTCCATTTAAAATATATTCTTGGGATGACGAGTACAAGGCTGATTCATCTACTGGAACAGTCTGGGATACTGTATACGATGATTACTTACGGTATGCGAAGTGTAACTTATCTGATATAAAGAATCTCGCAACCAGCGATGAGAGTGGAAGACATGATAGTGAGAGAACAATGTGAACAATGTCCCTCTTGAGATAACGAATCGTTGAAATGGGAAATAGAGGGAATAACAATATTCAAATGCAAATCTGATTCCTCTGATCATTGAGTGAAATTCAACTCTTATTGGAAAAACATATTTTGAACGCTTATCGTTTCGATTTCCCTCTGAAAAAGTATAACGATTGTCATTTTGTTTGTTTTGATCGCATCGTCTCAGTCAAAAAATAATCTGAACCGGATCGATGTTAGCTACAACTTTGCTGTTGACTGCAAAGCTCTCACAAGGGAAGTGTAAAAAATATCTTTTAGACCTAATGATGGGAGTATTTTTCCTCGATAGCTATAGGCAATATAAGGTCGGAACCAAAAAATCAGAACCTGGCATGCACTTTCCGATTTTATATAAATAATTATATTTTGTACATTCGAACGCACTGTTTACAGGCTCCCCTGATAGAGCACTTGAAAGAGCAGTTAGAACATGACTGCGTGGTGTAGTGGTAGTGTGTTCTCCTCTTGATCACTATGTGGGTGGTTCGAATACACCTATGTAGGTTTTTCTTTTGCGGATTTTTAGACTTTTCGGACTTGTAATTTTGATCAGAAATAAAGTTAAAATCTTTTTCACAGTTTTTATGTAGCTGTTGAACTTGTTTTTTATCATTTAGGAATGCAAGAAATAAAGCAACATTTCGTTTAATAGCATAGTGATCATTTAATTTTGGGATAGTTCATCTGTACCAAGAGGCTACGGAAGAACATGATTTTGATAACTTGTGCATACAATGTTTGGCCAAACTTTCTAAACTACTCATCCTTTTCACGGGGACAATTAATCAGGGAGATTATTTTTGCTCCAAATGCGATTGAATAGCCGCTTTATTTTTTTGTATTCCTAAATGATAAAATTAAAGTTCAACAGCTACATAAATACTGTGAAAAAGATATTAATTTTATTTCTGATCAAAATTACAAGTTCGAAACGTTTAAAAATCAACAAAAAAGAAAAACCTCCATAGGTGTATTCGAACCACCCACATAGTGATCAAGAGGAGAACACACTACCACTACACCACGCAGCCATGTTCTAACTGCTCTTTCAAGTGCTCTATCAGGGGAGCCTCTAAACAGTGCGTTCGAATGTACAAAATATAATTATTTATATAAAATCGGAAAGTGCATGCCAGGTTCTGATTTTTTGGTTCCGACCTTATATTGCCTATAGCTATCGATAAAAAATACTCCCATCCATAGGTCTAAAAGATATTTTTTGCACTTCCCTTGTCAGATGTGAGGGGAATTAGATACCTCATCAAACGTGCCTCAAATAGGGCGAGGCGGGTGGTATGAACAGAGAGTAAGGAGAGGGGAGGGGGGGGGCGAGAGATAGCGTAATTCCCGCTAGTTTGCGGCAATTACGCTATCTTTGGCAGTGGTGTGTCTAATCACGAAGTTAGGAAGGAGAGAGTGCCTCTCACGGGCGATTGCTAGAGAGAAGGGAAGGGGCGGGAATAGATAGCGTAGTCTTCGCTACCGTTCCTGCAACCCTATTGGAATATTCGCTTAAAGTGATATCACGAGCACTTTTTATAACTCTACGCTATGGCAATGCTCTCACTTTCTTTGTCTACTAGAGAGCGTCGCCAGACTGGAGTGTTAATTAGCTCTGGCCTTAAATTCTAATAATATGATTATTATTTTTCCTTTTCCAGAGTTACTCGATATTCGCCACCGGGTATGAGTACTCCCGGAATGAATCGAGTATCAGGTATTGACCATATAATATACACTTTTTTTATTTGGTACGAGAGTAGCCGACCACTCCCACAAGAGACTTTCTTGTTTTGCATGGTTCAGAAACTATGCCGATCTCTTTTATATATAATATAGCGCGCGGCGAAGGTCAGCCGGGTTAGAGAGCGGCAGCGGAGAGACAATCGAGAAGCGGGGCGAGATGTAGAAGGCTACATCTCGCCCACCTCTCGATTGTGACTTCCGTTCGTTAGCACCATTTGTCATTTTCTTATGCAAGTACATTTTATACGCACAATAATAATGATCATAATAATAATAATAATAATAATAATAATAATAATAATAATAATAATAATAATAATAATAATAATAATAAAATAATAATAATAATTTATATAAGAATAGAATGATGAATATTCGGAGAAACACGATTATGCTTTCATGAAATCTGCAACATTATACGCTTTACAGCTACTCGGCCATCCGTGACGCCTGCAGGGTTCCGAACGATACAACAGCGGACGACGGCAGGTGGACCGATTGGACAACCGATGAGACCACCCGGAAATGATGCCAGTAAGCTATATTTTTATACGGTTTTTGAATTAGAGTGGTCGAATTTTGGAGTGATGTGATATATGTGATGCCATTTAGCACACCATCATACCAGAACCACCCAGTACGAGTTGGCATTAGATTGCGTTTGGGAAACCGTAACCTATGCTCACGCCAGGTTACACGACGTACCAGCGTACGGCGTATCCACGTGGTGGCATGCATCCCCATGCCCAGACGCCCCCTCATCTGCAGCATCATGCGTACGGTCGTGGAGGTGCTGCCATGTCGAATAGAGGAGGACGGTTTGTTATTGATTATTGATTTTTATTGATTATTGATTGTTGTTGATGGGCTTCAAAAATGGGCCATTGAGTGTGCGAGAGAGTGTGAGTTTTTCTCTCACAACTAAAATAGGGCGTAAAATGCAGTCTGAAATTGTAAAAGGAATTATTTTCGATTATCATTATTTTATGTGATATTTTGAGTGTGTGTGTTGTGCGGTTGTTGAATATTTAAAAAAAAGATGCATATTTAAAATAATGACAATGCATTGGCAGGGGCTACATGGTCGGTCGACCGCCGTCTGCACTCGGACGACTCCAGATGCCCCAGCAGCAGCATAATGTGAATCAGAACAATCTCGTTAGTAGCTTGATCTTTGACCTTTTGAACGCTAGTCGGCATATCAAGATAATTTTCTATGTATATATTTTGAAGACCTTGGTATAGACAGCCTTTTGAATTCGTTAAAGAGACACTCTCTCATAGGCAGCCTACTCTCCGATGCCGCGTGGTCTCGCTGGCCAGGATTCACTGCGAGCATTGTCTGATGTGGACGTGCGACGTCGTAGCATGACGCCAAGCGGGGATCAAAATACAAGCTACTAACTACAAACTACAAATGATTTTTTTGTAAAAAAAATCATTTGTAGTTTGTAGTTAGTAGCTTGTATTTTGATCTTTCATATAAATGCCTTGCTTTTTATTAGCAAAGCCAAATAAGCTAACAAAAAGTGTAAAATTTTAGGCTCTGTTCTACTTTACTGGTCCCATGAAAGTTTACTGGTCCCAAGAAAGTTTACTGGTCCCAAGAAAGTTGACTGGTCCCGTGAAAGTTGACTGGTCCCATGAAAGTTGACTGGTCCCAAGAAAGTTGACTGGTCCCAAGAAAGTTGACTGGTCCCAAGAAAGTTGGCTGGTCCCATGAAAGTTGAACCCAAAATCAGTATTGCCGAAAGTTGGCTGGTATCATTAATGTTACAAAAGAAATTTGAAGTAGTGTTTATCGATGTTTGTTTGCGATCATGATTTCAAACCGTGATAACTGATAAGAATTTATTTATTTCAATCATATTCCCTTTCACTCTCGTCGTCCTCCTGTTCTATTTCTTCCTCGATTTCTTCCTCCGCTCCGTTGTCGAATGGCTCCGCTAGGTCGATGTCTACCTCTTTAAGACACCGGCTCAGTAAGATTCGAGGGTTGTGCTAGTGACCCCGGACATCGACCTCACCGACTTGGCTCAAATTTTTTTTGTGGATACCCCCATGAGCCCCCATCACCAAATGGGTATTCATTAGGGCAGGATCCTTGAAACACAGAAGTGGCGGGTTCTCGAAATTTGAAAACTCGATTTTCACCAAAACAAAATGGAGTGACCTAGGACCAATGTTAGTGTCGATTAATTATAAGCATAAATAGACAACAAAAACTAGATATATGACGGTCCGGAGATCCGATCGCAAACTGATTTTTTTACCTTCTCAAAACATTCTAAAATTAATTAAAATTTTAAAATAAAAAACGGCAGCCCAATTCTTGCCTCATTTTATAGAGCTAAAAATTCCACGTCGAATGAGGCAAAAAAATCATAAATCGATCGACCCGTGTTTTGAGATAAATGAACCTGAAGACGACCCGAAAATATTTTTGTTTTCAAACGCCCTCATGTTTGTACTAGAAATGGTGGTGTATAGTAGATCCATTATTGATTGATAATTATTGTGTTCCTTTCATATATTAGCATAATTGTTATTCAAATCCCCTTGCAGTTTGTGCATAACGTCCCTAATTACTCTCTCTATCCATCACTAATTTATTCATTATGCAAATGCTATTACACGTGTCCTTTTCTCTCTATGATTTGTGTTAGTTGTTAGTTGTTAGTCAGTTGTGAATGAGTTGGTTGTCGTAGTCGGTGGTTGGAGGGTTGTTCGTTGTTGCTTAGTTCGTAGTAGTCGTCGTTCCCTCTCTGGTCGTTTGCCTAGTTTCGTTGTTGATTGTGAACTGTAGATAAAGTTCATGTATTATTAAATCTTCTTCGTCTTCTCCACATTAAACGAGGTCATTAACCTCATCTTTATCTTGTCTTCTTCTTCGTCATATTGAATAGTCATCGTCTGATCTCTGGTCTTTGGTCTTCGTCTCTCCTCGGTCTAGACTATTATTATCCGTGGTTGCGATTACGGATCCTTACAGTTGCGATTGTAAGAAGTATACTTGCGAGTATAGGGGTGTGGTTGCGATCACACGCGCGTAGTTGCGATTACGTGCAAACTTGCAGTTGCGATTGCTAGTATTGATTAGTTTACTTGCGAGTAATCTTTTGACTTTTGGTTGCGATCATTAGTAAAAGGGTGTCGTCCCCCTGTGTACGTGTACTTGGTAGCAGTCGCTAAGCTATCAAACATTGGCAAATCGTGACTGTTTGCTATCAAGTACAGGTATCCAGGATCGGCATTCCTTACAGTGGGGCGCTGTAGGAACCAACGCAAACAAGCATTGATAAACACAACTTCAAATTTCATGTGTAACTTTCTTGGGACCAGTCAACTTTCTTGGGACCAGTCAACTTTCTTGGGACCAGTCAACTTTCTTGGGGCCAGTCAACTTTCTTGGGACCAGTCAACTTTCTTGGGACCAGTCAACTTTCATGGGACCAGTAAACTTTCATGGGACCAGTAAACTTTCATGGGACCAGTAAACTTTCATGGGACCAGTAAAGTAGAACAGAGCCAAATTTTATTGATTTAATAATAATAATAAATCATTATATAATATAAACTGTTACAGCAACCGTCCCCTGCAATGGGTGGTGGCCCTCCCGGTTCGGGTGGTAAGGCCGCTCCCTCGCCATCTCTGCCCAAGATGCCGAAGACAGCGAAGGAGGAGATGCAGAAGGCCATCCAGATGGCTGCAGCTCGTGCCTCACGAAATGAGATTGATGAAGAGGTACACTGGGATATGAAGGGAGGGCGAAACATGAATTGGGCGGGTTTAATAGGCACAACCCCAGCTAATTTAAAGCTATCCTCTCTGACAATGATCTCTCGCTTTCTTTGTTCACGAGAGAGCGTTGCTAGATCGGAGAGAGTTTCAAATTAGGTTGGGGTTTGCCTTAAATATAGTCGATGCGAGTAATAGATCATTGAACGATATGCAGCTGAATTTTGTATAATGTGTCTGGAACGTGGATCTCTCGGGATATTTAAGTCTTCTTTTCAGGAGGAGAATCTCGGTCATGCTGAGACGTATGCAGAGTACAAGCCGGCCAAGCTCCGATCTGGCATGTCTCATCCTGACTCAGGATATAATAATAATAATAATGGAACTTCTTTGATTTCTGGCCGGTACTACCCGGAGTTGTAAAAAAAATTTGGTAAATTGGGGTGCGATCATTTCGCCAACGGATCATAAATCTTTTAGGAGATGGCCTATGGAAACAAAAGTTGTACCATTGTTATCAGTAGGGGTGTACGGTATTGTGCTACCGTAACCGTCGGGAATCGCGAACTGATTTTTTTCATTCAACCCATGACCCGGGGTTCATGGTTGAAAATGGCCAAAGTCGAAAAATTCATGACGGCCCGAGTTCAAATACTGGTTGCCATTATATCAACAGTGAGCCAACTTTTATCTTTCTGGATACCGTAACCCGAACTACCGTAATCTAGCTACCGTACCTTACAATATTGTAGCGAAATTCACTGCAAACCCCGGTGCGATTAAGGTAGTTCGGGTTGCGGTATCCAGAAAGATAAAAGTTGGCTCACTGTTGATATAATGGCAACTAGTATTTGAACTCGGGAAGTCATAAATTTTTAAACTTTGGCCATTTTCAACCATGAACCCCGGGTCATGGGTTGAATGAAAAAAATCAGTTCGCGATTCCCGACGGTTACGGTAGCACAATACCGTACACCCCTACTGATAACAATTGTACAACTTTTGTTTCCATAGGCAATCTCCTAAAAGATTTATGATTCGTTGGCGAAATGATCGCCTCCCCCCGGTAAATTACGCTATGGGAAAGTTTTTGTTGGAAACATTGTTTGAAAAATAATCAAAACAGAAACAACGATATTGGAAATCTCACTTGGAAAGTGCAGTATCGAGAACCGATCTAGTGGGAACGATAAACTCGGAATGACTGTGCTCGGAATTAACTTATTGAGAACAATGATGTCAGAAGAACGATTATGCAAAGCGTTTTTGAGAAAGTGCGATTTGGGAAGTTTTTTTCTGGAAGTGTTCCATTTGTAAATTTTATAGGCAAATGAGGCAATTTTGTATGCAATACTAGGCTAATGACAGATTTGAATACAGAGCAAGACAACAAAGATCAAGAAATCGAAGTTGGCATAGGGATTTCTGTAGATATAGGGATTACTGTATGTATAGGGAGTACTGTTGGTACAGAGATTACTGTAGGTATAGGGGTTACTGTAGGTATAGAGATTACTGTAGATATAGAGTTTACTGTAGGTATAGGGATTTCTGTAGATATAAGGATTACTGTATGTATAGGGACTACTGTAGGTATAGAGATTGCTGTGGGTATATTGATTACTGTTGGCATAGGGATTACAGTAGGTAAATAGATTACTGTTGGCATAGGGATTTCTGTAGATATAGGGATTACTGTATGTATAGGGATTACTGTTGGTACAGAGATTACTGTAGGTATAGGGGTTACTGTAAGTATAGAGATTACTGTAGATATAGAGTTTACTGTAGGTATAGGGATTATTGTTGCTTTAGGGATTTCTGTAGATATAGGGATTATTGTAGGTATAGGGATTACTGTAGGTATAGAGATTACTGTAGGTATATAAACCACGGTTGAGGCGGAAGGCGGTTGAGGAGGGTAGAAATTATAAAAAGGTTTTGGGGAAGCAGAGTGCAGGGAGAGAGCGCATTGTGAGATTGCAGGGGACAAATGGGGTGGTGAGCAGTCAAGCTGAATTGGCGGGTGTTTTCAGGGATTTTTATAATGAGTTGTATAAAGGGGATGGGGGGGGAACTACATTGTGAGAGAGTCGGAGGATGAATTTATCCCCGTTGGAAGAGACGAAATTGAGGCGATTCTTAAAAAATTTACATCGGGAAAATCTCCAGGGGAGGATGGGGTCACTGGAGAAATGCTGAAGGTGGGAGCGGATATTCTATCGCCTTACCTCGCTTCTATATTCAATTGTATCCTTCAAAATGGAATCATTCCACCTGGGTTTGGGGATAGTCGTACCATACTTTTACACAAGGGAGGGGATAAAACTACACCAAAAAACTATCGGCCTATATCTCTTCTCCCTGTAGTTCAAAAAGCTCTCACATCTGTTATCAATAATATAATTGGTAGTTGTCTCGATGATAATAGATCTCGAGAACAACTTGGTTTCCGCTCAGGCTATTCTACTGTAGATGGGATTTTTATTCTTAACACACTCATTACATCATCAAGGGAATATCACTTTCCCCTTTATCTCCTATTTCTTGATGTAAGTAAGGCTTTCGATTCAGTTCAGTGTGATTCAGTCTTATCTGAACTTGAGCGTGATGGAGTTCACTCCACTTACGTTCGTTTTCTGCAGACACTCACTGTTCAGAGTAGAAGCAGCGTGGTAGTTAATGGCAAGGGAGTCGAGGTTTCAATCGGGAGGGGTGTTCGCCAGGGGGTGGATTAAGCCCCCGCTTATTCACATCAGTTTTAGATTTAGTTTTCAACAATCTTAATTGGGAGGAGAAGGGAGTTAGGGTCAATGGGGAACATCTATCACATTTACTATACGCAGATGATTGTGTCCTCATAGCGCATAATGCTAGCCAGGCCCAGATTATGGTTACTGAATTGGAGGGGGAATTGCAAAAGGTTGGATTACGTCTTAAAGGTGGTGTTCCACGAATATTTTCGTGAACAAACTGTGGAGACAGAAAGGTAGCAAAAGTTATTCTACGTACAGTACACTATTTATTTTGTGCTGATTTAGTCTATTGATCGCTAGAAACACTAATGAACCATCAGGCCTGGTTCAGGGAAGGGCGCGCTTTTTGAAAATAGAGGAAATTCGGCAATAGGTTTCGAAACGTCAAACGGGTAACGAGTCTGAACGTTTATCACTGCGCTATGGGATAGATGAGAGGCTTCGCTTACTCTTCGCATATCACTTTGCATTCGCATAAGAGGGGTGTAGTGATTTATCTGAACATTCGCGGGCCACCATCTTTAATGGGAATAAAACTGTTGCTCTAGCCACTAACTCTAGAAGTAAATTGGTTACTGTCGCGGGAGATCAGGTGAAGGTGAAGGAGAGGGTTGTGTATTTGGGGCAGGAAATTACTCTGGAATCAAAACGGTTTGAGGGGGGAAATACACAGAAGGATTCGAAGTGGGAACTGGGCATTCGTCAAATATTCCGAATTCTTCCGGAGAAGGGGTTGTCCAATGTATTTGAAAAAACGGCTTTTTGATGGTTTGGTCCTGCCAGCATTCCTTTACGGCGCCGAAACATGGTACCTTAGTAAGCGTGAAAAGCAAATGCTGTCAGTTGCCCAGCGTAGACTCGAACGCAAAATCCTCGGTGTTTCAATACTTGACCGGATGACCAATGAGCAGATCCGTGGCATTACAAAATTCAAGGACGTTGTTAGAGAGGCGGAAAAACGGAAGTGGTTGTGGGTGGAGAGGCTCTCGAGATTGCGTCATGATCGGTGGACGCTGAATGTGCTCAATTGGCAACTGCATGAGACCATACTACCTGACCTCCTTGGGACACGAGGCAATTCATAGGCCGATCTCCCATTTCACATCGGTATTATTGGCCGATCGATATTTGTATTAGTATTTCTGTAAATCGATTTTGTTGAATTGTGTTTAACAAAAATCGAAGCCGAAGGTTTTAATAGCTCAATGGACTGACCTCGACGAGAAGATTTCAACGGTATGCTGAACGTCTGATTACGAAAAGTTTTTCCTCTGCTGCAGTGCCCGAAAGATCGGAAAGCATGGCAATCGAAAGGGCATAGGCCGGAGGAATACGGTGGATGGGGAAGTCAGCCGACATCTAAATTCTTCACTTTTTTCTGCGTCTTGTTAGTGTGATGTGCCTTTGCGTTGCCCAATAAAAGCAATACTTTTAATCATACAAAGTGTCTGGGAAGGTCTCGACCCTCTATCTCCTACAGTTGCTCGCAGAAGCCATCGATGTAAACAGTCTGCCCCTCAGGTAATTGTTCTAGATGCACCCCACCAAGAGAGCAGAAGAGGAAAAAGAGCCACGCATATCTTCTATTCGGATTGCGTCTCGGGACGGTTTTAGCATCATTCCAAGCGGGCAGCCATTCAATCAATATGTCGTGGTTGTCGTACGACACCCACTTGTCATCTTGGAAGACACTAATCATCGCCCAATCAGTTGACCGAGAATGGCAGAAATTTGAAGTGGAGATGTCGAGTCGGTTTCTGGGGAGCTGGTCGGAGATGACATGGGGAAACACTTAAGGTGTCCTGGGGCAAAGAGAAGACCGAACGAGGATGCGATGGATGGTGGATTTTGGAGTACCAGTTGCCTGCTCCATGTATCTCTAACTCTGCTTCGGCTGACTTGTGACAGTGCGAAGAACCACATCTTGATTCGAACTGAGACGACGTCCTGACCTTGATTTTTCAAACAAACAAAAATGGTTTTTCTTGAACTGGCAATAACAGAAGAATACTGTTGCACGATACTGCCAACCTGGCTTCATTGACTGGGATAATTAATGGTTCGATTCTAATGCAGTCCGCCACGTACGGTACAAACGAAGAAGGACATGTCAAACACTATGCAACTATCCCATAGCTAAAAACTAAAATATAGTCAAGGAAAGAAAGATGGCAAATGAAACTTATCACATTTGCTGATCAATATGTCCCCCATGTAGGAAAAATACCACAAGGCATAGCGCTCGCTCTCGTCCGAGTTGGAGGGGTCCAAAGTAAGTGCAGAAAAAAGTGCAAAGACTTTCCGGACACCCTAATAAATGGTATCACACTCTTTCTTTTTCTCTTAGCCGTGGGCTCACTGTCCTCTTCATCTCCTTCATTATCTTCTTCTCCATCACCATAAACCTAAATGTTTAATTTGCTGGAGCACCTGCTGAATTAGTGTTTCGTATTGTGTTTGTTGAATCAAATACCTCAACGGTATTAGCGAAATATCTTTCGACTTGCTTCTCTATTCTCTCTACTGATGAATGAAGTAGCCTTGGAGACATTGTCATCTCCAATAGAAGACTGAATAAAATTGCATATCCACTTTTTAAAAAATATTATAAACTCTCGCTCTTTGTGACAGAGATGAATTCATATTCATCTTATTTGGAAGGGGGCAAGGTCTATTAGTATAATTTTTTTTTAATTTCCTTGAATGTCGAGGAGAATTCATCTGCTGGGATATCAATCAGCAATCTCCCTCTCCCTCTCCCTCTCCCTCTCCCTCTCCCTCTCCCTCTCCCTCTCCCTCTCCCTCTCCCTCTCCCTCTCCCTCTCCCTCTCCCTCTCCCTCTCCCTCTCCCTCTCCCTCTCCCTCTCCCTCTCCCTCTCCCTCTCCCTCTCCCTCTCCCTCTCCCTCTCCCTCTCCCTCTCCCTCTCCCTCTCCCTCTCCCTCTCCCTCTCCCTCTCCCTCTCCCTCTCTCTCTCCTTTTTACATTCCACAAGCCGAGTAGGAATGAGATGAATGGGGGACAGGAGGTGAAAAAGAAAAAAAGAACTGAGTGATAAGATAGATGATGATGAAGTCATATTATTTTATTTGTATTCATCTTTTCATTGTACTATTGAATTGTACGTTGTAGAAAAGTAAGACTATTTTAGTGTTTGAATAAATTTTCTATCGTCCTTTAGTTATGGCTTTGTGTCCTATATGGAATATTTCTGAATATTTTTTGAAATTACTCACGTTCTTTCTCCTTATGAAATCGATTAAAATGATTACGATACGTGCGAATCGATGTGAACTCCTTAAACTCTCGACAATCTTTACACACAATTGTGGCCTAAGAATGTCTTATTTATTCAGATATTTCAACAATATACATAATGTATCACCATCATCAAAATGCAAGGACTTCAAATGACTCTCACGAATCTTCAGCGTTGAGAATCGCTCCGTGCAATAGTCATAGGGACACGGAAAGACCATCTGTGAATTTTGATTTGATATTTCACGAATATAAACAATAGAAAGCAAAAAAAAAAAAACTTGAAAATACAATAATAATAATGAAAACGATAGATAGGGGCGGAGAAACATGCACTTTTAGGCAAATCGATACCATGGGGTACGATTTGCCCGAATACGGGGTAACGATTACCCCACCCTGCTTCTGGGGTAATCGTTTGCCAGGGTAATGGGGGTGGGTAACGATTTGCCAGGCAAATTTGCTCTCAGTGTAATAGATGACTCTCTGAGTTGGAGATGATTGAGTAGGCGAACGGGGGGGGGGGGGCAGAATAATGATACAGATTTAGATGGAGAAACATGAATAGGGGATGGTGTGATATTGTTCCGTTATTCAAGGCACACGAAGTCCTGCGCGTGATCGCGGCTAGACCAGTGATAATTCAAGGTCAATTCAGTCCGGAGGGCCTAATATCCTCTTGGTTCTACTTTACCGCGTGATTTAGTCAATTCCAATCCCCTTGTGCCTGGATGGGGTAGAGGCGGTGTCACGATCGGGAATCGAACCCTGGAGAGAAGGAATGGTGGGCGCTCCATTTACCACTACACCACATCATATTTAGAATACAGTTAAACCTAATCTCTTTCCTCTGTTGTAATATCTCCCCATATTCACTCATTTTTCTTCATCAACTCTGCGCTCCATTTTTTAGCAACCTCCCCCTCCCTCCCTCATCATTAAGATTAAGATCTCCTGCCTCCTGCCTCCTGCCCATTTTCTCTCTCCAGCTCATTCTCTCAATGTCTCTCCCTCTCTCACTCTCCTTCTCCCTCTAGTGATCAGAGGGAGAGGGAGAGAATATGTTGTATGCGAAAAATCAGGGAGCGATATCGGTGGAGTGAGGGATTTACATGTGAGACAAGGGAGGGAGACATGATACATGATAAATGAAAGATTGAAGAAGAAGAAGAAGAAGAAGAAGAATCAAGGAGATTCAAATCAATACATCACATATGCATGTATTATACTAAATCTACTTACAATCTCTACTTAAAAATCTCCTTCATCTATTCAAAAAGTAAACTCCAGCTCCAAACTCCAGTTAACTACAGTTAATGTTATTAGTTACTAGTTACTTAACTCCAGTTGCTAGTATGACGAACGTTTTGCCTGGAAAAATGGTATCACATGTATATGAGTGTGCCAAAGATCTCCCCTCCCCACAAAAAAGGAAAGAGATCATGATGATGTCACTTCTGAACGATTTGTCGAGCTTCATGGGAACGGGTCAACCACAGCACAACAAAGATTTTTGCACGATGCTATCGAAATGACCATTGCTAACTCCTCTAGCACTTCAGGACACAATCGTTTACAATAAAAAACAAATACAAGAAGCTTCAGATTTTGAAATGGCAACTGAAATAGCAGAGATAGTCCATAGGATACTTTTCAGGATTTTGAAGAAAATTGCCTGATAGAAAAAATACTCTGAGTTAAAAAATCAGAGCATTTCCTCTCCCTTCAAATTGATACTCCAGAGAGTTCTCGAGTGATCACTCAGTTCTTTTTTTCTTTTTCACCTCCTGTCCCTCATTCATCTCATTCCTACTCGGCTTGTGGAATGTAAAAAGGAGAGAGAGAGGGAGAGGGAGAGGGAGAGGGAGAGGGAGAGGGAGAGGGAGAGGGAGATTGCTGATTGATATCCCAGATATCTTGTCGTCTTTCAAATCTAACAAGACCTGCCTGATCAATTGTTTATCTTATTATAATAATATCTCCACTGAAAGAATATATTGTGATTGTTACAAACTATGCGAATGTACTCGATAGTAATCATTATTATTATTATTATTATACAGGGTGATCAAGAATTACGAAGACTTTTAATTTCCCCATTATTTCAACTGTAGTTCATCAATCAAGTTCAGATGGTAATATTTATTCAACAATGACATAACATTTAACAATCAACAGTTACTTTTCGATTCGCTCTCCTTTTCCCTTTATGACGGCCTTTTGACGGTTGGGGTACGCATCTATCACAGCACGCTAGTAGAGGCGTCCAA
The DNA here is from genome assembly GCA_943737045.1 of Parapristionchus giblindavisi. NCBI lineage: Eukaryota > Metazoa > Nematoda > Chromadorea > Rhabditida > Diplogasteridae > Parapristionchus > Parapristionchus giblindavisi. The sequence goes on from CALSFV010000657.1 coordinate 111,812, forward strand.
TTTGCTCCATTGCTCCACGAGGGCGTTCTTGAGCGACTCCAAATTCTTGTAGGGACGAGAACAAGTATTGGTCTCCATAACAGCCTACATTGAATAGTCGGGAAGATTCAAATTCGGCGAGCAGGCCGGCCGCTCCGAGGTGCTATCGAGGGCGTGCATCGTGTCCATACTCCACTGTTGGACAATTTTGCTTTGTCTGGAAGGGTTGAGCCCTACTGGGGGCACCAATGATTGCTTAAAAAGTGCAACTTGGACCAGGGCTCCAGCACGTCTGATGGATTTTTCGCAAGTAATGTTCCTTGTTTATTTTTGTGCATCGATCTACGAAGACAAGGCGAGTCTTGCCTCCTGCGCAGCCGGCAAGCAAAACCATGGTCTATTCGGGGTGGGAGGTTCGGTTGAGCGTATGAACCAAGCTGATCTGCTTGCTGGAAAGACAATGCAAGTACACTACTATTCTGGCGGTTCTGGGCCTGCTCAATCGTGAACAGCTACACGTCAAAGAACACTGTCATCAAGCGGTTGCCGGTGTGCGTGCGCGCCATCAAGCCTTTGCACTTCTTGAGCCGTGCTCGTCTATTATTTTCAGATAGCATGACGGTTTTTCTCGTGTGATATGGGATGGCTCTGAGTGAGCGTATGACATTGTTACACTTTAATCCAACAAAAATCCCTGTCTCCTTGAGCATTTTTTATCAAGCTGGACCGTGGATTCCTTTTATCCGCTTCTTAACCATTTTGATGTTCTTCTTGACGACAACGGTGGGATTCCTGCATCTTGCATCATCTCCAGGAGTGGTACCAACCTGATTCGACCGTTTTATGGTCGAAGAAACTAATCCCGTTTTCACCATGGTCCGCCGAACGATGTCCATTTTATGGATGCCCTGCTCATACAGCGTAACAATCGCACCCCACATCAGATGATGTTTCACCACTACCCTGAAAAGCAATAAATTGCAATAAAACCACGATTGGTGATACGATAAAGGGTTACTTTTATAAAATAAAATGATTCGAGCGCGAACCATGCGCTGCAAAATTCAACAATACCTCTCACCATGTTTCTTCAACAAAGGAAGAGCGGTCATTGAACAGTTGAAGAAATTGCAAAATATTTTCGGTATGGTGCACCATATCGCACTTGAACCGTCTGCCTTCTTTTACTTTTGCGTATTCCCTACCGTTTTCCCCTTCCACCATGACCGCTTTGAAACGCTATGCCTTTCATTATACGACTGATGTTTGTGTGAAATAAAATCACAAAAAGATACGAAAAATGGCGAGAGAGTGTGCAAAAAGAGAAGCGTTTTCATTTGTTTGCGCAACTTTTGCACACCTCATTTCCATTTCAATGGTTTCTGTATGTGATTGAAGGCAATAGTGATGAACCGATGAAAGAGGTTTTTAACACCGACGGTTTTTTGCTCAGCTGCGATAGGTATCATTAATTATTCAAAAGTCAGGAAGATGGAAGAAAAGGAGCGAGAGAGTATGCAAAATTAGGAGAGTTTTCTCTACTTTTTTTCTATGGGCATAGCATAATCAATAATGTCCGCCCAATCTTTTGAGTGTTCAAACTTTTGATAGCGATATAGGTATTCTATCAACATTTCTTGATTACCTTATCTGCTTCACCTCCCCTCTCTCTGTCTCTCTCCCTCCCTCTCTAACCAGCTAAGAAGAAGAGTCCTTTGCATCTTGATCCTCTCTCTCCCTTGTTTCAACTTACATCTCCCCTCCTCCCTCTCCCTCTTCATTCTCTCCCTCTCCCTCTCCCTCGCCCCCTCCCTCTTCTCTCCCTCTCCCTCTATCAGAGTGACCCTCAGTGTTTTCAGTCTCTCTTCCTATTGCCTGCCGCCCGGGGCCTGAGCGATACGTGTTACAATGTAAGAGAAGGGCTAAGAGGATCATCTCTCCCCCTCCCTCTCTCCCTCCCCATCTCCCTCTCCCTCCCTCTCCCTCTCCCTCCCCTCTCCTTCTTCCTCTCCCTCTCCCTCTCCCTCCCTCTCTCTACCTCTCTCTCCCTCCCTCTCCCTCTCCCTCTCTCTCCCTCTCTCTCCGTCTCCCTCTCCTTCTTCCCCTCCCTCTCCTGGCCACTTCATCAACAGTTGCTTCTTCCTCTTCATCCATCTTTCATCTCCTTCTCTTTTTCATCTTCCATTCACTGTACTCCTTCGCAAGTTTCTGCAAGTTTCGCGCATTTACCATATTTTCGGAATCGTAATAAACTCATTTCGCGATCAAGACAGGGGTGTAGGCAGTGTTTTTGGATACTGTATCAATATGTGGTCAGTGAATATTGCAAGAGTTACATGCGATTCTGTAATTACATTCATAGCTGAAGCAAGTGTTTTGGCACAAAAAAACCCCAATAGGAAAATATAACAGTTCTTGTGACGCTGCAAGCTGCAATTGTTTGTGTTGCAGCATACTGCAGTTGGCTCACGCTGTGCATCACGACTGTAGTCCTTCTTGAACAGGCCATTAGGACTAATCCATTTCAGCGCTAATCTTCCCCTCTTAGCTGTCAGATTCTTTCATGAATTTCGAATGAGGGGGATCTTCATTCCCTCCCCCCTCGCACTCTCTCCCCCGCAATCCCTTTCTCTCCCTCTCCTTATTTATCCTCCTCCTCTCTCAACAGACTGGTCTAATCAGTCTGCCTGATCATCTGTATCACATCCGAACTGGTACCTCTCTCATGTCTCTGACTCTCTCCTTTGTACGTGCTATCTCATCTTCTCTCACCTATGAGAGAGAATCAGAGTATCTTCTGTTTAGATAGTACTTCTCTCGATAGCGATTTTCAACGCGTAAAGAACAACTCTCCTAGTTTTACATACTCTCTCGTATATTTTTGCTCCTTTTCGTGAGATAAATGTGTCAATGATGCTATTCTTTTAATGGCTACACGATAGATATCACTTACGAATGCTCGTATAGTTTCGTCAGAAGCCCAGCAACTCTTGAAGACTCTCCCTCTCCCTCCCTCTCTCCCTCTCCTCTCCCTCACCCTCTCCCTCTCCCTCTCCCTCTCCTTCATTGTCGAAAGTACCTTCTTCCCATTCTGCATGGCTTCACTTGACTCCTCCATTGAGCGTGTGAGACTTCTTACACCTCTAGTGTATTCTCTTTCTCATCACTCGGTGGTGACCCTTCAACCCGGGGTAATTTACCACTCTGTAGTAGTCAATTCAACCCGGTATGAGCCAACACGGTTGTGCCCTTTCAACCTGGAGTAATTCATGGTCCTGTAGCTTGACAAAGCATTTTCTGTCATACATGACTTCATATCCGCAGAGTTTTTCAAAACGTTACGTTTTTTTTCCAGAAAAGGGAAAAGAGATCGACGTTCCAATCCGTTCTGAAGCCATGAAAGGACAATCTGCCTTTGATATTTTTGAAAATCTCAGAATCGTTTTCACTCATTCCAATTTCCGATTCAGTAGCATACTAGCTAATAGCGCTCCGATGGCATACCAGTAGCTTCGCGGTCTCGTCAACATCTGCTTCTTTCCTAACCATGCATACCAGTAGCATATCAGGTCACTTCTAATGAGTCACTTCAGTTTTAGCGAATCAAATATCACTCTTGACTCCCTCTCTCGTCCACTCACTCCTCAAGAGTGAGAGAGAGAGTGAGGTAACTTATCCACAATCGCACACTCTCTGTCTTCCTCTCAATTTTATTGTGACCACTTCTACCTCTACCGCTCCTCTCTCCTTCTCTTTCCCTCTTCTTCTCTCTCCCTCTCCTTTTCCCTCTCCCTCCCTCTCCCTCTCCTTCTCCCTCTTCCTCTCCCTCTACCTCTCCCTATCCTCTCTCCCTCTCATTTTCCATATCCCTATCCCTCTCCCTCTCCCTCTCCTTCCTCCCTCTCGATTCCGTCCCCATCAACTCTTATGATCACTGCCAATCAAGAGGCCTCATCATTCTCACACTTTCCCCAGTGACTGCTATAGTATTATACTTGAGCATGCTAGTTGGCATACCAGTAGCATACCAGTTACTAGCTTGTGCCTGATGAAGATTCCGCTCTTGATCATCGTACCAGTACTCATTGCATACCAGTAAATGGTCTCCAAAATAACTGTGCAGTTGCAACAGTATAGTCTGTTGTTCGGCTAATGGTATGCCAGTGGTATGCCATTGGTATGCTTTGTTGTTCACGTTCTCACGTCTGTTGATGGTGTCGTCGATAGAACTGCCGATCCATCATTCCATCACCTGCCTTTTGATATCCATCTCTCCCTCTCCCTCTTCTTCTTCTGATCTCTCTTTATCTCCCTCTGCATATCACTTTCTCTCCTTCTACTTCTCTCCCTCTCCCTCTCCCTCTCCCTCTCCCTCTCCCTCTCCCTCTCCCTCTCCCTCTCCCTCTCCCTCTCCCTCTCCCTCTCTACCCCTAGTGCGTTCAAAATCTCCAACTTGCCTTCAAAAGTCCTTTGGCAAATGGCTCCTTTGCTCTAGGACACTGCTTTCGAAACGATTCAGTCCTCCCTCGTAGACGAAGACTATGAGTCATTTAGACTATGGGCCAAGTCATTTCTACTAAGATTTACTCATCTCTCTCCCTCTCCTTTTGTTTCTCCTCCGTCTCCCCTGCCTCTCTACCACAATTTCTCAATTCGTGTCCCTGTCATATTGAAATCAGTCTCCCTTTCTCTTCCTCTATCCTGCCCTCCCTCTCTCATTATCTATTCTCCTTCATCTCTTCAATTGAGTGTGGTAACAAAGAAACAATGAATCTGTCCTAAAAGTGAGCCAATGCTCAACGAAATCACATAATTCAATTATTTTAATTAATTTAATTGAATAATCTCATAAGTGTAATGCACCGTTACATTTGCCTTACGTGCCTACCTAACGTGTTACATTTCGCTACGTATCCGTCGCCGTAAATTTTGGAGTATGTTGGGTCTCGTGTGGAAATCCCTGAATGGCAATGGTGATACGGTAAGAAGTTACCGTAACCATCGATCAATAATGGTTGACTACCGTAACCTTTTACAGTACTTTTATGACCCATCGGCTTTTCGACGGTACATCTGGTAGCCCTACTATAATGAAAAATTGTCGCTACCTTTATAGCGTATCGGATATCATGGGTCATTTCGGCATACCAATAAGCATGCTATGCGTTCATCCTTTGATCGTCTGACACAGTCTATATTTCACTCTTTCATTCGAAAAGAATCAAAGCTCCGCCCCTTTTCTTTTTACAATTTGTATTAGTATAACAATGTTATTAACAAGTAAATGAATAAATAGGTCTCGACTCGAAAATTCACGAAAAGAAGAGAAAAAGGTGAGAGAGTGTGTAAAAAGAGGTGAGTTTTCTCTGATTTTTCATTTCTTTTCGACACTTTTAAATAGATCACTAACACGTCTCAAAATATTGTTGAATTGAATCTTATACGATCTTCAATTTCCAATCAATCAAACTCTTCTTCCTACTTCTACCTACCTCTCTCCTCCCTCTCCTTCGCCACCCAGCCAATCTCTCACTCTTACACTTATTCCTCACTCTCTGTAGATTAGGTAGATGGAGAGGTAGAGAAGAAGAGGTAGAAAGGTAGAGATAGAGGGAGAGTTAGAGAGGGAGAGGGAGAAGCACCTTGTTGGCCAACCAGACCTGGCATAATGATCGAACGATGTCCGCTCTAGCTCCATATTCTTAACTTCACATTCTTCCCACCTTTCATCTTTGTTCTTTGACTTCTCTGATCTTTGATCTTTGGACATTGATTTTTCCCTGTTCTTTAAGAGCTCGGATCTGTAAGACTGCATTTCGGCCAGATTCCGGACATTTCGCCAATAATTTTGATTCAGGCCACTGTACTTTATGGGTGTAGGGTACCGTGGGCCCACATTACAAAATGGTACCCAAAGTGGCCCTAGCAGTGGAACGCGGCGTGCCAGGTGGGCGCCAAGTTTGAAAACTCGATTTTCATATTTTTTCAACCGAACAAGCTAGAGTCCAAATTTCTTTGGCTTTGTGTTAGGCATGCCCAATGTGCACAGAAACACTATTGAGATTAATTTTAAGCAATTCCTAGACTGATTTTTTTACCCGAATTTTCGTTTTTTTTTCGATTTCTCGGCATTTCAATTTCAATTCCACAAAAGTTCTCTAGTATATCCATGTAGCCCAACTACTAGTGCATGTAACCCTGCTAGGCGGAAATCAATCTTGGATTGCGCGTGTCGAAAAAAAAATCGGTCTGAGTGTTTCCAACTTGACTCAGCGTTATTTCATGATTTTTGATTTTATGCTGTATTTTCCAAACGATTAGTGCGGAATTGTGGTCTACTCAAAGTTTCGAGATGAGAGGAGTAAAATGACACAAGAAGTCCATCACTTGGATCATTTTGAAAATTTCGATTTTTTGTCATGGTCGAAAATTTCAAAAATTCTCAAGTTTGAAATGTTTTCATTTATGTGGCTTCTTGTGAAGTACTAATGATGTGAATAATATTCAGCCAATGCTCAATGGTTGATCTCTCCTTTCAACCATTTTTCGTTAAGTTTCATGTTGAATGCGTGCGAAAAAGTCAGAATTATGCTTGAATCAGTTTCTAACTTACTTTCTGTTACATCCTATCTAAGTACTTTGCAATGTACATAAATCACGCTATCTTAGAAAATCTACATATGTGCGGTATCGATGAAAAATGAATTTTCCTGTTTTATGTGTGATAATTGCAGGCTCCATAAGTGAAGTACATTGGTACTTGGAAATTGCTTCCAATTGTAAATTCGCTTCAGGGGGTGACCACACAACGATTTGGCGCCTTTTCCTAAAAGGTTTATTTCGATGCCAATCGATTCGGGAGTGGGTGCAATGGACTCCTTGGCTAATTCTAAGAAACTATTGTCCAGTGGAGTTTTTTGATCAATGATCAACGAACGCCGGAATCGGGAATTTTCGAAAAAAATTTCACATTTAATTAATTTTCACTAGTTCACCATAACAAGCCTACAACTTTTTATTTGCTCAATCGCTTCTACATATCATAACACAGCTTCATTTTAAAAATCATAATTTTTAAAAATACATATTTTGTGAAAACATCGTTTTTATAACGAAAATCGTAATTATGGTGTGCACCTACAGTAATCCCAAATCGGTTAATTTGGAAATTTGGTAGTTTTAAACATATTTCACCGCTGTTCTTGACATGATTGAGGTATACGACTACTCCTCGTCTTCGGAGTGCATCTATTCCCAGGTGCTGATTTCGCTAAAAATTGACATTTTTCGTGAATTGATCATTATTCCGTTGTTTGTTATTCATTATCGATAAAAATTGGATCGCTATACCATAGTATCATCTATACAAATATACTAAAAAATGAAGAGAAACGGTTGACTTTGAAGAAAGTTATTGCTGAAAAACCAAAATATCATAAAATGTTGACCAGCACTGAACCGTGCAGGGCACTCCGAAGACGTGGAGTACTTATATACCTCAGTCATGTCAAGAACAGCGGTGAAATATGTTTAAAACTACCAAATTTCCAAATTAACCGATTTGGGATTAATGTAGATGCACACCATAATTACGATTTTCGTTATAAAAACGATGTTTTCACAAAATATGTATTTTTTAAAAATTATGATTTTTAAAATGAAGCTGTGTTATGATATGTAGAAGCGATTGAGCAAATAAAAAGTTGTAGGCTTGTTATGGTGAACTAGTGAAAATTAATTAAATGTGAAATTTTTTTCGAAAATTCCCGATTCCGGCGTTCGTTGATCATTGATCAAAAAACTCCACTGGACAATAGTTTCTTAGAATTAGCCAAGGAGTCCATTGCACCCACTCCCGAATCGATTGGCATCGAAATAAACCTTTTAGGAAAAGGCGCCAAATTGTTGTGTGGTCACCCCCTGAAGCGAATTTACAATTGGAAGCAATTTCCAAGTACCAGTGTACTTCACTTATGGAGCCTGTAATTATCACACATAAAACAGAAAAATTCATTTTTCATCGATGCCAAAAAATATTCCAGTTATTGAATTCTCTCAGATAGTGCTTTATAATCAATATGAAAATCGCGAATTTCGGAAAATTCATATTTTTTACCATGACCGGGGTCATGGAAATCGATTTTTCAAAAGTGAGCCGAATGCCGGGATTTCAGTTCTACTATGTTTACTCATCATGAAATTTCACATTGTCATTGTCATTTGCTCATTGTCGCAGCATTCGAGTCGACAAACTGCAATATTTCAGTAATTTGCCGTGAAAGTAGGCACTCAAATTTAATTTTCTGAATTTTCGAAAATAAACGATTTTCATATTGATTATGTACATTGTAAAGTACTATGAAATAATTTTAAAGAAAGCAAGCTGGAAACTGATTCAAACACAATTCTGATTTTTCCCACGCAATCAGAATTCGCAATTCGGGTCAGAATATCAGTCTTAGGAATTGCTTAAAATTAATCTCAATAGTGTTTCTGTGCACATTGGGCATGCCTAACACAATGCCGAAGAAATTTGGACTCTAGCTTGTTCGGTTGAAAAAAATATGAAAATCGAGTTTTCAAACTTGGCGCCCACCTGGCACGCCGCGTTCCACTGCTAGGGCCACTTTGGATACCATTTTGTAATGTGGGCCTAAGGTACCCTACACTCATAAAGTACAGTGGCCTGAATCAAAATTCTTGGCGAAATGCCCGGAATCTGGCCGAAATGCTCGAGTCTTACAGATCCGAGCTCTTAACTTGCCCATAGTGACTAAATTTGGAATAAACTGAACGGTATCTTCATATTCCACGCACTATTTCTTTGTTCGATAGTCGGTTAACATTGATCGCTTTTATAATATTGGTTTTGAAGAGCTTGCAAACCGTTAAAAACACACCCCGAGCTAATCTGAATCTATCCGCTCTGACAATGATCTGTCGCTTTCTTTGTACTCAGGAGAGTTGCCAGAGCGGAGAGTTTCAAGTTATCTCGGGATGTGCCTTTACTCTCTCATTAGTTCGGCCATGTTTCAAAATCGCCGAAATAATGATTTCTATAGAGAAAAACACGGAGAGTTTTCTCTGATTGCGGAGTTATTTCTCTCGTTTCGCACACCACTTCAGCAACATCATGATTACTCCAGGCCCACCCTCAGGCTATTTATCCATTTCACCCCCTTCTTTCCTCTAACTCTAATCAATCTTTGAGTCATTTACTTTGGTGTACTCTCACCGCCTCTCTCTATCTCCTCTCTCATCTCTGTTCCTCTCTACCTCTCTCCACCCCACACTCTTGTTAGCTTTCGCCATTGGACTAGGCATCATAGACGAATCTTTTGTATTTTTATCCTTTTCTTGATTTTTGATCTTTGATTGATAAATTTCATTTACCACTACTCGATAGCCGTCTTTCTGCAATTTTACCGCTGCAATTTTCGTCCTTATTATAACTGTCTTGTTGCAATACTATGCTTATCGCTTATATGATTTTTGATCCGATCACTATTCTTTGGTCTTTGATCTTTGATCTTTCATTCAACAATGGGCAATTGTCGACCACTCCTTCATATATCCATTTACAATTCCTTCGTCGGTAGTTGTTTCTAATCTTTCTCGGGTCCGGTAGAGACTCTTACCCCTTTAAGAGACCGGTCAGAGAGTGACTAGAGATCGTGCCAAAATGAGAGATTGCAGAGAAATAGCGAGTGATAACCGGAGACTCTGCAGATAGTTAGAGTGGGACGAGAGGGCAGGCGAAATGAAGAGAGCGGATTCGGATAGAGGCAACTGTGTCCTTACACAGTTGCATTTACTGCCAGAAGCGGTGTGCTCTCTCACTTTTGCGCACTCTCTCGTCTCTTTCTAACCGTCTGTCGCGATCTCGTGTTGTCACACACTATCTCCTTATAATTCTCTCTTACTCTGCACCCTCTCCATATTCCGTGTTCTCTAGTCAACTTTCACACTATCTAGACCTTTTATTGCTTAACATTTTAATTTGGAATTCTTGAACAACGCTCTTTGATCTTTGATCTTTCCAATCACACTTCCATATAGTAGTTACCCATGATGAGTCACCTCAGCATTTGTCTCGGCATCTATTCAATATCATCTCCACATGGAGAAAGAATCCGGATCTGACCTCTACACACTCATCAACCATGGGAAAGCTTTACAGTATTGTAGGCGAAGGTTGGAGGGGAGTAATTGAGGGCAAATGCTGAAGAAAAAACGTTGGACCGTATTTCATTTATTGATTCTTGTTCGTATACGTTTCACCAACACTATGAATTGCCTATTTTATTTTACCAAGTGATCAGCGATGGATACATGAGTGAAAGTAATGAAATATGAGGCTGTTTGTGTAAGAGTCGGACAAATCTGGGGGAGGGTTGGCACAGGCCAAAAATTTTAATACCCTCAAAACTTGTGTATAAGGGTTATCGACCTCGCTGATGAAGATGTACATAGCCATTTTGGCTCCAGTGGTCCCGCAACGCCTGGGCGGGATTACGGTAACATCACGTTTTCAAGCCGTTCTCGATCCGTGGTTGAGCTAAAGGTATGAAAATTGGGCTCCTGGAACAGAATTCGATGGCGATGATGGCTGTCTACTTCATTTGTTTTGAAAATTTCCCAAAATTCGACAACTGGAAATTTTGATTGAGAAGGTTGCGAGCCTAGCGAGTATGACAGTTCGAACCGGCGTGGTGAGAGGATTCCAACTATGTATTTTGAGCCCTTATCTCCGTCGAGAAAGGTTTCATTGGCTCGAGATAATGATGTGCGCCTTGCAAGAGGACTCTCTCAATTCCGCACGCTATCTCGCACTCTCGAGAGTGGCGAGAGAGCGTGCGGAAATGAGAGAGTGAAGAGGGAGCGCGCGGCATTGAGACGTAAACAACTCCTGATGCTGGCGCAGATCACTATAACGAAACTATGAAAGCTTTCTCAACGGAGATAATGGCTCATAATACATCGTTGAGATCCTCTCGTCACGCCGGTTCGAACTGTCATACTCGTCTTTGGCGCAAACGTCTCCATCAAAATTTCCACTAGTCGACCTTTTGGGAAATTTTCAAAACTAATGAAGTAGACAGCCATCATCGCCATCGAATTCTTTCCCAGGAGCCCAATTTTGATACCTCTAGCTCTACCATGGACCGAGAACGGCTTGAAAACGTGATTATAACCTAATCACGACCAGGCGTTGCGGGACCACTAGAGCCAAAATGACTATGCACATCTTCATCAGCGAGGTCGATAACCCCTGTACACAAGTTTTGAGGGTATTAAAATTTTTGGCCTGTGCCAACCCTTGTTCGACTCTTACGCAAACGGCCTCATATTTGTTCACCCCGAACTAATTTGAAACTCTCTGCTCTGGCAACGCCCTCTCGAACACAAGGAAAGCGAGAAAGCATTGCTAGGCCGGATAGTTTTAAATTAGCTAATTTTGAAAAAAAATCATTATGAAAACTATGAGATTTAAAAAATAACTCTTTTTTCTCCATTTCGTACCTGATCTTCTCCTCTGATACCACCTGTCCAGTCATCCTCATCTACTTCATCTTCCTCATCTTTTCCTATCCTTCATCCCTTTTTCTTGTTTCTCTGTCTCGTCTCTTCAGTCGCCTTCCCTCTCTCGTCGCTCATACAAATCGCCTCGCGTCATAGCCACCATATGGGAATGAAAATCAGGGAATCGGACGGTAGGAGGGAGAGGGAGAGAGGTAGAGAAGGAGAGAGGGAGAAGGAGAGGGAGAGAGAGAGGAAGAGGGAGAGGGAGAGAGAGAGAGGAAGAGGGAGAGGGAGAGGGAGAGGGAGATGAACCGATCAGCAGTCAAAAAGAATACGCTAGCTATACGACAAGAAGGCCAGTTGACATCATGAACTTTCGTATTTATTTGATGTGATGAATGAAATTAATTGGATGAGACTGGAGTGAGCGAATCGCCACAGAGTCGGGTCCAGTCTTGGCCCCGAGTACCCATATTGTGGGTCCCAGTCCCTACACCTTACAGAGTAGTAATAGATACCTTCGCAGTGATTTCTAACGTTCCTTTTGGCTTATAACTTTATTTCCCACCATCAGTATTTTAGAATTATCCGGTATTATTCAATATTAAAGGTGGACACTTGCGAATGTTCATGCAAATCTCTTGTATCTCGTTTATGCAAGTGCCTATTGATATGCAAGAAGATAGAGTGACCACTCATCAATCCCTTAGCGCATTGGTATGACTTCTGATTAGATATCGCATGGTCGCGGGTTCGAATCCTATTGCCGAAATTTCTTATTTTCAAAAAGCGCGCCTTTGCCTGCGATTGCAAGCATGATTCATTCATGATTCAAGCGATCAATAAGCTGAATTAGCATAAAGTAAATAGTGTACTGTGCATAGAATAACTTTTGCTAACCTTCTGTCTTCACAGTTTGTTCACGAAAATATTCGCGGGAGTCCACCTTTAATATTCAACATTTTCTATTAAATGATTCTACTGACAATGGGAAGATAAAATCGATTTCGTTTTCACAAATATTTTGGTTGTCATCCAGCCGGGCTATAACAACTGCCGTCTTGCGGCAAACTTTTATGCGGCCCTCGGTAACACGAGTAAACAACAAAATACTTGCTTAATCTTCACTTCCTGATACTTGCTTATACCGATACCATAGGTCGATAAATGTTATCTTTTGTATTGTTATCTAAAGATCAGAGATCATTGTTGTTGGCAGAGCGATGAGAAATGTAGAGAGTTGGCTGTCATTTAGAGTTTTCACTGCTTGTTCTTATTATTTTCGTATTCTCTTCGTTTGTTGATGTTGCTTATCTATTGATTTTCTGAGCTAACTTTATTGATTACATTTCAGCACATATCGTGAGATCGATTAGCCATCAATCGATATTAGTCCACCTACAGTATGCGATTGGTCTTGTTCGTTCTAGTCGGGACACTGGCTCCGATGGCTCTGGCCGGCCAAGGATACCTCTTCCCCCAGAGTGCTTGTCGGTATGAGTTTATTATTGAATGATTGATGCAGATACGTAGAGTGAACCGATGAAGCTGCTGCACTGAAACATAATATTTATAATAATAATATTTTGTTTATCATTTCTTAAAAGACGAAAGAAAATACATTTGGTATTTTATTTGCAGTTTCTGTATGAAATATAAAAATGTAAATTGAAAAAATATATATTAAACTGAAAATGCGACAAAAATATATGAGTTCAATATATGCGTTCGCAAGTTCTCTTTTAGAAATTCCATGAAATATAAAATAAGAAATCAATCAATAATTCGATCAATCAATAATCACATGTTACAGTATACACTGCCAGAACGGTGGAGCGTGCGCCTACGACACGGAAAATCCCTCAATTCACTCATGCATTTGTCTAGTGGGAGTCTTCGAGGGAGATCGCTGTGAACGATTGGGTAAGGATGCTTGATCTTTGATCTTTGTAGTTTGATCGGTGTGGTATAATCTTGATAACACGTCTGTATGAAAATGGTGCTTGAAGTACTATAGAGATATGCTTACGAGCTAATCTGAAACTCTCCATTCTGGTAATGTTGTCTCGCTTTCTTTGGAGATATTGGCCAGAAAGCAGAGTTAAATTATCTCGGGGTGTGCCTTTAGAATGGTTTGACAAAAATTCCAGTCCCTGGCGCGGAGGATCCCGCTCTGGCTACTACCACCACCCAGGCGCCCACTCTACCTCCCACAACTACCCTATCCACATATGAGATCGAACGGAGAAAGCATGAGGTTCTTTTCTCCCAACATTTGTCAAAAAAGAGTCTTCGTTATTTCCTTGATGTGCTTTTCTCAAATAAGTTTTAACCTTTCCTCTTCTAAACTTTCCGTAATAAATTGTCGTTAAAAGTCGAGAAGGTTCATTAAAGATATTATATCTCAGATGCGTATAATGGAACAACGAAGGAAGCACGAAGAGGAGAGAGCGAGGTCATTTTTTAATTTAAAATTATTTTTTTTAATAGAAAAAATTTCAAACTTACCGTTCACAGAGAGCACAACTATTAGCTGTCTTGAAACCGATTATGAAAGATCAAAGATTAAAGATCAAGATCAAAGATCATTCTTCAGATTGGAAGAGGAGCGCCGGCGTATAATGGAGGAACGAGCCCGTGTTGAGGAACAACGAAGAGTGGAGATGGAGAGTAGAAGTACGAGAACTTTTCATAGCAATATTAATTTTAACGGTATCGGGGAACAACCTTTTTAATGATGCGTAGCTTGTATCTGGAAAATATTGGCTATCGATCAAAATCATAATTATTTATTTATTTATATTTATTCCATCAAACAAAAACACATATTGGCTGTTGGTAGTGATAGTTTGTAGTGAATTCGCACATTTGCAATTTCCGGTTTTTCAAAACTTACAAGGGAAGTCAGCGGAGTCAGTCCGGGCGTTCGGGATGAGACATACACCATTCGATAGGTCTCCAAAAAAGAAGAACTTTTTCTATTAACCATTTTTCCTGAAGACACCTGGGCGCCGAGATATTTGCATATTCACCTCTCGCTTTCTGCTGAAAGAACAACCAGTCTCTTGGCTTTTCGAAGAGAAGTGGTGGCCGAGTGAGTAAGAGCCTCGTCTCAAAATCTATGTTTCCATCACTTCTATCCAATGCCACCATCGTTAGTGGAATACGAGTAAAATAGTTTGAGACAAGGCTACTACCATTCGGCCACCACTTCCTCTCTTCGAAGAACCAAGAGACTGGTTGTTCTTTCGCACGAGAGAAAGCGAGAGGGGAATATGCAAATATCTCGGCGCCCAGGTGTCTTCAGGAAAAATGGTTAATAAAAAAAGTTCTTCTTTTTGGAGACCTATCGTATGGTGTATGTCTCATCCCGAACGCCCGGACTGACTCCGCTGACTTCCCTTGTTAGTGTAATAATACTGCGTCAGTGACTTGAAGTTTTCTTTAGGTAATCTACAAGTGAGCGACTCCGCAATTTTAGGTGGGCCAATAATTTCGTCGAAGTGGGGCCAATAATTTGGTGGATCGTAAAAGTTGACTCTAAAATTTGGCTACCAGACAAGCCCCACTTTTAAAGTTGAGTCAATAATTTGGTGGTTGAGCCAATAATTTGGTTCGAAGTGGGGCTAATATTTTAGACTAAAATAATAGCCTCACTTCGAACCAAATTATTGGCTCAACCACCAAATTATTGACCCAACTTAAAAGTGGGGCTTGTCTGGTAGCCAAATTTTAGGCACCCAAAAAATGTTCGACCAAATTATTGGCCCACCTAAAATTGCGGAGGACGTCACTTTTTGACTTCAACTTACATACCGACTAACATAGTGACTTATATAGTGACGTCATACTTTAAGTTAACTTCCGTCTCACTTTAAGTAGACTTAAAGCCTAGTTAAAGTGAAAGTGAAAGTATATATGAAGTTTTGATATACCCACGGGATGTCTAACAAGACCATAGATAAATGATTCTGCAGGCCGACAAGATGAATCTCGTCGTCGTGAGGAGGAGCAGAGAAGGGTTGAAGAGCACAGACGAAGAATGGAGGAGGATCAAAGACGTGTACAAGGTAAGAGATCAATAATCACTTAATTCATGAAATTTATTTTATCACTTGTAGCCACAATTATTCTGAAGATCATTTTTCGTTATATGAGGCCGTTTGCGTAAGAGTCGGGCAAATCTGGAGGGGGCTTGGCACAGACCAAAAATTTCGATACCCTCAAAACTTGTGCATAGGGGTTATCGACCATGCTGATGAAGATGGGCATAGTCATTTTGGTCCCAGTGGTCCCGCAACGCCCGGGTGGGATTACGGTAAAATCACCTTTTCAAGCCGTTCTCGGTCCATGGTTGACCTAGATGGATGAAAATTGGGCGCCTGGTGCAGAATTCAATGGCAATGACGGCTGTCTACTTCATTTGTTTTGAAATTTTTACAAAAAGCTCGTATAGTGCAACTTTTGATGGAGATGTTTGCGCCCCTGACGAGTACCACCGTTCGAACCGGAGTGACGAGAGGATTCCAACTATGTATTTTGAGCTCATATCTCCGTTGGAAGGCCAATATTGCTTCGATATAGTGATCTGCATCTGAAAGCAGTCACCCTCCGAAACATGTTTAACATGTCTGAGTGGCGAGAGAGCGTGCGGAAATGAGAGAGTGTGAGGGAGCGCGCGGCGTAAACAACTTCTCGTGATCACTATATTGAGGCAATATTAGCCGTACAACGGAGATATGAGCTCGAAATACATCGTTGGAATCCTCTCGTCACGCCGGTTCGAACGGTGGTACTCGTCAAGGGCGCAAACATCTCCATCAAAAGTTCCCTATACGAGCTTTTTGTAAAAATTTCAAAACAAATGAAGTAGAAAGCCGTCATTGCCATTGAATTCTGCACCAGGCGCCCAATTTTCATCCATCTAGCTCAACCATGGACCGAGAACGGCTTAAAAGGGTGATTTTACCGTAATCCCACCCGGGCGTTGCGGGACCACTGGAGCCAAAATGACTATGCCCATCTTCATCAGCGTGGTCGATAACCCCTATGCACAAGTTTTGAGGGAATCTAAATTTGTGGTCTGTGCCAAGCCTTGTTCGACTCTTACGCAAACGGCCTCATATATTTTTTCGAATTATCGAAAAGTGGTGTTGCAAAGATAATAAAAACTATTCAAAACAATTGCGTGAAGAAAGTAATAATTTCTTTGTCTGTGAGAGAGCGTGGCCAGAGCGGAGAGTAAAACTAGCTTGGGATGCGCCTTTAAAGAGTCAAAATCATTATTCAATTTCAGAAGAAGCCCGTAGACGTGAGGAGGAGTCACGACGTGCTGAGGAGGAGCGAAGAAAGGAGCAGGAGGACACTATTCGACCGGTTATTATCTTTAAAATGTTTTTATTTTTTCCTTATGTGATACAATTTATTTGTTTAGGGAGTAATCCTGTATGATTATGAAGTAAGTTTGAGTGGTCTAGAAGTTTAGAAATTCAGTATAGCTCGGTCGAGTCCTTAACGTGTTCTCCGCTGAGCTGCAACGTTGCACGGGTTAACGTGTTAAGCATGTTAATCACGTGTTAAAGACTCGATCTAGCTGTAGTTCATCGTAAGCATACTATAAGTAGAGTAACATAATGGTAGTTAGTTGCTTGAAAATCGGGACGAACTTTGAAACAAAATAAAGCATGTTCAGAAACCAATATAGCTTCATAGTTATTTTGTGTTTTTGTTTAGAAAGTGCGGAATTGGTTTTCACAGCGTGTGAAATTCAGTACTAAATCAACTTTAAATAATTTAAAATTAAGACCGACAAGCATATCGACACAGTGGAAGCTCCTAGACTCGACTATGGTGACTACGAGGACTCTCTGGATGGTAAGCACGAAAATTTCTGCAAAAGATCTGGGCCGAACCGGGAGTCGAACCCGGGACCTCTCGCACCCGAAGCGAGAATTATACCTCTAGACCATCCGGCCACTGAAAGTAATTCTTTTAATGTTTATTGTGCAGGGGAGAGAATGGAGGAGGTTCCGGATGACGATGACGATGAGGAGATCGATGATGTAGAAGAACAGAATGATGCATTAAGTGAAGAGGAAAGAAGGGAAGAAGATGATATGAGAAAAGCTGAAGAGAAAATGACCACCCAGGTATGCATCAGCAACTTTTTATGATTTCAACTAATTTTACCCCCTGATTCAGGGAGCAGTCATTAACTATGACTATCAAGTAAGTTTTCGATAACTGTCAGTACTAGAAATCAAAATATCCTAACATTTTCATATTGATTATAAAGCACTATCTGAGAGAATTCAATAACTGGAATATTTTTTGGTATCGATGAAAAATGAATTTTTCTGTTTTATGTGTGATAATTACAGGCTCCATAAGTGAAGTACACTGGTATTTGGAAATTGCTTCCAATTGAAAATTCGCTTCAGGGGGGTGACCACACAACGATTTGGCGCCTTTTCCTAAAAGGTTTATTTCGATGCCAATCGATTCGGGAGTGGGTGCAATGGACTCCTTGGCTAATTCTAAGAAACTATTGTCCAGTGGAGTTTTTTGATCAATGATCAACGAACGCCGGAATCGGGAATTTTCGAAAAAAATTTCACATTTAATTAATTTTCACTAGTTCACCATAACAAGCCTACAACTTTTCATTTGCTCAATCGCTTCTACATATCATAACACAGCTTCATTTTAAAAATCATAATTTTTAAAAAATACATATTTTGTGAAAACATCGTTTTTATAACGAAAATCGTAATTATGGTGTGCACCTACAGTAATCCCAAATCGGTTAATTTGGAAATTTGGTAGTTTTAAACATATTTCACCGCTGTTCTTGACATGACTGAGGTATATAAGTACTCCACGTCTTCGGAGTGCCCTGCACGGTTCAGTGCTGGTCAACATTTTATGATATTTTGGTTTTTCAGCAATAACTTTCTTCAAAGTAAACCGTTTCTCTTCATTTTTTAGTATATTTGTATAGATGATACTATGGTATAGCGATCCAATTTTTATCGATAATGAATAACAAACAACGGAATAATGATCAATTCACGAAAAATGTCAATTTTTAGCGAAATCAGCACCTGGGAATAGATGCACTCCGAAGACGAGGAGTAGTCGTATACCTCAATCATGTCAAGAATAGCGGTGAAATATGTTTAAAACTACCAAATTTCCAAATTAACCGATTTGGGATTACTGTAGGTGCACACCATAATTACGATTTTCGTTATAAAAACGATGTTTTCACAAAATATGTATTTTTTAAAAATTATGATTTTTAAAATGAAGCTGTGTTATGATATGTAGAAGCGATTGAGCAAATAAAAAGTTGTAGGCTTGTTATGGTGAACTAGTGAAAATTAATTAAATGTGAAATTTTTTTCGAAAATTCCCGATTCCGGCGTTCGTTGATCATTGATCAAAAAACTCCACTGGACAATAGTTTCTTAGAATTAGCCAAGGAGTCCATTGCACCCACTCCCGAATCGATTGGCATCGAAATAAACCTTTTAGGAAAAGGCGCCAAATTGTTGTGTGGTCACCCCCTGAAGCGAATTTACAATTGGAAGCAATTTCCAAGTACCAGTGTACTTCACTTATGGAGCCTGTAATTATCACACATAAAACAGGAAAATTCATTTTTCATCGATACCGCACATATATCGATTTTCTAAGATAGCGTGATTTACAATGCTCACTTCTCATTGTCAGCGTTTCGCTAGAGTACATGATGACAGAGGAAAAGGTTGAGCGTAAAAGAGAGTGAGATAGCACGCAGAAGTGAGAGAGAACATACGGTTCAAGTACAACATGATGAACCATATCGTAACAGTTCTTGCGTTTTGCCATGTTTTCAATGACCGCTCTCACTGTGTTGGATAAACGCTGTACTGTTTGGTTGCGTGGAAAACCACATAGTTCTTCTACGGCGGTAACTGTAAGCTGTCTATATTGTTGTAGATGTATGTTGATATAGGAGAAAAAAGTGTTAGCTCTTCGAGATAATTTGACTGTACGCTCTGAAAACACTCTCTAGTAAACTGATCAGAGCCCAATGATAGCGTCGACATGACAATAATCACTATTATATATGTATCTCTCACTGTTCTCAGTCAACATTATGAAGTGACCGTTAGCTGACTACTTACTCTAACTATAATTAGTCTCGTAGTCATTTCGATCGATTGACGCACCTACCTAATCCTATCCTATCCTAATCCTAATCCTACAGTAACCATATTCGTTGTAGGAACCCGCCGCTGCAACCAAAGTAACCTATGAGGTGGAGCATGACTACATAACTTCTACAACTGGAGATGTAAGTGATTAAGTTTTGTTACTTAAGTGTTGCTAAGTAAACTTAATGTTACTTAAAAACGCTACTTAGCTTATCGATTAGTCTGATTATTCCTTTAAGGTGGCGGATGATTCGAAGATGGAGGGCGAAGACGATGACTACTGGGATCACACTCCCGTCAATCCCGATATCGATGAAAATGGAAATAGAAGGTGCGTGTGGTGTACGGTGGGAGAAATTTACTAGAATCGGAGCTTCCACATAAAATGAACATTTCCTTGACGTTATAATATTCATATATAGGTATAGGGATTGATGTTAACATTTTGCTCAAAACTGTAGATGTGGTATGGTCGACGTTTCCCAAAATAGCTGTTACCATTAGAAAATCGTTAAA
The DNA here is from genome assembly GCA_943737045.1 of Parapristionchus giblindavisi. Taxonomy (NCBI): domain Eukaryota; kingdom Metazoa; phylum Nematoda; class Chromadorea; order Rhabditida; family Diplogasteridae; genus Parapristionchus; species Parapristionchus giblindavisi. Next base: position 132,031 of record CALSFV010000657.1, read on the forward strand.
TTATCGATGTGGTGCGGTCGACGTATCCAAATCTATTCAGATTCACCTCCTCTGAAGTGAAGCAGGAGCGTCTTGCCGGAGAGAGCGCGGAAGACGTCGTTCGCGGAACGAAGATCGAACCTGCCGAGAGGGCCGTTGGTCAGTTGATCTTTGATCTTTGAACTCTTGATTTTGTTCTTTGAACTCTTGATTCTGAAGTTTGTTCTCTGTTCAGGTATGAACTCATTCGAGGCAGAGAACGAGCTAGAACAGGACAGCGATGGATGGATGATGGTAAAGAAGCCGGTACGGTAGTTGCACCATTAAAGATGTTGGCCCGCGAATGTTCAGATAAATCACTACACCCCTCTTATGCGAATGCAAAGTGATATGCGAAGAGTTAGCGCAGCCTCTCATCCATCCCATAGCGCAGTGGCAAACGTTCAGACTCGTTACCCGTTTGACGCAAGTTCGAAACCTATTGCCGAATTTCCTCAATTTTCAAAAAGCGAGCCCTTTCCTGAACCGGGCCTAATAGTTCATTAATGTTTCCAGCGATCAATAGACTAGATCAGCACAAAATAAATAGTGTACTGTACGTAGAATAACTTTTGCTACCTTTCTGTATTCACAGTTTGTTCACGAAAATATTCGTAGGACACCACCTTTAAGAGTTATCGACAACTGACTATTCAAAATATTTTATCAACCACAGGAAAAATTTTTTGAAGAATCAAAATTTTGAAAATAACGCTGAAAATATTCGACTATTAGAACAGTAAACTTGAGCTACAGTAAACTTCAGTTACCGTAATCTACAGTTACAGTAATCCCACACTTTCAGAGTGCACCCTCGTCTTCATCTGCTTCATACATAATCTTCTCATCAGTCATCGCACTGATATCCCTCTGGTTGTTATAGATCATAATTCCTCATTTGATCTTTGATCTTTGATCTTTAGTCTATAGCTCCGCCCCTTTTCTTCTAGATCAATCATCACTTTGTCCCCTTCTTCATCGTTTGATCTCACTTATTTTATGCTCTTCTTTGACTTTCGGGATTTCCGGTGGAATTGATCCCGGATCTGGCCCTAACCGTCCCTAACTCTAACTTTATTGATATCCTTAACTTTAAATCTTGATAAGTCTCAATTTATGCAATATCCAAAAGTGCTCCATTGATACTTGATCTTTGATCTTTGATCTTTCCCAGTCCATATAGTATTATTGTTACACCCACTTCTTGTTATCCGAGTGCTATAATTTCCCGTTTTCCCCTAATTTACATTATTATTTTTGTATTTTCTTTATTTTTTCTCCATCGAAAAGCTATCATGAACGTATCCGAAAAGTGCCTGAATTACCATAGATTTGAATAGATTTCAAGAGAGTTTTATAGATCTGCAATACAACAAATTATAATCTTACTTGTTTAATCATATTACATTTTTTGTGTCGTGACCTGCCATCGAATATAATTAATAGTGATAAATTAATTTTTTCTTAATTTGTTCCTTTCTCAAAAAGCAAAATCTATTCTTTTCGAGAATGAAGAAAGGGAGGCCCCCGACAAGATGAAACGACCTCTTTCGGAAGAAAGTTGGATGCAACTTCCTGGGCGAAGCGAAGAGCAGGAATTGGATCATCATGTGTGTACAACATGGCCCTCGACATAACGAACTCTTGATAAATGTGATTTGAATGAATGAATGGAAATCATTACGGATACGTGGTGATCGGTCAAATACATGAATTCATTCAGGAAATATGTCTGGAATAATTTGGTCAGAGTGGAGGAAAAATCACTGAACTGGACTCTGTGATGAAATAATCAATCAATAACGAGCAGTTAATAATGATGAAAGTAGAGATAGATTAATAGATTAAGAGACGGGCTCGGTAAAAATTCACTATACCCCGGAAATTCCCCCTAGCAAAAGGATTCAGGCCTCCATGCTTTCATGGTGGAAGGTGGCGTGGCTCCTATTTACAAAAGTGTAGTGAGTGAGGCTTTCGGTCTCCAACGCGGCCAACGGCAAAATTTCGTCGAAAAAAATGGCAAACTTCGAAAAATCATATTTGCGAATGAAACCAGTTAGCCTCGATATTGTTTCACGGTATAATTGATCATCTCAAAAGTGCGTAGAAACACTAGGAACATCGAATTGTGGACGTCTACAAACACGTTTTTCAGCATTTCCGCGAGATTTTCACCCAGTCAATAGACCGTAACTTCCTATAGCACATAAAATAGCCCACACGATTCTACACTAATAAAACACAATTTCAAACGAATCGAGATTATTTCAGTATTTAAAAAAAATCAAAATGTGCTTTTTGGGGCTGTTTTTTCGCCCCCAGACCACTTTCTTGGAGGGAATTGGATATGTTCTGCGTATCTTGCGACATTCTGCGATGGGCTGAGTAAGAATCCACTGAAACCCAGACGACTGGCGCGCTCCTGGAAAAGTCGATTTCCATATCCCGGGGTTCACGGTCCGAAAATCTCGAAATTTTTCATGACTGGAAAAGATTCTTTCTTGTGGTCATCATGAAGCATTCAGACATGGTCCATGGTTATCCCACGGCCAAAAAATGCGGGTGGGTAACGTAGATTTTCGGCAAAAAATGCGGGTGGGTACACAAAAAATGGGGGAAATTAAAAAAATTTTTTAAAAACTCCGTTATTATTTCAGTTTGCAATAACAATTTATTTTATTTATAATAAACGAAATATTCTTTTCAGTACAACAGCTCCAAGGTTCAGTTGCTCATCACGGTATTGACTAATCTTCAGAAGATGGTTGAAGAGGCTCAGCTCCGTTCTGTAGCAGATCTACCTCGACTTCAAATCGACAATGGAATTTTGGTGTAAACAGCACCATATAGTATCGTAGCCTACTGTATCCCAATCGCCTACCGTATCCTACCGTATCCATTTGTCGAATTTGTTGTTGTTGTTATCTCCTTCACTTGAATTCACTAAACCATAATCATACGATATCGTTGATCATACATGTCGTACATCAATTGATGGACCTAATGATTATCACTTAACTCTTTACCGTAGTTCCACTCCTCCGTTCCATTCCATTCATATTGATCGATTCTCAGTGTCCACTCGTCATTCTCATCGATACCGTAACCATGATACCGTATGTAAACACAATACCGTAATCACCTGATAGTTATTTTCTCGTTGTTTCTATACTCAGTTAATTAAGTTGTTTTTTCATGATGGAGTTTAAGTAAAAAATGTTTACATTGAATGATGCACGATGTAACACAACTATTAATAATTATATAAATATACGAATTAAAAATAGAAAAGTGAATGCACCCGATTTAGGACTATTTTAACATGTAAATCAAGAACCACCTCAGTTTCACGCTAAAAGCACGTCCCCTTATATGAATAAACAATTTAATAATGAAATGAATTTGCAATTCACAAAGAAATAAACTAAATCCGAGTAATGAAAACAACAGAGTAACGCTTGCACTCAGCCACATGACAGTTAGACTATCTGACTTACAGTAAGAACTAGAACTGATTTTAATAATATACGATTTCGTTCAATACTGCACTATATTACATGCTTTGTATATCAATATGGTCGGGTACCGACAGAGAAAAACATGAGACTCAAGAAATTCAGTAATTATTACGTTTAAAGGTGGTGTCCCACGAATATTTTCGTGAACAAACTGTGAAGACAGAAAGGTAGCAAAAGTTATTCTACGTACAGTACACTATTTATTTTGTGCTGATTTAGTCTATTGATCGGTAGAAACATTAATGAACCATCAGGCCCGGTTCAGGGAAAGGCGCGCTTTTTGAAAATTTAGGAAATTCGGCAATAGGTTTCGAACTTGCGTCAAACGGGTAACGAGTCTGAACGTTTACCACTGCGCTATGGGATAGATGAGATGCTGAGCTAACTCTTCGCATATCACTTTGCATTCGCGTAAGAGGGGTGTAGTGATTTATCTGAACATTCGCGGGTCACCATCTTTAAGAGGATTTCCAGCGCGTTATCCCATGGTAGCGACCGTGGGATAACGTAACGTTATATAACGCTCTGGCAAATGAGTTTGACGCGTTCGTTTTACATTTCCATGTGGAAAATTGGAATCTCTGTCGGTACGCGACAAGAATTGACGCAAAAAATAATTTTTATATGCTAAGACCAAGGAAATATAAAAAATAAATTCAGTACGCGATAAACATGTCTGAAAATGCACCCCTCCAAACAACACTTTCCCACTATAATTTTTCTATTTCTTATTGTCCACTGTGTTCTCTGTCGGTACGCGACTCTCTAAACGAAAAATCAATTTTTTTTTGAATCAATTCATTTTTCAGTTCTTGGTAACGTTAAATACTGACACAGCGTACTACTATCACTTCACTGAACTCAAGTTCGTACTCTTCTCACATTCGTACTTCTTTATTCAATTTCCATTAACTGTTTACTTCAAATTTCTTGGACGTGACTCATCATTTGATTCTTATTCAATTAATCATCACATTCATATATACATTCACTTCATTGTAATTGGTGTGCCAGACAACTAGGTTTGTGACATTGTATCTTGAACTTTATTTAGTTCAAGATACAATGTCACATATCAAATCATTTTATACAACTTTTCAATCAATTTGAGATGAAGGTGTCCGACCTGACCCGTCGAGGTTGACTGAGATAACGGCCATCTGAAAGTAAATCATTAATAAGTATATGCTATTGTTGCCATTAATCTCTCCCTCTCCCTCTACCTCTTCCTCTCCCTTCCCCTCTTCCTCTCCCTCTCCCTCTCCCTCTCCCCCCTCTCCATCCAAAAATTTTCCAAATTTTGCGGGTGGGTTACCTACTTTTTCAAAAATTTGCGGGTGGGTTTATCCCATGGGATAACCATGGGCCATATCTGTGAAGCATGCTCACTGTGAATTACTACGAAATAGTTTTTATCGTTCAATCGATCTGTTCAAATTTTGCAGAAAATAATATGTTCGGAAAAATACGTAAATAATCGTAAATAATTCAAATCGCATCCACTTCATCTGAGATCACGACAATGATAATACTTACTGTCCGTCCTCCAAGATAGGCACACAATACTGGACATTTTTAGTTTTATATTGCATGTTATAATATTACTAGAGTACGTTTGCATGCTTTGATATATTGTACTTCACATTAATTTGTACTCTTGCCAAAAGTAAACCATGACCCGGGAGTCATGGTCGAAATGATGAATTTCGATTTGTTGACCATGGTCATGGAAATCCACTTTTCCAGGAGCGCGCCAGTCGTCTGGGTTTCAGTGGATTCTTACTCAGCCCATCTCAGAATGTCGTATGATACGCAGAACATATCCAATTCCTTCTAGGAAATTGGTCTGGGGGCGAAAAAACAGCCCCAAAAAACACATTTTGATTTTTTTAAATACTGAAATAATCTCGATTCGTTTGAAATTGTGTTTTTTAGTGCAGAATCGTGTGGGCTATTTTATGTGCTATAGGAGGTTACGGTCTACACTGAGAGCAAACTTACCCAAATATGGGTAATAGATTTGCCACCTTACGGTACTTGTGTACACGATTTGCCCATATTCGGGCAAATGGTAGCCCAAAAACCATCGATTTACCCATATACAGGCTAACATTTGCCTGAATACGGGCAAATCGTTCACCAACTAACGGCATACGGGCAAATTTAATCTCTGTGTATTGATATTGACTGGGTGAAAATCTCGCGGAAATGCTGAAAAACGTGTTTGTAGACGTCCACAATTTGATGTTCCTAGTGTTTCTACGCACTTTTGAGATGACCAACTATTCCGTGAAACAATATCGATGCTAACTGGTTTCATTCGCAAAATATGACTTTTCGAAGTTTGCCATTTTTTCGACTTTGGAATTTTGCCGTTGGCCGCGTTGGAGACCGAATGCCTCACTCACTACACTTTTGTAAATGGCACCTTCCACCATGAAAGCATGGAGGCCTGAATCCTTTTGCTAGGGGAAATTTCCGGGGAATGCTCTAAATGGTAAATAATTACGGAGCCTATCTCTTAAAGGAAGTGTGCAGATAAAGATAATTGTGTGTCAAAAAATTTATATCGCTGTTTTACATCAATTAAATGAAAAAAGATTTTTTTTTAAATAATATAGAATTTAAAAAAATATTAATGAGATTAAATCGTTCCGGACGTGCTCCCAAAATTGCTAACGGTTAAATAAAAACACTACTCTTGGGTGGCCTCGCCCACGCGATTAACCTTTTGTTTCCGCTGGATTTTCAGTTTAAGTTTATAATTTTAATTGATTATTAGTGTTGTTTTCACTAACAGTTGTTGATACAATTCTTCCTCTAGCTCATCTCATTCTCGTCAGCACTTACCGATGTTTTTTTGCTCTCTTTTGCTACGTAATCTTGATTTAAAGCAGAAATTAGCTTATTTTTCTCAACTTTTCAAAGTTTGGGTAAAATATATGCTTCTATCATGCTGAAATGTTCATATAAAACGTTGTCTCTACTTGTTCCTTGTAGTTTTCGTACTCATCTTCTTCTATCTCGTCATCATCAGCCTCATTTCCTTGTTACATCTTAGTTCCTCTCACTGCACTTCTAAATATTCTCATCGTGTTCGCGTTCATTCTCTCCGATATCAGCATTACTTTGTTAGAACAGTAATATTCTAATGTACCACAGTATACAGTCCGAATATTGCTTTTTTTGTTCACTATCGTCTTATCAAGGGACTCTCGCTGATATCGTTGGTTGCGTTTACACGGTTTGGTTTCTTTAATGCATCGTTACATTTGCCTTGCGTTCGTACACCGTAACCTCCTCAGCCGCGTCTCCGTCGTTACGACGGAGGTTACGGCAAAGGCACGTAAGGCAAATGTAGCGATGCATAACTCTATCCCATATTCCTTTCCTTTAACTACATTACCGATAATTGTTCATTGTTATTCACTAACTATGAATTGCGGAGATGGCCTGAAATGCCACTCAAAATAGCTGTTCAAAATAATAGTTGCATCCATGGAACACAAATTTTGCCAAGCTTATGAGGTCATGTCTGCAAATGAAATGTGTTATGATCATGCATGCATTTGAACATCTGCGTTGCCTCTCTTATTTTAATACAACTTCAATTCTTTTAGACTATATATAGTTCTATAGAACTTTCACTACTACCTTACTATATTTATAAATGCCATTACTATCAAACGCGTTACGCTCTACGCTTTATTATTGTTGTTAATCCTTTTCTCGTTGTTGCTCAATACTTTTTTAAATGAGATCACTTTCAGATGTAAACCGTCGTAGTCGTTGGTAGGAGGACGATACCCTCCAGATGACGCGATCACCGATATTATGAGAGGGGGCGTATGCCAAGAATGAACTTGTGAAAGCCAACCGTGCTCCCCATTTCTTCTTTCGTTTATTTCGTCGTAATTTGTATCATATTATTCATTGCTGTGTATTTATTGATCTAAATAATAATTCTGTGAATAATTTGCCCATATCGTTTGATGCATTTGAAAGGATGGGTTACGGATATGATAGCCATTGCATGTAACTTACGGTACATGCAATGGCTACCATATCTTATTTCGCAGTTATCCGCATGTTCGTTCTTTCTACAAGAATATGAAAATCATAATAATACATTCTAGAAAGTGAATATGAGAATAAAATGTAAGAAAATCGATAAAAAATCTGAGAAAAAGAGAAAAGTTTAGCGGTCATGTAACTGTTGCGGCAGGCACATCACGTGGTGCGCCGAGTGCGGGCTCTGCCCAACGATCACACCACCAAATTGAAATCTATAGACATCTAGTTAAAAAAAATTTTCTAAATTTATTTAAGCTTTTTTTCGATTCCGGATGGTCTTTAGATATATCCTGACCCCTACATGCCTATCTCTTCACAATCCCTTTAAGTATTAAGCAGTTAATCTCTTCCCCTTCTTCCTTTTATTCTATCAATACATATCTTCTCGTTTTTGATCCCTTTAGAGATAATATATTATTTCTTGATCTGAGCTTGAGCTTTTGATCGAAATCTTATAATACATTTTACCGCTAGTTTGAAAAATAAAGGGAAATTTGGCACAGTAGGCGTAGGGAGTAGGAGAGGGAGAGGGAGGTTGCGCGAATGAGCGAGAGAAAGGGAGAGAGGGAGAAAGCCGGGTCAACAGATATAGAAAGAGAGATAGATAGATAGATATAGAAAGAGAAAGAGTATGCGCGGGAGAGAGAGATAGAGAGAGAGGGAGGGAGAAACTATGTATGACCTAACAGTCCTTCTTGAACGAGTGGCATTAGCACTAGGGCCGAAATGTTGCACCGTTTTTGATTAAATTATTGTTTTTTCCCGGAAAACAATCTAGCACAACCCATTTTTAATTTTTCTCTTTCATTCTCTCTCTAATTCTTGACAGAACATCTTTTCAACCTTCCCATTCTGCAATCGAAAGCAATTTAAAAATAGTAAAAATATCAAGAAGCTCTGAATTTGTAAGTTTCCAAGCATTATGTTAATCTCATCGCTGAATACAATAATTTATGCTCGATGACCTTTACCTTGAAATGTATCTCCCATCCTGGAATGAAATATACCGGGATACTCGCTAGGAAAAATACCGGAGTTTGTCTTCATCGTGCTCACTCACTGTCTTATAATTATCCGTTTTGCTCAAAAACAAACCATCATCCCACAAAAACTGCGTACGGAGTTCAACTAGAATTTTTCAAAATGATAATTTCAGATGTCTGTCCACAAGAGCCTCGAGGAGATAGCAATAGATCGGTTGGCTGATATTATTATAGCCAAACGAATGCCTACATTTGACTCACCGCTACCGATTTCCATTTCAAATGGTGTAATTCGAAGTTTGAATTGGAAATGTCGTCTAAACACTTCTCTACCATTACTCGATACAAAGAGATTTACTATTACCGAGGTACATTTCACAGCGTTTTAACACACGCAGCTTTTCACCAACACGCTGGAATCGCTGGTTGAAAAGTTTCCAAAACTCCCTACGGTATTGCGCAACATGGTGTACTCTCTCTCTTTTTCGTTCTACCTTTTTTTCTCATTCACATCAACAACAAAAAATAACCAATTCAGGTCGTAAATTCAAGCAAATTCATTTCGTTTAAATCATTTATGACCTTCAAAATGTTTTAAAATACAGTGAAATAATTGCCCTCTGCGAAACACAAGACCTGTCTTTTCACTGTATGCGCTCTCACTAAGGGATGGCTTACGCTCATTTATGCTTATCCATTTAAGTTGGAAACACTAATTTCAGGCAGAGATTAGACTCACCGAAGCAGACCACGATTCAATATCAACCATTCTCCAACATCGAATCAAGAAATTGATATTATACGGAAAGTTTGGAACTAATGATCGTAAGTTGGCTGTTTCTAGCAGAAACTAAAATAAATTCATAAAATTCTTTTTTTTTAATTTGGGAGGCGTGAATTTTCGAATATGAAAGATAAACGTATTGATTTTTTTTTGCAAGAGCGGCGCTATCGTTTCTTGAATCTATTAGAAAACAGCATGCTACACCTTTGCTCTCACGCTCTTCATGATAATAGCGCTCCACAGTCATCTGATCCCTGTTTAATAATAATAATCGGTATATTTATTTACTTATTTATTATGGTTCATTCAGACGCGTCATTCACTGTTCCTGAATCGTTGAGTGAATGTTATTCACTGAATCAACTTGAATTAATTGGATTCGAGGATATTCCAAAAAGCTTTCTTTCCAAGGTATGTATTGTATTGTCCGATATTATTTTTATATCTAACTTCTAAATTTTTATATCAAACTTTATCGGCTGGTAACAACACTATCCAGTCGAAAAAATCGTTTGATATGAAATGAATAAAATGAAATATCAAATTGTTTAGATTGATTTATTCACAACATTGGACACTCTTGTTATACCACGTACAACAAATTTAAATGCGGAAATTCTCCATGCGATACTAAAGGTTTGATGTTTACGATCTGCCCTGGGCTTCAATTTAAAAAAAACTAAAAAAGCAAATGTGAATAAAAAAGCGAAAAAAGTGGTTTCGCATCTAACAATAAGCAAAGCAAGTTGTGTCTCATGTTGTCTAAACTCATTACTTACGATTAAATATGGAAAATTACAAATATTTTTCAGGGACTTCCTCAACTTCTCCACCTCGACGTCTCTTCGTGTCCTCTACTTTATAACATTTCTAATCTCAGTCAAGCCAAGCAATTGATGAAGCTTCGACTTTACGGCCTTGAATTGAGAATGAATTTGGAAGACTTAATAGATACTCTAGCCAGTCTAAAGGAGCTTAGAGTGCTTGATATTGGAAAGGCCACAAACAATGGGTATGCTCATGTTTTCAGACTACGTGTCCCGTGCATTCGTTCATTCGAAAGGCAAAAATAAATTATTGTGTTTTGAGGACCAATTTAACATCAATAATTTGTGAGAGAATTCTCAAGGAAAAAGTTTCGCCATGGCCTAAACTCGTATGCATCGACATTTCTGATGTACGGCATAGTTTGATTGGTATTGAACATTTGAAGATCATTATGGAAAGACACGATATGATGCAGACTGTGTGCTTGATAGGTTAGTGACTCTGATTCTCTATCGTTTCGAGCGTTTGGTTCTTTTTTTTTCTCATTATAATCATGTTCCAATCTGCCATTTAGGAACGCAGCTCGAATTCCAAAATCTTGCGTTATATCCTTGGATAAAGGAGAGTGTTCAGATCTGTAATTATTCGAGTACTTCAACTTGCTTGAATACACTCAATTACTTCATTAAGAAATACAAACATGATTATGATATTGACGATTCAATAAATCGACTCATGGGGGTAATATATTTCATGCAATTATTAAAGATGGAGACCCTCGAATGTCTCTGCAAATGCATAACATATCTGTTATGCAAGGGACAAGTGATATGCAAGAAATTAACAAGATCATTCATCAATACCGTAGCGAAGTGGTAAAAGTGCTCACTAGTGCTGACTAGCGTAACGTCACGGTTTCGAAACCTATTGCAGAACTTTCCAATTTTCAAAATTTCGCACCGTTGCCTGCACTATCTAGGAGAATTCACTCATGATTCTTGCGATGAATAGTTTGAATTAGTATAAAATATTATATATATGGTATGTAACATTTTCGAAAAAAAATTCGGAAAACTCGAAAAATGTTTTTACGTAAAAAACAAAATTTCAAAAATTTATGACATTTTAACAAAAATTTCAAATTTGGAGACAACAATTACGATTCCACTTGAGTAAGTAAGATATGTATATTTTATCATGTAAGCAGCTTCAATTAAGAATCACACAGTTGCAATTTTTACATTTCCATTTTATCGATAGTAAAATTTAGCGAATGGATGTTTTCGATAAAGAAAACATTGTTTAAATTTCTTCGTTTTTTTGAAAAAAAATTTTCATTTTTTTTCGCACAGCCCTTTTATGTAAAATGACTTTCTTTCCGTCTTCATAGTTTGTTATTGTGCGTATAAAATGTATTATACTTGCGTAAGAAAATGGCAAACGGGTTCTAAAGAACTGAAGTCGTTCAAAGGCTGGATCGGGTCGTAACCATGTGAGCGAAAGACATTTGCGCCGAATGCATCAATTGCGCCGGTCCCAAATGCGCCGAGGTATACTTGCGCCACTACCAAATGCGCTGAAGGACATTTGCGCCTGAACCAAATGCGCCGAGGGACATTTGCGCCGGAACCAAATGCGCCGAGGGACATTTGCGCCAGAACCAAATGCGCCGAGGGACATTTGCGCCGGAACCAAATGCGCCGAGGGACATTTGCGCCGGAACCAAATGTGCCGAGGGACATTTGCGCCAGAACCGAATGCGCCGAGGGACATTTGCGCCGAAGTACATTTGCGCCGAGGGATATTTGCGCCGGAATTTTAAAATTTCTTTTAAAATTTAAAATCATTTTAAAATACAGGTCAATACTTCCGTCTGTGCGTGATGTATAGTTTTCTTTTTGATTAAAAAAATAGTCCATGATATTTGGTACGGCACTTGGTGCACCGTATATTGCGAGCCACTCTCCATCAACACGCCTAGCCGAAGGTCTGCTCAAACATGCCGAATCTGTTGAACTTTTATTTGAACAAGCAACAGCCCAAAATCTACTCTTATACCAATATAAGAAAGAAGGATCTATTCAAAGGCTAATAGAGAAAAAGATTAATTTATCGTTTCTTACAAGGGGATGGTCGCAACTGGTCGTGGCCATATGAGATGGCAACAACATGACTAGGATCAGTTTCGATGCTGATTACGAATCCGTTTTCAGAAAGTGCCTAAACGACCTGATTTTCGAGGAAATCGATATTTTAGTTCGGAAATTCGTGTGGTTTCCTGCGCAAACCGTCCGGGTGGGATGAACTCATCTATAAACTATAGTTTACCTTGCCGGATCTTTCCGATGCCATTCAGATAGTTTTTAAAACGCGGTCTCTGTAAGAACGTCAGAATTCCGACTGAACATGGCACATTATTTTCAAAATGGTCCGATTTCGCTCAAACTTTCAGGGCAGAGTTCCTAGAGGTGGGATACACTTCAGCCAAAAAATTGGAACCGTAGGTTGATCTTTGATCTTTGATCTTCGGAATTTTCAACGTAATATTAACCCCTCATGCTATACACCATTCGATAGAGCTTGAAAAGTTGTGTTAGGATCTAAATTTTCGAAGGTGTAGGTGCTCTGGTATTCGAGAAACAGAAGAAAATGTCGAAAAAAAGGGTGATCTCTATTTTCAAAAAATATGTTCGCCATGTTCCAATGGCTGCCGCCCCCTAGAAATTACGTTGTATATGCAAAATTGTATGGAGAATCCGATAAAAATAGTCTCCAGTCTGTCCGACATGCCAGGCATGCACTTTTTCGCGAAAAACTAGCGTTCGCGTTAGCTAAGTTAGCGACCCGGGTTCGAGTCCGCCTCCCGACATCAAATTTTTGCAACTTTTTTTCGACCACTAATTGAGCTCAATTCAACAAAATTTCATAATTCATGTGTTTTCTCAGTGGTATGACAATTTCTTGACCATTTTTTAAGTGATTTCATGTTTACACTTGAGCTGCAGACAGATGCTGAGACAGAGACAGAGGAAGATACTTCAGGACAGAGGGAGAGACTTCTGGAGGAGGGAGAGCGCACCATGGACTCATTCCGGAGTCCCTTCCTCCTGACAATGGACGACTTGCCATTGGTGCACCTGACCAGCGAGCAGCAGTAATGGCGGAGGCGGAGAGACACGGAATACTGCCCAAGTATGCGCCCACTTACTCTGTACAACCATCTCCCCTTTTGAAGAGCAAAAGATCGACAAGAATCATCAAGATTCTGGAACTGTGGCAGGTCCATCTCGTGCTCTCAAAATGAAGGCTAATAATCAATAATCACGTTGAATGGTCCACATTCTCAGCTATGGATTTCAGGGGGCGATCATTTTCCCAACGATCATTTGCACAACGGATCATAAATCGGTTGGGATTTGGCGTATGGCAACCAATGTTGTATCATTACAATCAGTGGGAGTGTACGGTATTGGGCTACTGTAACCGTTAGGAATCGCGAACTGATTTTTTTCCGTCGACGCTGGTCAGGTGCACCAATGGCAAGTCGTCCATTGTCAGGAGGAAGGGACTCCGGAATGAGTCCATGGTGCACTCTCCCACCTCCAGAAGTCTCTCCCTCTGTCCTGAAGTCTATCCCTCTGTCCTGAAGTCTCTCCCTCAGTCCTGAAGTCTCTCCCTTTGTTCTGAAGTCTCTCCCTCTGTCTCCGTCTCAGCATCTGTCTGCAGCTCAAGTGTAAACATGAAATCACTTAAAAAATGGTCAAGCAATTGTCAGACCACTGAGAAAACACATGAATTATGAAATTTTGTTGAATTGAGCTCAATTAGTGGTCGAAAAAAAGTTGCAAAAATTTGATGTCGGGAGGCGAACTCGAACCCGGGTCGCTAACTTAGCTAACGCGAACGCTAGCTAACGCTAGTTTTTCGCGAAAAAGTGCATGCCTGGCATGTCGGACAGACTGGAGACTATTTTTATCGGATTCTCCATACAATTTTGCATATACAACGTAATTTCTAGGGGACGGCAGCCATTGGAACATGGCGAACATATTTTTTGAAAATAGAGATCACCCTTTTTTTCGACATTTTCTTCTGTTTCTCGAATACCATAGCACCTATACCTTCGAAAATTTAGATCCTGACACAACTTTTCAAGCTCTATCGAATGGTGTATAGCATGAGGGGTTAATAGTACGTTGAAAATTCCGAAGATCAAAGATCAAAGATCAACCTACGGGTCCAATTTTTTGGCTGAAGTGTATCCCACCCCTAGGCACTCAGCCCTGAAAGTTTGAGCGAAATCGGACCATTTTGAAAATACTGTGCCACCCCCTCCGACGTTCTTACAGAGACCGCGTTTTAATCGAAACTACACGAATTTTCGAATTAATAAGCCAATTTTCAGTACCGATTTTCTCGGAAAAGAGGCCGATTAGGCATTTTCTGAATACGTATTCGTAATCAGCTGATCGAAAACTGATCCTAGTCATGTTATTGCCATCTCATATGGCCAGGACCAGTTGCGACCATCCCCTTGTTAGACAAATAAAAAATTGCGATATTTGGGGAAGTAAACATATAATTTAATGGAAAGGTGGATGGAAACACCGTAATATATAGATCACAGCTTTGAAGCAATTGCAACAAAAAATGATGAGACAAGAAAATAAAATAAAAGACAGAGAGTCGTATTGGATTCTAGTGCTAATGTAGTTCGGCGCAAATGTCCCTCCGCGCATTTGTTTCTGGCGCAAATGTTCCTCGGCGCATTTGGTTCAGGCGCAAATGTCCCTCGGCGCATTTGGTTCCGGCGCAAATGTCCCTCGGCGCATTTGGTTCCGGCGCAAATGTCCCTCGGCGCATTTGGTACTGGCGCAAATGTACCTCGGCGCAAATGTCCATCGGCGCATTTGGTTCCGGCGCATTTGGTACTGGCGCAAATGTACCTCGGCGCAAATGTCCATCGGCGCGTTTGGTTCCGGCGCATTTGGTACTGGCGCAAATGTACCTCGGCGCAAATGTCCCTCGGCGCAAATGTAGCTCGGCGCAATTGGTAACTGGCGCAAATGACCATTCTCTTCGTGTGGCGCAAATGTCTTTCGCTCACATGGTTACGACCCGCTGGATCTCACCCAACTCTCGATTGTCTCTCCGCTGCCTCTCACCTAACCCGGCTGACCTTCGCCGTGCGCTATTATAGAATTACAAAAGTTTTGCACACACCGCGCCAAATGCCGAATATAGTAAACTTCTCCACCGTTGAGAAAAACGCACAAATTTTCGGAAGGTTTTTTCGAACGTTTTTTCAATGCATATATTTTTATTTTTATTGAAAGTCCTGTGAAATGATGAGGAAACGCCATAAAATTCGATAAAACTAGAGAAAATGGTATGTCGCGCGAAGAAGTGGGCGGAGTCTGAATATTGCGCGGCAAACAGCGGAATTTGTATTGTTCGGACAGTTTTAATTCTATAATATTTGATATTTGATATTGATAGAGATCGGCATAGTTTCTGAACCATGCAAAACAAGAAATACTCTCTTCTACAAATAAAACTAGTGATTTTTATACGCTCAACAACGAAAATATTAGAGGGACTCCACCTTTAAGAGAATTTCAACTGTTGGTAAGTACTCAAAATCTGCAAGGAATGATGTTGAGTTAAATATAGATAATAGGAGCTCTTGGAGTGGGTTTTTATGGAGAGTTTTCATGTCATAACTAAGTATGGTCGCCGATACTACACTGGAAAACTCTCTCATATTGGACCCAAGTATGCGTCTATAGTCAAATATAGTCTAACAAGGGAATGGTCTCAATTTGGCCTAACCTTATGAGATGTCAATAGTGTGACTAAAATTAGCTATATATGCCGATCGCAAATCCGTTTTTAGACAGTGCCTAATCGACCTGAGCTTCGAGAAAATCGATCTTGAAATTTGCCTTTCTTGGCTGGCTGGTCGATTCGAAAGTTCGCATGGTCTCCTACAATAAACTATCACGATGTGTTCATTAGCTCATCTATCAGCCATCAAGACATCGACTCTCGTAGTGTAGTGGATAAGGCGTTCGCGTTCTCTTTTGATTGCCACGGGTTCGATCCCCTTTGAAGCAATTTTCTTTTGCTGATTTTTATCTTGTCGAAAGAGTGAAATATTTTGCTGTGATTATGAAAACCAGAAAAGAAAATAGGAAAGCAGGTATGTCTCGATAGTTGATAGATGAGTTAACGAACCTATCGGAATATTTTAGTGTAGGAGACTGCATGAACTTTCGCATCAGCCCAGAAAGAGATATTTCAATATCGATTTTCTCGAAGCTCAGGTCGATTAGGCACTGTCTAAAATCGGTTTTGCGATCAGCATATATAACTAATTTTAGTCACACTATTGACATCTCATAAGGCCAGGCCGAATTGAGACCATTCCCTTGTAAGATGCGACCATCAGTAAAGTTCTCTCGTATGAGAGGATATCTCACTGGATCGAAATACTCTTGGCACAGTATGAAAAAATGGAAAGTGAGATTTTTGCAGTTTTATGTAGTACTGTCCGAGAGAAGTTCACCCATGCAGGAGAGAAGTTGTGAAAATGCTTCTACGCCTCAGGGCATGACGTCATAAAAACTTAAAATTTTTACAAACTTGCTCGTACGGTTTGCCATTTCAGAGTGCTATGTGAGTTTCTGTAGCCGAGGAATGCCATAAGTATATTGCTTCAGCCGTGTTACAGTAGCAGATATGATTACATCAATTATCATCGACAACGAGAATCAGGAGCCGGGAAATAGCACTGATGAAACTCGGCTACAGTAAGCACACCACAATTCAATTGCACTTGTTTTTTGCTTCTCCAATCTACCAGGCCCCCTTAAAAAATTAACAGTATGTACAAGCGTATGTGTAATTGTAATAAGAAAAAACTGAGCGAATAAAAAACGGCCCTTTGCACTTGCATAATATATTAAATTCGAAAAAATTGAATTTATCAATGTTTTTTGCATTTTTCCAAGGGAAGACCGAAGATTAACTAAAAATGTACCATATCAAAAAAGTCTTAGAATTGAACGAGGAATCGATTGGTACCACTCATGAAGCCGTACGAGCAAGTTTGTAAAAATTTTAAGTTTTTATGACGTCATGCCCTGAGGCGTAGAAGCATTTTCACAACTTCTCTCCTGCATGGGTGAACTTCTTTCGGACAGTACTACATAAAACTGCAAAAATCTCACTTTCCATTTTTTCATACTGTGCCAAGCCCCAACACAAGTATGTCGATCGAGTCAGATATCCTCTCGTATGTGAGGCAGACTACAGTTAGCTTACTCCAGTTCTCGTTGCTATGGCGAGCGAGAGGGTAGCCTGAACGATACGTCAGGACTAAATGCTCGGAATAATTTAATTATTTCTTCTTCACAAGTCAATTAGGCAAGACCAGTGATGCGCAAATACCCTATTATATTATAAAAAACTAACAACCACGTTTAGATATCATGATGCAAAAATTTAAAAATCTACGATTTGTGACACACATTCCTACAAGCGTGTTCCCCTGGTGTCCCTTGGGCGATTTTCATTGTGAATAAATTTCTGAAAAATATGTTCATAGTATCGATTATTAATGGCTCGTTAAAAA
This sequence comes from Parapristionchus giblindavisi, assembly GCA_943737045.1. Taxonomy (NCBI): domain Eukaryota; kingdom Metazoa; phylum Nematoda; class Chromadorea; order Rhabditida; family Diplogasteridae; genus Parapristionchus; species Parapristionchus giblindavisi. The sequence goes on from CALSFV010000657.1 coordinate 149,812, forward strand.
ATAGGGGGAAACCGAAATCGGCGACTTTCCACCCGTTAAAAAAGTACCCGGAAAGTCGAAAATGGAAACACGAAATTTGAATTCGCGCGCGCGCAAAGAGGTGCGGGAAAATAATAATCATAATAATAATAATAATAATAATAATAATAATAATAATAATAATAATAACAATAATAATAATTTTAAAAAATTATAATGTTATTACAGAATATTGAACGTGAACATATTGATCCATCGAAAGTGAATGCCTGCGTTGAAGCATGCCTGGATGCAATGAGGCAACCTCGTGATCATATTGTCATTGAAAGTGCCCTGTATTTCATTACATTGTTGAATCGGTAAGCTTCTAAACATTCTGGTATTTCTAAACTCAAAGCCTACTTAAAAACGCCTTGAAGTCTACTTTAAATCTACTTCAAGTGAGTGACGTCACTTTTTTGTTCTGATAGGAACGCTTGAAATTCAATTGTTTAATTTAATGGAATCTAGCTCAATATTTTAAACGCTCAGCTCTGGCCACACTATCCGAGAGCTGAGTTTTTGAGTACGCCTTTAAAGATTAAGTAATGTGAGATAAGAATTTTATTACTTTTGATTTGCATAAAACATCCCGGCCTAATTTTCCACATCTCTCGTAGATAAAGAAAGCGAGAGAGTGTGACCAGATTTTCAAGTTATTTTCACTTTATTGATCTATTCTCGCGCAGGAACAAACAGCTCAGTCTGCTGGAGAGCATCAAACCGTTCTACTTAGTTTTTGAGCGCTGTCTGAACATGGCTGAGGGCCGAGGAATAATAAGTTTACTAATAGAGGTTATTTATATTTTATTAATTTAATTACAGGGTGCGCCAAAATTACCCGGACTGATTTCACCATTATGATTCCCAGGCCCCAATGCAAATGCGCAACCCCTATTGCAGCATCATGACGAGTGATCATTGGCCACTCCCTATTCAAGGTTTCAAGTCAGTTAGTCAAGTCTTCTAGTAATGGGGAAGTCAAGTCGACTGCGACCCCTCATTCTCAATTGTACAAGGTAGATTGTCATAGTTCATCAGCTCGGCTTTCACGAGTCGGATGTATCCGATACCGGTATCGTGTACCAAGATCTTGGTACTGACAAGGAACGTGCGGGCAGAGGTAGACCGATTTCAGTTTCCACCGCTACGAACTGAGATCCCATCCGAAAGATGGTGTTTCGAAACCACAAGTTTACGATCTGGAGACTCGATATCTCGAACACTTCCATTCTTCGTCTCCTCAGGTCTCAGCTGACTCTTCTCCCTTACAAGTACAGTAAACTGTTAGAACCGAATGAGCGACAGATCAAGCTCCGCTGAGAACGGTGACCTCAACTTTTTATGCGTTGTGCTGGGTCCGCGCACTTTAGCACGATGTTCAGCGAAGAGAATATCTTGCCTTCAAAAACAACCTGAATATCGAGAACAACAGAATCATTGCCTCTGATCTTAAAGAATCCTACAAGACGGCTGGGGTCATGGGTCATATCAGTCTTCCATAATACGCCAAGGTTTTAGCTGCTGTTTGCCCAACTGGAAAGTCCACTCTTGTTTTGCCACTCCATGCGTCTAGATCAATTAGGCATATTATACCAAGCACATCCTCGAAGACGCGCATCTACTCCGATACCATACCCACTTCGGTCAGGACCACTAGACCTTTCGGTAAGATTCTGTCGTCAATCACATGACAAAGTTCACCCAGTCGTGGTTTTTCACCCATGCACTCGGCAAAATTCATCACATTGAATTACTTCCGAACTCCCCCAATCTCAACCTCCTCGACTGCAGTGCTTGGAGGTGTTGTAGGCCAAGATGTCCTCTATCAAGCACCAGACCCTCGACCCCTTCAGTGCTCCCCTTCTCAAGGCATGGGACGAACTCGATGACAACTACTTGCGGGAATCGACAGTCGCATATGAGAAGAGACTCAAGGCCTGTGTCAGAGCTAAAAGAGACCACGGCGAGATTCGCTAGTACAATACTACTGCCCATATTCTTGATATGCTTTACCATGAACCATATCACTCAAGTCACATTCCCAAGGGGAGAATCATATGGAGACAACAGTCCGGGTAATTATGGCGCACCCTGTAAAGATAATTGTCTAATGGCTTTTCATCAACATATAATATTTTAAAACTTAGAGTTGCTACCTGCTGGAAACCAATATTCGGGAACGCTGCGCATTTAAAATCGATCGATTATGTTCCACTGTCTTGAATCATACACTGGAGAATAAAACATTCAAACTGTAAGTCATTTTTGCCGATATTACCATCCCACAGAGTCATCTTTCGCAAGCGAAGGGCCAAAATAACAATCACTCTGGTATTTTCAAACTAGTAGTTTACTTATCATTCAAACTAGCCGTAGACTTGCAAGTCTACGGCTAGTTAAACGTAAGTTTACTGAAAGTGGTGTATATACTGTAATGCATTTCGTCAAATATTCTTTCACTTCTATTAAACTAGCCGTAAACTTCTAGTCTGTGACATCACGTAAGTAAACTACTAGTTTGGAAATACCAGAGCAGGAGGGCAAAAGCGGTGCGGTCTGGTGTACCGCGAAGCAAAAGGAAGGCTCTTCGGGACAGTTGCAAAATATACTTTCTCATCATTTTAAACATTATAATCATGATTATGCTCAGCCTGCATACCGTCCTGTATAAAGTTGGACACATCTTGAGAAGAAAACCCAAAGCTTTATCGTACCTCACTGATGAAAGACTTATGACCTTGATAATTAATCAAGCACGTGAGCGACTTGATTCTGTTTTCTCCAAATACAATGAGTAATTTTTTTAAATATTTATTTATTTATTTGTTTGATCCATCAACCAAACATGAATATTGTAGTGATTATCGTCATTATCTACTTTCTCCGATGTGCGAGCTACTGAGTATTTTTATTTTTATATTTTATTTATTTACTTATTTATTTATTTTATATTTTGATTATGTTTACATATTGAACGAACCATCAGACCTGCAAAGGGAATGGCGCACTTTTTGAAAGTTGAGAAAATTCTGCAACATGTATCGAACTTGCAACAAAGGATATATCACTTACAATTAGCAAGAGAAATGTGATAGATTTACATGAGAGTCTTCAATTTTATACGAAAATTTAATCTTGGAAAATAAAATTGCTATTTATATTCAAATTCCTGTGTATCTATTGTAGATTTATCGGCTGATTCGTCTTTCCAATTTGTTCGGAACGGGGGTTTTGAACTTCTGTACAGAATGGTACAAAAAGAGTCGATCACCCGCCCGTCGGATGAACTTGTGAGTACTTTATTATTGTAGTTCAGTGCGAATTTAAATATTCAATTTTTTTCCAATTTTTACTTTTATCTTATTTTCTTATTTTAATTTTTTTTAAATATTTTTGCACGCGTTTTTAGATTCTATTGACAATATACAAAGTGGTGATGATGCCAGAAATCCAAGAAGCCCTCCTCAACATTATTTGTGCCGATTTCTTCTTGTAAGTCGAGCTAACAATAAACAAATTATTTTCAAAAAATCATCTCATAACATTTAAAGAAGTAGAACCGTGAGTTTACATGCTGACTCCCGCAATGATTTACACGGTATACAATGTTTATATTGTATGGAATTTGGCGTGAGGAACGGGGGAAATTTAGGGGGTCAAGTGAGCAAATCACATAGACACTCTCTATATTACTTAAAAGTTGTATTTTCAATGTTCATAACAATCTTCAAACGCATCACGAATCAATATCATATAAGTCTTTCGGTTAGCGTCAAGAAGTCTTATTATGAAAAACACTCGAGGGTCTCCATGTTTAATTACAATTACGGCTCTTTCATGTTTTCTTTTCTCTTTCTCATTTTATCACCTTTTCCAAAATCATGGAAAAGGTAAATAGAAATATTGTTAAATATTATACAAACATAATATAATACAATAACATAATACAATAATAGAAACATTATCGTACTTTTTTTTCTTTAATAACCGTCGCGAACTTCATATTTATCTTAAAATTCAGTTATGATAGTTATGATGGTCCGCTCCAACAACTCTTCACCGATGCTTCTTGATAGTTTGAATCTATTTTGGTACGATGAGGGTTGAAAATAGTTGAAATTTTTTTTAATGCCTTGTAAATTTACACAAGGAGGGAGCCAGCAAGGAAATTATATCGCAAGTTTCAAAAAATAAAGTCAGTTTGCGTTTGATAAAATACTGGTACGGTAGGTGGGTTACGATAGCTGAAAATGTTTTAGAAAAAAATTGCCTTGTCAAATATTAGTTTTTTTCTTTTAGTTTTTTTCGTTATAACTTTTTTCCAACTCTACAGATCGAGTTCAGATTTTCAGGGATTATTTTGAGAGTGTTGATACACGTCTTACACAAAAATCACCCCGGTTGATCTCTTACGGTGAAATTAATTTTGATTTTATCAGAAGTCATAACAATCAAATTTTCGAATTCTAAAAAAACAAAAATAAAATTAGTTTGCGCTTCGCGGTTACGGTAATGCACATACAGACATATGTTTTGGTGATTTTCTCAGAATTTTGAACCCCGGTTTTAGTGAAATCACCTTTTATCATCCTGGCACATAATTTATCAAAAATGTCCTGGAAAGCAAAAAAACGTCAGTATAAGTAAGGTATGTAATAATATATTTATCTACAAAATAAAAGAACAATTCATAATGCATGTATTGATTTAAACAAAAAGGCGAGGTTAACTGCAAATTACTTAATCGCAGATTTTCTTTAGAAAGATGAGCACGAGAAATCCGACTCGTCAAAAGCATTATCTCATCACGGGCATTCTGTCCTTTTTGATTGCATCACCGCTACATTCCGATGTCCTGCAACCCCGACAGATGATTAGTCTTTTGTTGGTCAGTTATCTTTGATCTTTGATCTTTCCAGTACATTTGACAAACAGAAAAATTTCAGGAAAAACACGTAGAAGGCTGGCCCGTTGTAGAGCTTCGCATGAGCATAGGCAACCCCAACAGAATCTTTCGGTATTTTTTGTTGAGTAACTTTAGTTAAACAATAAACACAGAGAACAAAGTGTAAAAAAAAAACTAAAGCTGAAATGCTTAAGAGACCGGCTCGGTAAGACTCGAGCATGGTCCGGACATTCGCGAGGACTTTCGATTTGATCCTCAATACTTTAATCATAGACACATCCCGGGGGGAGACCGATGAAAGTTATAGTGAAAATGCCCTTAGGCTCAAACCCGGCTCACATATGCCGCATAAAATAAAAAATTTAAAAATTCATAACTTTTCAATTTTGATAGCTATTACTTTTATTTCTTTTTATTGGTGAATAACATGTCATGCTCTCTTATAAACACAGCTGAGCAGTAATTTCATATCGTTCTGAATATGATTTTTCGTGTCTGATTTTCGGATTTTCCCTCCTCTATCCTCGTTGAATAGATTCTGCAGGCAATGACATAGTACATATTGTAGCCCTGACAATTCTGTACGTGGTGGTCACATTCCCTTGACAATCCAAGTTTTCAGAGTCATCGAGAATTGAAACCGAATGTGAGATATGTGTAAATTGCAAAAATCGAAAATTAAATTTCATGAAATTCGCGAGAGTAAGAGTTAGCTTTATAATGTCATTTTACTTATAGTGAGGCGCATATATAGAAAAAAATACACAAATAGACTCAGTCTACATTTTAAAAAAATTTTAAAAATAATTATTTTATTTTTATTTTTTTCAACCCCCACATTGAGTCGACCGACAAGGCAAATTGATTCATAGGGCGGATGGTGACTGATGCATGCCCGTTTGCGAAAACAACTGCTACTTCAAGAATCGTCGTTTCGCAGATCTAGAATTTATTTTTAAAATCATCAAACTTGAATATTTATATGTTTCTTTCATATAAATCGGTCGGAAGATGGCGTATGGCAACCAAAGTTGTACCTTTGTTATCAGTAGGAGTGCACGCTATTGTACCACCGTAATCGTCAGGAATCGCAAATTGATTTTTTTTTCAGTCGACCCATGATTCTCAACCATGACCCCGGGTTCATGGTTGAGAATGGCCGAGGTCGAAAAATTCATGACGATCCCAGACCAAATACTGTGTGGCATTATATCAACAGTGAGCCAACTTTTATTTTTATGGATACCATAACTGGAATTACCGTACTAGTAATGCACGCACCTGAATTTTTCGAGAATTTCACCACATTATTATGGGATACGGTAGCTAGATTACGGTAATTCGAGTTATGGTATCCATAAAAATAAAAGAGGGCCCACTGTTGATATAATGCCAAATAGTATTTGGTCTGGGATCATCATGAATTTTTCGACCTCAGCCATTCTCAACCATGAACCCGGGGTCATGGTTGAAAATCATGGGTCGACTGAAAAAAAATCAGTTCGCGATTCCTGACGATTACGGTATTACAATAGCGTACAATCCTACTGATAACAAAGGAACAACTTTGGTTGTCATACGCCACCTTCCAACCGATTTATATGAAAGAAACATATAAATATTCAAGTTTAATGATTTAAAAAAATAAATCCGAGATCTGCGAAACGACGATTCTTGAAGTAGCAGTTGTTTTCGCAAACGGGCATGGATCAGTCACCATCCGCCCTATGAATCAATTTGCCTTGTCGGTCGACTCAATGTGGGGGTTGAAAAAAATAAAAATAAAATAATTATTTTTAAAATTTTTTAAAAATGTAGACTGAGTCTATTTGTGTATTTTTTCTATATATGCGCATCACTATAAGTAAAATGACATTATAAAGCTAACTCTTACTCTCGCGAATTTCATGAAATTTAATTTTCGATTTTTGCAATTTACACATATCTCACATTCGGTTGCAATTCTCGATGACTCTGAAAACTTGGATTGTCAAGGGAATGTGACCACTATGTACAGAATTGTCAGGGCTACAATATGTACTATGTCATTGCCTGCAGAATCTATTCAACGAGGATAGAGGAGGGAAAATCCGAAAATCAGACACGAAAAATCATATTCAGAACGATATGAAATTACTGCTCAGCTGTGTTTATAAGAGAGCATGACATGTTATTCACCAATAAAAAGAAATAAAAGTAATAGCTATCAAAATTGAAAAGTTATGAATTTTTAAATTTTTTATTTTATGCGGCATATGTGAGCCGGGTTTGAGCCTAAGGGCATTTTCACTATAACTTTCATCGGTCTCCCCCCGGGATGTGTCTATGATGAAAGTATTGAGGATCAAATCGAAAGTCCTCGCGAATGTCCGGCAGGGGGTCAAAATGCTCGAGTCTTACCGAGCCGGTCTCTTAATCTTGAATAATTAATAATATATTGCAGTACATTTATTCCATTCTTTGATCTCCTACTTAACACTAACTATCCCGGAGTTCAAATGTTCGCCCTCTACTCATTAACAATCGCTTGTCTTTCCACGATCGACGATTGTGATTACCTAGAGTTAGTTTTCTTCTTCTTGTTCTATAGTCATTCGCACAAATTTTAAAGGCAAACAGTGAGTTAATATGAAACTCTCTGGCAGCACTCTCTCGTAAACAAAGCAATTGAGAGAGCATAGCTAGAGCAGAGAGTTACAAATGAGCTTGGAAAGTGCCTTTAATCTTTATTCTTTTGCAGTATTTTATATTCCGAAGGAGTCGAAGAAGTGATGGAACGCTTCGAGGCTCTCGAATCGAATAGATTACTAAAGAATGAGAAAATGAAAGATTTATTTTCTCGTCTTTATCAAATACTCAAAGAGAAGAAGGAGAATGGATCAACAAATTAACAAACAAATATGAGTAGTAACTATCCCGATCTCTAGTTTTTCCAGAACCCAAACACAATACCCATACTGCTATAAGCGATGTCGTCCCATTTTCCTGTGTGTAATGCATAAAAAGATGTAATAAAGAATAATATTGGATAATATAATTATTTTATATTTTATTTGACTCGTCTCACTTATGTTGTACCGTACAATGAAGAGTAAAGATAAGCCTAGAGCTAGTTTGTAGACTTTGACCATACTCTCTCGCTTTCTTTGTCTATTAGAGAGTGTGTTCCATGCTTGGTCCCTCCTTGGGTAACTGGGTAAGAATTATCAACGAATCAAAATGAATGCAGGAAAAGGGATGGTTTTTTTTAAATTATCGTCAATAGAGAAAAAAAAAGAAAAAAATCATTAGGTAAAAAGAAAAAGACAAGTCATAGTGCTGGTGAAACTTACATGAGCATGTTGAGAATTAATAAATGAAATAGGGTTAAACGATTTTTCCAACTCTTTGCACTCATTGTCAGTTCCAAGTCTTTGAACTATTGAAGCACCTCTGGCTGCGAGCTCTAACATCGTGAGATCTGGCTGCGAGCTCAAAAACCGCAAGATCTGGCTACGAGGTCTATGAATATATCCACCCCCGGAGGACATGAATTCAATCAATCAATAAATCTCGCCATACTGTAGTCTAGCCAATCTTGATATATCAATCGATAGATAGTCTGTGCCTATTGTCTGTTCTGTCTACCACTCGTAGACGCTCTCTCATTGCCCTATGCTCTCTCATCAGGCTCAGCTTCTCTGCACTCTCTCACTCCCTTCCCTCTCTCGTCTCCCATTCCTTATCTATTGATGTGTCTCTCTCTCTCTCTCTGCAAATGAGCCCATCTCTTGGCTCACTGCCAACTTGTTACTTCACATCTTGCAAGGTTGTAAGAGTGAGAGAGAAGGAGAGGGAGAGAAAGAGGGAGAGAAAGAGGGAGAGAGGGAGAGGGAGACGTCTCTTCTAACCCCTGTTGTCTCTAGTACTGCGAATCGCTAGTAGTCTAGCTGGTTTCGTTTAGAGTCACTTAAAGGATTAGACACCGCTTTCGACGGTCTCTTCATAGGCTAACGCTCTCTCGTCGATAGAGAACAACGAAATAGTATGTGATATGAAGAGATCGTCGACGAGAGCTGCTCTTCATTTAACCGTTTGGTTAATCCCTAATTTTATTTAATCTTTTGTTGATTCGATTTATGAATTTCAATACCGAACTTTGACCCCAAACCGTTTACAACCCTATTAACCCTTCGTGATCAGTGATTACTCGTTTTGGACATATTTTATGCCTAATTGTGTGATTTACCGTGTTTATGCTCCTAATCTCGTAAAAATCTTCCTTCTCTTAACAAAAATAGGGTAAATGAGAGCTAATAATGCGTGAGAAATCTTGTTCTTTTAGTAGGTTTGATCGGACTTCCAATGTTTGCAACACTTCTTCCCTCGTTGTAACTTTTTCTATGTTGTTGTCGCGGTCATTTCTAACTTCCTTCTCTATTCCTTCCGCGTTCCTCTTTTTCCGCCTATCAATCAATCAACTGCTTAATCTGTATCGATTTTTTAAAATCGATATTTTACCAACTATCTGACTTCAATCCAAATAATTTCATAGTGATATGAAGTAGTTCGTGGGTTTCATACACTTCAATCTCGATTTCTTATTCTTATTCTTTATTCCATCAAACCATACATAATTCGAATGAAGTAGATCGCTGCTGAATTTTTCGCCTTCTTTTTTTTCGATGATTGCTGAACGGTTTTATGGTTATATGAACTCTAACGATCACACAAAAAGTTGTAAAAGGAAAACAAACGAAATTATGACGCTTATGCTTGGTGAACATTCATCTTTTTTTCGCATCTATTTTTTAAGATATGAAAAAACACTAACTTTACCACGGTCTGGCGTCATTTTATCGTTTGGAGATATCTTTTTTTAAATTTCCTTTGGCAACATTTTTAGTATTTTTCTTTCAAAGAACGGAATTTTTGATTGACAAGTGGGTCAAATAATTGTTTTCGGATCCCTCTTCAGATAAATGTGCTTTCTACTTTGTCTAATGAGACAGATCGAAACCGGAATCACCATGTATATACAGTCAATCTTTGCTCGTTTACTATCACCCGAGTATAGTATAGCTATTGGCAGTCGATAAGCCCCTAGCAATTATCTTGTGTCGTGCAATCGTTACTAATATACAATACAGCCGTAGCTCCACGCGTTTAAAAAAATCGACCATGATGTATCTGCAGTTGTCACCGCGGGAATCCTGTAGCGCATCCCTAATTTCTATCCGAATCAGTCCTCTGCTTTCAGTGCACATTGCTTTCATGAAACATTTATTGAAAATGATGTTATGTTTGATTCTTCGGTTTTCAGTGAGAGAGTATTCTCTTGGTCTCTCCTACGATATCTTGTATGTCGTAACCGTCTGACCAAACTGAAAATTCCAAGGTGGCAAACCATTTTTCATCTAAAGCCAAAAAGGCATTCCAAATAGGGATTGCTTGCAGCGTTGCGAGTTGTCTTTATGGATCGTTAAGAGAGGACAATCATCTGAGCACCTTACATCACACTATCTGAGAAAATTCAACACCTGAATTTTTTTTTGGTAACGACGAAAAATGGATTTTTCTGTTTTATGTATGATAATTACAGGCACCATGAGTGTAGTTCACTGGTACTTGGAAAGTCCTTCCAATTGAAAATTCGCTTCAGGAGGTGACCACACAACGATTTGGCGCCTTTTCCTAAAAAGTTTATTTCGAATCCAATCGATTCGGGAGTGGGTGCAATGGACTCCTTGGCTAATTCTAAGAAACTATTGTCAAGGAGATTTTTTTGATCAAAGGTCAACGAAGGGTGGAAATTAGGAATTTTCGAAAAAAAATTTACATTTAATTAATTCTCACTATTTTCCCATAGCCCAGGTAAATTTTTTATTTGCTCAATATCTTCTACATATTATATAACACCTTCAGTTTAAAATTGATAATTTTTAAATCAAGGTAAGTTTGTTAACGAATAAATTTTGTTTGCTGTATTCTATTGTGGTGAGGATTGGCGACGTTCCCTAAAAAGTTTATTTCTAATCCAATCGATTCGAGATTAGGCGCATTCGAATCCTTCTCTAATTCTAAGAAACTATTACTTGGGAGAGTTTTTCGATCAACGGTCAACGAACGCTGGAATTGGGCATTTTCGAAAAAAATGTTTACATTAAATTAATTCTCACTATTTTCCATAATTCTCACTATGTAGAAGCGATTGAGCAAATAAAAAGTTTACATTCGTCATGGATTTTCAATTGGAAGGAATTTCCAAGTACCAGTGAACTACACTCATGGTGCCTGTAATTATCATACATAAAACAGAAAAATCCATTTTTCGTCGATACCACACATATGTCGACTTTCTCAGATAGCGTGTTTTACAATCATACCTCGAGATAATTTGACACTCTCCACTTTGACAACACTCTCTCGTAGACAAAGAAAGCGAGAGACCATCGTCAGAGCGGAGAGTTTCAAATATAGCATGGAGTGTTCATTCAACGAACTGTCGCTGTTGTACTACTTATCTTTTTTCTCCTGTTGACTCCGTTAGCAAGTTTCGACATGTGCACTTTAATTCATTATAGTTTATTGTTTAGTATACTTTGATCGCAATTTTTAACTCAAAATACGTGCACAATGCCTATGCGTTTCCACTATATCTGCTCGTCGATTACTTTGACAGTATCCATTATCGATTGATTAGTTTTGCTTAAATTGAAGTTAAAATCAATTGTCTCTTCGCTTCCCTTTTCATTGTCCATGGGAATGCACATGCCACGGCATTTATTAATTCTCAATGTGTTCGTTTACGTTTCACAAGCACTATGATTTCTCTTTTTCATTTTACCAAGTGATTTTTTTTTCTTCAAAATTTTATAGTAATAAAACAAGGCGAAACCGTACAAATAACAATAAGATTGAATCATTGAATATATATTGCTGTCTGTATAGGGGGTTGAGATTGCGTGAAGTGGGTTTTACCTTTAATGCACTATCAAGGTTTCCCTTTCATAATCTCTCAACGAAATGTTTTCCACCAGATTGGACGATATTTAGGCCCCGATTTTTTGCGGAAATTCTTGTGCACGAGGTCCACACTGTTTATTTGGATATTCACAATTAAATTATAATAATATGCATTTTATATCTCATGACAATTTTGCTTTCCTCTCTGGCTAAACGCTCTAGCCTAATAATAAGGAGTGTTGCCAGAGTGGAAAGCTTCAAGCTATACTTTAAGATATGGGACGAGTTAAGTTGAGTGACTCCGAGCTGAGGTTGCTCATCTCTCTACTCGTGTTGTTCAATGCAATACCGGTCAGTTGAACGATTATCTATTGATTTAACTGGATAGTATTGATTATTATTGATTATTGATTATTATTATTTTTTTATTGATTATTATGGATATTATTGATTAGCGCATTATTGATCGATGATTGATTGAGGTACTGTATTGAGAGAAAGGTGAGAGAGTGTGCGAAACGAGAGAGTCAGACAACGAGAGTTTCTTGGCTCGGTGCCAGCTACATGGTATCGCGGCGTATCTAGTGTGGTGTTTACTTCATTTTCTCTTACCCTTTGACTGTGAGAGTTACCGAGAGAGATCACTGTGCACTTCAAACTGTGTTTGATTACATTTCGATCCAAGTTTTTTTTTAAATTTACGCTTCTATCGAGAGGATATTGGTTGTATTGTTTGAAGGTTTGTTTTTTAAACGGAAGTATTTTTTCAGCATTCGTTAGATACAATAATAGATCCGGAAATATACTTTTACCATCCACAACTTCGGTTTTAATGGCCGATTTTTTAAAAATAAAATCAATAAAATCGATAATTGTAGATTGTTGGCGGAGTCATCGTGCTGACTACGACGTTTGTCGTCAACTTCGGTGTCGCTCTCATCTTCCAATGTACGGTATATGCTCCTGATTCATGGTTGCTGTTCCCCCAGGATAATCGATGTTTGAGCATACTACGGCAAAGGGCACAAAGATAGCATAGAAAAGCTTTTGATGAGTGGAAATCCCCTTGATAGCTTAGCAATCTCTCCTTTGGACACACTCTTTTATATATAGACAAGGAAGTGGGAGATATCTTTCATTGTGACGCGATATCGATCAATAGGATCGCACCACCAGCTTATTTACTCTCCGCTCTCTCCATGCTCTCTCGCGGACCAAGAAAGTGAGAGTGTTGCGAGAGCGGAGAAATTGATATTAGCTTGGGTGTGATTTTATTTTACCACAGCTGTGGAATTAATAAAGTTAGAGGATGGACAATATAAGTTAATAAAATGATTGTAGTCCTTTTCAAATTATACTAGACTTGTCGATGCCGTTCGTATAGTCAGGGCCAAAGTGTATGAATATTAACAGTACTTGCCTCATACTTACAGTAACGGCTACCGTAGTGTGTCTGACGGTGGTCGTCCCTACCGTGCTCGTGTGTTCATCGATCGCTGTTGCGTTGTTTCTCCTGATCCGAGTGGCGGCGTCGTACGTCGACATTGCACTTCCCAGAGGTATGCATACGGTACTTATTGATTACTGTAGGTTTTATTACAACAATTTTTCTTAAGATTAACGAAGCAATGTAGCCACTGAATCTGAAGTCTCATAAAAGGAGATCTTCTATCTTTAGTAATTCTTTGATCAGCTAAATATATTATCTTCGCTATAATAGTCGCTACTTTTTGATCTTTTCGAATAGCGAGTAATGACAAAACAACTCTCATAGAACTGTTATGTCTACAATTCTCTTAAAATGATGGGACCGTTGACATGGTTCTTTTCTCCCGTTCTGTCTATTGAATATCAAGTTTTCCCTATTCGATTCGGTGTGAACACTGATAAAACAAACGCAAAAAGTGAAATTGATCTTTTCGATTTCAACTCTGTTTACCCAGTTCGCTTATCCCATTCAGCAAATTCTCATTGATCACTCTTCAATTGCTGTTTGGCCTAATTAATTAATCAATAATTAATAATTTAATCAATAATTCGAATATAATTTCAGAAACCGAAGAACCACCGCCCAAGTCTCCTTTACATCAGCCTATCAAGCTCGATTAATTGAATAATATATTCGCATGAATTGTAAATTATTGTATGTTGTTTAGTTGTTAGGTACAGATCTGAGTAAAAGGAGGGAGGGTTGGGGCACGAGAGATAGGCAAACCTCATCGAAGGTCATAGCAGTTTCGTGTTGAAAGAGTATTTTTGTCTCGCGTTCCTATCCCTCGCTCCTTTCCCCCACTTAAAGGAGCACCCTAATTGTAAGCTTAATCGAACCCCTCCCCGTTGACCATACTCTCTCGCCCTCCTTTGTTCTGTTTAAAAGTCGAGAAAAGAAAAGAAAAGAGGTGAGAGAGTGTGCGAAACGCGGAGAGTTTTCTCTGTTTTGTCTTCTGTTAGTCAGAGGTGCTTCATTAACATTATTCTACCTCAAAAGTCCATTACGAGTACTCATTAGTTTTGTACGTTGTAGAGTTGTAATTATGCCAGTGTTTCCGGAATAAAGTCATTGCTGTTGTCGATTGCGGTAGAATTTTTTTTAAAAGGTAAAATGTCACACTGACTTAGTGGAACCTGCTCAAAGAGATTTAAAATGAAATGCGAACCCTTAAAGGGAATGAGAAAGGTTGGAGATATAGAGGTAGATGAAGAGGTAGAGGTAGAGGCAGAGGTAGAGGTAGAGGTAGAGGCAGAGGTAGAGGGAGAAGTAGATGGAGAGGTAGAGAGAGGTAGAGGTAGAGGTAGGGGAAGAGGTAGAGGTAGAGTAATTTCTCGACCTATCAGTGCTCGACGCTCAATTGTAAGAGGAACCTTCCTCTTTCCACATTCGTTCCTCTATCTTGATTGTTTCTATTGGTTTTTATGTATTTGTTATGGTAAATAACCTGTGTCTGTCTGTCTGTCGCTCTCGTTCTCTTACTCTATTACATGAGAACATATGTTTTGCAAAGTTTCACTGTCGACAATTAGATTAACTGGCGACCACAACCATCCTTCCGTGTCTCTTTACTTCGCCGGTATTTTTTACTTGCGGCATTCGTCCCGAATAATGTGGAGTTACATTTGCCTATACCATGACCTACACCGTAACGACAGAGACGTCTACTTAAGCTCTGCATAATACACATTTTGAACGTGATTTTTGGATAAATAGGCACAAAATTAATGTTCTAAATATTTCATTTCTACCAAGATTGCGTTCGAAATGTGCACTCTGCAAAGTTTACGTGTACGTCACCGGAGGCATGTAAGACAAATGTAACCCCGTATAAAGACCGGAGTATTCTCTATTCTTGACAGTATCCTCGAAACAGCGAAAACAGTTTATCAGCGATGTTAGTAGTCTAAATATGTAAACATTTTTGATCTGCGATATCGCTATCTTAGCGACGGAGATCCATAAATTCCCTCTCATTTCCTGTTATGTAAAAATGATGTAGTGAGTAATAAGAAGGGAATTCGCCAACGAATGTTTCTGTTGTGCTTCTTGGATACGAGGAAGTAGTGCGTGATTTGAAGTGATCGCGTTTTCCTGATATTTATCGATCATCTCGGTTCAAGGTCTTGCGCAGTCTTTAATCCCCGATTTGATCTTTGATCTTTGATCTTTGGTATAGACGAGCATGCCTCGACTGCTGATGATCCTCCCTCTTCTCGTGTTGGTCGGAGCCAATTCCAGTAGGAGGCAAGAGATGTATTCATTTATTATTTATAATAATTATTAAGTGACCCAACAATATTGTCGAATGGAAAAATAAGGTAAGCGTGTGCTGATAGTCTCTTCTCCGCACAAAGATAGACATAGAACAGAGAAATAGTGTGCGATGTGAAGAGTCCATGGAACGGAAAGTTAATTATCGATTTAAGGTGCATCCACGGATCCATACACTCGGGCAAATGTGAATGTGACGATTCGTATACGGTAAGATTTGAATTTCCCGCCGTTTCCTGAATCACGAAGTGATATAGTTATTGATTGCAGGGACAGTACTGCCATCGCGAGATGCACTGTGACGGCTTCACCAGGCAAAAGGACGGAAGGTACTTGAGATTTTGGTCTTTGATCTTTGATTTAACTTGCTTGTTCTCGATAGATATCGTAACAGAGAACTGATTATGAGATACAACATTTTGTAAGATATCATTTTTTCAACGATTGTGTTTTGTTACAACACTGGCGCATTCTCGCAAACAGCAATCGGGTTTTGTTATCATCAAGTTATCATTTCAATCTTTCTCAGACTTGATCTTTGATCTTTCTCAGAGTTGATCTTTGATCTTTCTCAGAGTTGATCTTTGGTCTTTTTCCGATAGTGTCTATTTCACTTCATCGATAGCTTTTTGCCTTGTAAAGTAGAGATGATCTATCTTAGCGTTTGACGAGTAATCGGAGAGAAAATGTCACAATGATAATCCGTCATAGATTTGCAAAGAAGAATAGATACCCCTGATCTTTCTGATCTTTGATCTCATTACAATTGATCTTTGATCTCACTATACTTGATCTTTGATCTCAAAAAACTTGATCTTTGCTCTCACTGAACTTGATCTTTGATCTCACAAAACTTGATCTTTGATCTCACTAAGCTTGATCTTTGATCTTTTAGTTGCTTCGAGTGCAAGACCGGCTGGTTGGGCAAAGAGTGCGATCACATCGAATGTGCGCATGGCGAGCCCAAGGCGGACTCCATGGAGTGTACATGCGAAGCTCCCTATTCTGGTACGTAGTTTGATCTCTGATCTTTGTAGTTTGATCACGATATTCTTTGTTATCTCTATTCCAGAGTGATACTCACCCATATTTATTTTCCGGCTATCACTGTATATTTTGATCATCATGATAATTGCTCTAGCCTTGTAGTTTGATCTTATCATGTAGTTTGATCTTTGATCTCATCATGTAGTTTGATCTTTGATCTCATCATGTAGTTTGATCTTTGATCCCTTGAAGGCATCCACTGCGATGAGCTCGAGACGAAGAACGTCTACTCACTCTACAACAACTGGGCCGTCAGCTTCAATCCGCTGCTCCTGTCGCTGACGATCATTCCACTGATCTTCCTGGTCTGGGGTACGGTAGTGCTGAACTAGTATACGGTATAATTAGGGTACGGTAACAATAGTTAAACGTACGAATGATCGTGGAGAATATGATAGGGATTGTTATTCACGAAGAAGTGTTTGATAGTGGTAAAAACGGTAGGAGTGGGAAATATTGAACAATTAATTTACATTTTTTGATTCTATCAATACATTAATCGATCACATTGCAGGCTGCAACGCGTACTCGAAAAAGCGTCGCGCAAAGAAGGTATGATTAATATGTAATTTTTTTAAAATTTAATAACATTAAAAATGAAATAAATAATACATTTAAGGTAGAGCATCTCCTCGAATCTGAAGTGAATCGTGATCTTAAGAGCAGCCACGTTCAAAAGCTTCTCTACGGCAAATAATCGATATTTATAACGTGTCCACTTGTTACTGGTTTATAAAGATTTTTTAACTGATCAAGTACAGAAATACAAGAGAATTTGAAAAACGTTAAAAAAAGAAAGAATAAAACGTTCCGATTCCAAATGTGGAAAGTGCGCGGCAAACTCCGCATCAATGACCCCTTTCCCAAATATGCGCGGCCTATTCACTCTAGTGCGTTCGGCCCTCCCATGCTAGGTGCCTAAACTTCGTCTTTCAGGATTTCTTGTTTCGATTGCCAAACTTGTTCAGACATTACTCTCAGTCTTTTCCCATTGCATTATCGCTATTTACTCTTGTTTTCCACTGATTATTGCTAGTTCGCGAGCTTTACCCATGTATTTGAGTGGTAAAATCGTCTGAAATCGTCTAGGTATGTCGTCCTCGACGGGACAAACAAACGGGCATGGCTCGGGCAACTTCACCACCTATTTCAAGTAGTATTTTCATCTTTATCACCTTATTTGCCGGATAATTTATACGAAGTAATGCATCGCTTGATCATGTGGTTAATCAAATTTCAGTGCACTCAACAGCTTTGACGACAAGTCTATTTCGAACGGATTTGGCGACAAGTTGGGCGTGAGTGTGAACGTTATCTGAATTATTAATATTATTAATATTTGATATAGTACCTGTTTTTTCTTATCTTATTTTTCATGAAGAGTAATCCACCAGAGATTATGTCCATGAAATATCGCAAAAGTATCTGAATTGTTCTTTAAAAATGTGTTATTTACATAGACTTTTGCAGTATTTCGGCCAATCGTTCCCCAACAACGGCACCAATCCACAGAGGTATCCATTATTTCATTATTATTATTATTATTATTAGTTATTGCTATTATTAAAGTGGATTATTGTAACTGTAGTTGAAATCTCATTAATGATTTCCAAGCTTAACCATATTTCTTCTTGATCCGTTAAAACATTAGCGCTATTCATATTCTTATCCTTTATTCTATCATATTATGCATGACCAGGAATAGGATAACCTGAGAGTATCGATTGATGTCTGTCGCGATATCGGCGTATGCAATGTGGGCTCTTGTGTAACGATTTATTCTGTAGCAATGAAAGTATCGAATTAGGGTAGTAGTAGTAGTCAATCAATATATTGTATTTGCTAATCGATAAATTATGGTAATCATCAGTACATTCTTTTCAGATTCAACGGCATGAGTGCGCTGAGCTCAGGAGGTGGTTAGTCGTCCGGTCGCTTGTATCCCTCTAATAATCTGTTCATAAGTGGCGAAAAGAATAGGAAAAACAGAGAAAACTCTCCTCGTTTTACACACTCTCTCGTCTATTTATTTTCTTTTCGTTACTTTTGAACACCACATAACACTATAACAGGCATAGTGACCCTTTGCCAGTGGGCTCTTCATAGCCCACTAGGTCATAGTCGCAAAGATCGATGATATAGTGTGTGATCTGAGGAGACCGCTGGCAAGAGTTGCTTGTAGCACTTGCCTTACGTGCCTCCGCCGTAGACGTCCCCGTAAACGTGTTGCGTGTTCAGAATGTAAATTCCAACGGGATTTTGAATGAATCCCTTTAATTATATTTTTCATCACTGGCTAACATCTATACTAAATCTTGATACAACAAGCTTCCCCTCTGTGTTTACGATGAATCAAATACCATAGATTGATAATATTCTTCCAGTCGCTAACAACCTCCACATCCCACTGTCAATGGTGGCCTCTCCGGCTGGATACATGAGCGCGGGCGCGAGTGCCGCTTCGGCCAGTGGCCTGAACCAGACCAAGCAGCGGCCAGCTTTGCCGATGGCCGGCCCTGCCGGAGACATGAGCACCGTCTCGTTTCTGGCCACACTCTGGAACAAGAATCCGGTAGGCCGATAATATTTTGTAAATGTGAACGAATTATTGGACAAGATATAAGAATCGGATGACCATTCAAACCATACATTGGCGCCAACATGGGGATGCCCCCTGTAAAATTAAGGCTTTTCGAATATTTGTGGAATGCCCCTTGTAAAAAAACGACGTTTAGGTTAATTTTTTGAAAAAAAAGTGAAAGCCCCCTGTAAAATTAACCATTTTTTCGTTCGGATGCCCCCTGTAGAATCGAGCTCCAGGTACCCCGCCCATGTATGATTCAAACCACAATCAAACGAACTCTTTACATTATTGATTGATTTGATATGCGTTATTAAATGAACAGAAGAATAGACTGAATTCATATCGACCATGTCTTTTGTTTGCTTCGCCTTATGCGCAGTTATATGAATAACAAGGCTAACAATTATTTTATGTGTAATAATAGCACTAAAAAATACGAATAGTTACTTATGCAGGAAACTGGGCAATGTGTGTATTATCAGCGCTCTAGCTTGAATATGATAACAATATTGATATAATATTATTATATTATTAGATTATGATTTTTAAACCTTTATTTGCCTTCTTTGCAGGACGAGCGTACGGATGACGAGCAGCGTGGAAAGCCCGAGTACCATCCCAGACTGTCGAAGGGTGAGTTGTCGTTCGGGGGAAGGGGATTTATAGATTGTCTGAAACTGTAATGTGCCAGGTCGGGGTATAGCGCCGTAGATGGTAGTGATATCTTGCTATTGCTTTATTATTATTATTATTATTATTATTATTATTATTATTATTGTTACATTTCAGCAGCACGCCAGGCAAGCGAGGAAGAGAGCCAGGAGGACAATCTTGGTGACACGGAGTGAGTTTTATTCTTATTGTTTGAGTATTAACGCCTGTTATTAATGCAGACGTGGTTCCTGCAAAAAACTTCTATCTTCTCGATCACTATCTTATCGATCTTCGAATTTTTGAATATGGATTTAAAGCCTATTTGTTTTTTTACGTGTATTGACTCGCCAAAAACAGTGTAAAACGGAAAATGACCATTTTCCTGGGTGTTAAAAAGTTATTGTGTTGTTATTTTTTTCAGATTCAGCCGTCGTCTGCAGCAAGAGTTCTCGATGATGCAACAGCGTGGAATGAACATGGTTATGGTTGCTTACTTTCGCATGTTGTTTTTGTGTTTCACATGCCCGTTATGTCGAAGTAGAGCTTACACTTTTGATTCTGGATAGCGATCACATGTTTACTGGCGACTGATATGGTGTACCACTTGTACGCTGGCATAGTATAATCCAGCCGCCCTAGACTCGCATGCTGCTTTTGTGTTTCACATATTTATCATCAACCTTGTTGTCAGCTGAAATTCGATAACGTTTCACTCTTTGATCGTGATGATCAATTAAACATCCTGTATGTAATATATATGCATTATAAAATATAAATTAAATTAAAATGTAGATATCTTGCATGATCTCCTCTTGCATGTGCACTCTTCATATAAGTTTTTAATTAGAAAAACGATTTTAAATAATTATTTATCCCTTTTCAGGACTCGATGCGAGGCATGAAGAGCAATCCGGAGAAGCGAGTGAGTTTCATCTTTTGATCATTGATCTTTGATCTCTGTCCCTTTGTGCTTACCACCGTACACGCACTCCTACGCGTAGCTCATGTAGAATTTGCTTGCTTTTAAAAATAACCAGTGTGCTTATCACAGATGTTTGTTAGAATAGTGCCAGACGTAGCTCTAGCTCTATCGGAATGGAGCTCTAATCGGAGTTGAATGTTCGAACTCACTGATGTCCCCTCTTTTTATGTGAAAGTGTTTTATGTTTCTCCCGCAAATGCGACACCGCATAAGAAAGCCCCGGAAAACGAGAGAACCACTTGCTAATCGATAATCTAATCTTCGCACTCAACACCACCCTCAATATACCGTCTAGACGTCGACTGAATCGATAATCGCGCAGGCACGCTGGGCTGAGGCTACGCGACGCCGACGAGACAATATGACCGAAGATCAGAAAGAGCTGCAGAAGGCGAAATGGGCAGAGGCTGCGAGACGAAGGTACGGTAGTTTTGGGCAAGGGGTTGGGGAGAAAACTGAACATTTCCATGGATATACGCGAAATTATTCATTAATGAATTAATTTGATGATTTGAGATACGCGAAGCTGAATCCCGAGGAGAAGCGAGCGCTTGGTCAGAGGCAGACGGAGCGTAAACGTCTGAAGCGTCAATCGGGAAAGATGGGAGGAGGAGGACTGGGAGGAAGTAGTGGGTCGGGTGCACTCTCCAATAGCTTTCCCGTCGACATTGGTACGTACGATTTTATTTTTCGTTTAAAAAAGCTGTATTTATGGAATATGCGCTTAAATGCACACCCCGAGCTAATCGGTCATGGTGTGCTCAAAGGGTTGCGGTTCCCAGCGCAACGGTCAATCAGAATCCTACCAGTAGCAATTCGAAACCTACTTTTCGTAGTCTATAGTAATGACTTGGCGGATAGCTTCACTCGACTGATTGTTTTCCTCTTACAGGATTTCTCGACGGCACAAATGGGAGTAGTGTCGCCGCATCCTCATCATCATCCTCATCAACGAACAACGGCAACAACATGCTCTCTGCCTCGGCCCTCCTCCTTCAGCAGCACCACCAACAATTGCAGCAGCAGCAGCATGGGAGTTCGATGTGAGGGGGCGACCGCATACGGTAGCAGTCGCAGCTTGAATGGTGGTGTGACTCCCATACGTCGCCGCACCCACGGCACCACTACACCACACCACTGGGGCACCACCACACCACCATCAACAGCAATGGCCCCCACTATGACTCTACCGTCGTTCACCTCACGTCCCCGATTCTCCACCCATGGCCCCTCCGATGACGTCGCCCCGCCCCCTCTACCATCGGCCCTCTTTCCCGGTCTGTCGCCACCCTCACCCAAGTACTACTCGACGATGGATATGCTCCTGGGGATGTCACCTCGTTCCGATCATCTCGACGATGACGACCTTCTGTCACTGTTGTCCGACGATGACTATGACTGTGATGACACGGGTGCCGGAGCTCCCGTCAATGACGTCATCATCATCGAAGATGACGACCTGCCGCCATCACCCCACACGTCCCCCAATCCGCTCCGACCGCCTCTGTCGTCTCCGCCGCTCCGTCTGCCGCTCCCACCTCCGCCACACTCTCCGCCTCGTACACCTCATCATCCGCCGCCTCCTCCTCCATCCATTCCGCGACACTCGAATTCGACTCTGCTCCATCGCCTACAAGAGGACTCCCATCACGGCTCATCGGGGAGGCGGATAGAGGTACCTCCGGATCTCGCCAATATGCCCATTGCCGCCTTCCTCAATCTGTCGGGCCGACGCAAAATGGCGATATCCGCGTTGCGCGAGCGTCTCGACACGGCGCCGCCCAAGGAGGAGACGTCTGCGCCTCCCGTACCTCCTCGCCCTCCTCCACCACCTCCACCTCCGCGTCCTCTTCTCGTTCTGTCGGCGCCCGAGCGACCAGTAGAGAACAAACCTCGCGTCCGACGGAGAGGAGACCCTCCATCGCCAGAGCCGCTGCTCAAGCTGTCCTATCCCCCACCCGAAAAGCTGCTGCGATGTGTGTCACGAATAGACGGCGCGAAGATTATTCTACGGATTTTGGAGTGACGACAACTGGTTTTGTTTGGACCTCATTTCCCTTCCCCCAACCCCATTCCCAAACCCCGACCCTTTTAAGTCCCGCCCACCCGTCATCATCTTTTTTTCACTCGTGTTTTGCATTACGTCTTGGTCTTTGGTCACTTTTTCGCCTAATTGATGCGCGTGATTTCCCGCCCTACCCCTTTTATTGATGCCTTTGCCCTGAAAGTGACCCCCCCCCCTGAATTTTGAACACCAGCTCGCTTACTCAACCCCCATTTTCTACCGTATCATGGCTCTTCTGAAACCTGCTTCCACCTGCTTTTGTTCGTCTTTTTTTGTATTGATCTTCCTCTTTTTATGTGTTTATTTTTCGAATTATAGAGTACGTTGAAAATTCGTCATCATTCACTTTTTCTTCACTAATTGAAAAATCCAGGATGCCTTTTGTCATTCGATCACGCCTTACATACGTTTATTTATATATTATTGTCACTGCTCTAAGCCCCGCCCCTTTTCACCCTACTTGATATATCAGCTACCGTATACCTTACAATTGATTGTGCTAATAACAGCCAACGTGTTTCTCGGTTTTTGTTCACTCTCTCGTTGTTGTTGTTCCCAAAACGACTTTGAAACATTGATCGATTTATTGTTTATTGCTTGATTTGGCATAATGGTTCTTCTATTTCCAATTCTTCCTCTTTTCCTGCCTAGGAAATAAATTGCCCCCTTTACCGCCCCATTCCCCCCCCCCCCCCATTTCTCGAATACCCACAACCACATACATACATATAGCAACTATTTATCGATCTTTTTACTCATTTTTTTCGATCTTTATGCATCACTATCAAAACCAATCGATAATCTGAAGAATGAAAGATACCGTATACCTTTACTATCGCTGTAGGATATTCCGTCTCGCCTCCTGCATGATCCTGTACGTTTTCAATCATCATGTTCATACTCTTGTTCTTTTATCGATTGTACATCTTGGCATTATTCCAAATTTGCTGGACCCGTTTGTAATAAGTTTCGCATGTTTTTCTCCATACTATCTCCTTTGAGAGATTTTACACATAAATAATATGAATAAATGATTTCATTTTTTGAATTCAGCTGTTTATATACTTTGCGATCAGTCGTTGCTCAGTCGTCTGCTATACCTATATATTCATTATTTATTTATTTATGTCATCAAATATATCCATCCATTTCCTCGTGCCCTAATACCAATCAATGTATAATTTATCGATTGACTGTACAGGTCCTTCATGGCGAAACTTTCGGCGCGAGAGCTCACGCAGGCGGCGTAGCCGCGATCCCTGAAGCTACCACTACCGACCAGTGGCTGGCCTCTCTCGGTATCTAGATGAGTCCACCATCGCCAACTCCGGCTTCGGCGTCGTCGTTCACACCACGACGTCCGTCTACGCGACGGATGCTCACGAGAATGCTACTGGCTCCGCCGTCCCCTCAACGATTGGTCAGTGTGTCTGGTTGCTGTAGTTTTGAGCATTCAATCGATATTCTGAGATATATCGATTGTTACGATTTGTATTGTCTCTTATGAGGAGATATAACCGTCAACAGTCGCACATTGTGAGCAATGAAAATAGGGTGAAACACGAATCTTGCAGGCGCTAGCAATGAAATTAATTAAAGGTGCTGCTGATTGCCTTCTCATTGGTCGTTCTGTACGTACTGATGACGCCGGGCGCATGGGATCAGATGGCCGGTTTCTTTACGGTAGGAAGATTATTGATTGATTGACTTATTATTGATTGATAAGATATGGTGGAAGGTCATGAAGGGTTTTGTGAATCGTAGTCTTCGAAAGGATTTTGGGTTTGCGCTAACACTGCTGTGCAAAAACAGTCAGTATTGTCGTACACAATAACTTAATAACGTACAGTGTATTTGTACTCTCCATCAATCAATAAATATCTTTCTACAGTATGCCTACCCTACTATTACCTTTTGCAGAGTGACAGCGAGGCTGCGCTGCTGGATCGATATCGATCGGTGGCCCGACGTCAAATCCAATGGATGCATGATGATTGGAGTGGAGGAGGAGGAGTGATGAGTGGAGTGAATGATGTCAACGGAACCCTTGAGAGGTACGGTATTTAGAGAGGGGTGTTTAGGTACGGTACCCTGTGCACAGTGGATGGAAGCGTAGGTTTCCAAAAATGTCTAACGAACCTCAGAATTTGAGTTTTCCATTCACGGAACCCTTGAAATAACTACAACATTGTTCGATTCGTTGTAAAGATGGTAAATATTACAGACAATTGTAATGTGCGATTAATAATTACTTGGGGGAACGTGAATACAGCGGGTTCATGATCAATTAGTTGTTTGGTTGACTGGTTGATCGATCGATTGATTGATAGCATCATTTACAGATGCCGGAATACAGTACAAGGCGCGTCGGCAGTCGCGGACGACCGCGGCTTTGTCTGTACACGGGCAGAGGTTATTGATTTCTTGATTTAAAAAAAAATCGATTTTTTTAGTTTGTCGATGTAGATATCGGAAAGCGCCTTAACCGAGGCAAGACGATTGCATTTTCAGGTTGACTCGTCGGGCTGCTGTGCGAGTGCGTCAACGCGTACGCGCTTCGTGTGTGACGCGTGCGGCGGACAGGAGGGACGCGCTCCGATTGGCGCTGCGGTTGAAGGCGGATCCACCGCGACCGAGTCGGGCGGATCGATATGCTGCGCCGAGTTTGAGCATTGCGTCTCATGTTGCATGAGGCCAGATCAGGTAGATATTTGTTATTATTGATTTTATTCGAATCATCAATTTCAGTGATATCAGTGCTCAATATTTATGTTTGAGTCTAATCCCATGTTATGTTTCAATCAACAATCTGCCAAAAGATCAAAGATCATCTGAGCTCCTTCTTCTGTTCCAGAAGGAGACATTGTTGCGCGTGCTGGACACGACACGTGGTCATCGCCTGAGGGCAATTCTGTCGGCTAGGGATCAATTTGAGGTGAGGAATTCGTATCCTTTTATTTATTGATTTATTTAAATTTTAACGTTTTGGAAGGTCTAATTAGGTAACTAACAATAAATGCATAATTTGTGAAATCCTTGCACATTTTCAAGCATGCAATGCAATGCATCTGTATCAATTTAAAACGTTTTGTGATAAATCTTGAAAATCAATATTTTAAGAAATACAAATAAAAATACAAAAATAGATTCCTTTTCAGTTATGCTCTTCGCTTTGTCGGACGTCGTCGCTCTCCGTGCGACACGAGAACAAGTACAAGAATGCGGCGGCCAAGCACTGCTTTGTCCACGCTGAATCATAATCGCGCCCCGATTGAACTATGTTGACCCGATTGAACCATACCGTAGTCCGCTTGGGTACGCGTCGCGTTTGGCTTTTCAATAGTTTGACTCTATACATATGATGTCAGGGTGTCTCTGAAGCAGCCATACCCATAGGTGTACCAAATTGTTTGTACCTTTTTTTCAAAATTTATGTGCTATTATTTATCATTATATATCACCGGTCTTGAGAATTCCACTAATATTCCTGTTCCCTTACACACTTGATCGTGTATTTAGCTAGCAGTTCAACTTTTCCTTTTTTCGTTTTCTTGTCTCGCTTCGCGCTATCATATCCACATTTTGACTGGCAAGGAAATTCAAGTTTCAAAAAGGCGCGAAAAACTGACACGATTTTGAATTTAACGCTGTGTACATGCGTATTATCGGTCTAATTCTGCCCTGAACAAATCAATCATTGCTTAGATCAAAGATCAAAGATAGGGATCAGAATCATTTCATGTATCTGTGTACCATACTACCATGTGTACCATACTACTGTGTACCATTGATCCAATATTTATTCGTTCCGTCCGATCAATATATTCTATATAGTCTACAGTACTCTAATCATCCGTTTACTAGTTCCCTTATATGAGTATACTGTAATCTAATCTAGCCACACCGTTTCCCTACATAGTCTTCCTATCGTATGCCCAAACGATCAGTTACAGTATTTATCGATTGTGATACCGTCCCTCTACTGGTTTATGGATACATTTGATCTTTTTGTTCCTCGTTTTTTTGTCCTTTTTCGGAATTTTCGTAACATTTTGTACATTTCGATCAACCATCGCGACATAGTGTGCTTCGTGGATAAAGCTATTTTTGCTCCAATTATGCTGATTTGACCTGGTCTATGAATTGTCGTGTGCGATGATTACGGTAGCGCGTGCGCCGAGTGTGTATCTTGAAGATGGACGTTTCCGAATTGCGCGGTTCAGTTATTGCTTTCAATTCAGAGACTTTCTCTGAATTAAAAGTAATAACGAGATGATGCTTTGATTTCAACAATCTGATCTTGTATATTACACAGCGTTTCGAGAGCCGTCATGGTGTGGCCGAGAAAATGGTAGATCGGACAAGCGAGAGAGTACGATAAAGTGAGAGAGCAGACGGTTATTGCACACTAAGACACAGCGGTTGTCCGAAACGGTAATTGAAACCTTGGCAAAATACCAAAACAATTACGGTCACCGTATGCGCTTTCTAGCTTTCTCTCTTTTTTTCGCTCAACCTAAATCTTTGTCACACTATGACAGAGCTCTCGGAACGCTGTGTAAGATGATATTGATTGATTCTGATGACAGATGCCACCATCGTCTCCTTCTCTTGTATCGTCGACGATGAGTCCTGGACGGAAGGCAACGCTCGAACCTCTCACCACACCAATGAGGACGGAGATTGTGCAGAGGGAACGGAGTCAACGGTAATAATAATAATACTATTTATTCCTTCAATTGAAAGCATAGGGCAAATGGAATATATATGGCCTTGTTTTCGAAAATCGAAAGAAAAAAATCTTTATTTTTCGCTTAAATTATACTCTTGTATTAAAAAATGAGTTGTATGTAGTGGGTCGATCGTCACATTATGAGGGTATATTAATGTATTATTGATATTAATTGATTTGATATTGATCTTGATTGATTCACGTTTCCAGGATCGGCAGCTACTCACGCGCACTGGTGCTGTGGGCGATTGCCGTCGGCGTACTATCGATTGAGGTGGGGAGATTTTTAATTATTGTAATCGTACCAAAACGACAGGCTGCTGTAGTGGTTATGGCCAGACCGAAACCGGAAAGTGGCGGGTCATTCGATTAGTTGTTTGAGAACGGGGTCCTTGGGTTAATTCATTATTTATTTATTTATTTATTTACAGTGGTACTTTCTTGATGGCTGGTGCCTGGCTACGCTCACACGAGGACTGCTGCCTGAAGTGATCACAAGCTCCGTCGTGCTCGCAGTGAGTGTAGTTTACTCTCGCCCGATTGTGTAGTTTGATCGGGGCTATGTCCATATGTTCTCTGTAGTTTGATCTTTGATCTCTGATCTCTCGTATATTCAGTGTCTACTGGGCGCGGTGATCGCGTGTGTCATGCTCTCGTACTCACTGGTGCGTGAGACGTATCCAGACCGCACTACTTCTACTACGGTAGTTTCGTCACCATCCCCGTCATTGGGTCCCGCTTCTCCCGTGACGTCATCGCCCCTCACTGGCAAGGAGACTGCCAATGCGAGTAAGTGATGGAACTCTCGGAACTTTGATCTTTGATCTTTGACCAGATAAGTAAGTCCGCATTTTCAGCCATCTTCACCACGCCTCAGAGTCAGCGTCAGGGTTCGAGTAGAACGAGGTGAGAGCGGGAGTTTCAGTTTAGGAGTTTCTTTTGTTTATCTGTGAAATCAAATCTATAAAATCTTTGTTTGTTGTAATGTATGCTAGCATTTTCGGCTTGTGAACATGTTTTGAAACTATAGGATGATTACTCGTCTTGTCATTCTTTGATCTTTGATCTCTTGATCTCTCTCTTTGTTTGCAGTCCCATTCCTCTGTACGGTTCGACGTCGCCCGCTCGTCCCGACTGTTCGTGGTTGGATGCACACGCGTTCGGAGACTCGCGGAATCCCGCCAAGAGTCCCCGGAGTATCGATGAACGGTACGGTAATATCGTACTACGGTAGAAGAGCGAAGGGGATCGATATTTATAGTTGGCTATTTGTGGTTATAGTATAATTTAAAATAAGTCACCTTGCGCCTGATCTGTGCCATTGGATGTATTCTAATCGAGGGTTGTTTTTTTCATTTCCGATTTGTTGACTAGCATATGCAAGGTACAATTTTTTTTAAATATACAATTACCCAATTATGTTACTTTCAGTGGTCTATCCTCATCATCACCCCACTCCACATCCATGACCAGCTCTCCGCTCCTCTCACTATCGACGTTCTCTCCATCCGCATCCGCGTCACCCGCAGCCATTGGCGCGTCCATTCTGAGTGATCTATCCGCGTCGAGTCGAGCGCCCTTCCAGGCCAAGTGAGAACATTTGTGAATATGTTTATCTTTGATCTTTGATCTTTTGCAGGATCGCGGCGCTTCCGTCGACCAAGATGATGACTTCCATTCACACACAGGAACAGGTTATCGATTGATTTTTCTTATCGATTGATTTTATTTTAGAGATTGATTTTTTACGGAGCCATATTGTTCATGTTTACCACATTAGACTGGCTGATTACGTTTCAATTAAGCTACAGTTGATTCTCCGTGCTAGACGCTTATGATGATTGGCATAATAAAATAAATTTTCTGTTTGTAACCTTGTAGGTTGATCTCTTACTGGCGAAGAGTCGGGAGGAGGCGGCAGCCGGAGCGGCGTCCGCGTCTGACGCGCGGTTGAATGAATCGAGCAGCTTCTATCAGGTATTGTAACTGCGAGCATGGCGAATGAAAGAGTTGAAAATGTAACTTGTGTGAAAAAAGTTCAGACTTTCGTGCTGATTTATTGTTATGTAAATTACACTACTATTTGCTATTTAAGTGATTTAGCTACTAGAGTACTTTTCGCTTTTTCTTATTTAACCATTTGCGCTATCAGTCATCTTTTAATTTGGCCTTTAACTAGTACGGAACGGTAAATATATTGTTATTATTATTATTATTATTATTATTATTATTATTATTATTATTTAAAAAAATAATTACAGGCAATGCTGCACCTCGACGGTCTGGAGTTGCATCCGTACCAGATGAGTAGAGAGGCCGCTGGCAGCAAGTCTGATCCATGTAAGACTGTTGATCTTTGATCTTTGATCTTTTGATGTCGACTCTAATGAAGTAGTCTAGTCTCGTGTTTGGTAATACTGATTGATTTTATTTCGACGGTTCTCATAGGTTTGAGCGCTTTTATCGATTATTCAGAATTAGCTGATCTCTGGTCCTTTGATCTCTGATCTTATGATATTTGGCCTCTTTAACTTATTTCTTCCCCAGATGACGTCATCTACGACAATCGAGGCGGCGTTCATCTGTCTCCCAGACTCGCTTCTCCCCTCGGTTTGTGATCTTTGATCTTTATAGATATTACATTTTTCGTGTGAGCATATCCCTTGGTAACGGTGTATTCTCTTAACAGGTGGTTCCGGATCGGACGAGGCGACGCGTTTCCGCGTTGAACTCGCGGCTCAACGCGCGGCTGCCGCGGCTAATGCAGTGAGTTGTTGTTTGCTTGCGATTTGATCCATGATGTGGGTCTGACGGCGTGACGAACAAGCTATTTCTGTCGCCACTGCATGGTACCTGTCGCATCGCCGTTTCGCAATATTCTTATATACATAGCTGTAAAAGTTGCAACGTTTAATTACGTTGTCTTATCCCCTTAATAATATCGTAATCAATCAAATAATAGACGTTCATCATGATGATCAAGAGAGATACATTTCTACTGATATTGTTGATAAATCAATAATTCAATCAATCAATATCTTCTTTTGTAGCAATCATCATCATCGTCATCACCTTATGAGAGCAGACGTCGTCGTCTATCTCATCATCACTCCCAGTCGCCCTCACGGTACTTGATTCTTGATTTTTATTGATTATCGAATAAAAAAAATCAATAGTATGTTGATCTCATAATATTTGTTCGCACACTTCTAATATTTTTGTTGTCTTAAATTAGTAATAATTAAAATAGTTGAGAGTAAGTTTAGAAAAGATTAGATAATTATTTTTTATTATTCGATTTAGTAATAATAGTAATTTATTTATGCGTAATTCAGAGATGTGTCGTCAAGCGGTACCGATGGTAGTGGCTCTCAGACCGACTCCGCCCAGAGAAGACGCGGCGACTCATTCAATGCTGGTACGTACAGGATTCTTTCACAAGTTTTTGTCCATGAATTGAAACAGACATGATTTTACTTGCATTGATAAGAGTAAGACAATTCCATATGTTGAGTACTTGAGCAACCAAATTAATTAATTGATTTTTAAAAGTTTTGAAACTCATTTCACATTAAAATGTGAAATGAATTAACGTGGTACGTACACTCAAGGTACATGGAGCATCGCGATAATAATTTTTTTTAAACAAAATAAATATTCCCATCTGTCAGGAGCGCTTCTATCGGACGCGGAATTGACGCGTGCGGAGCAGCGGATGCGCGTCTGGCTTGTGAATACGATCGTTCGACCGCTCAATGATGGCATCCGCACGCTTAATAAGCGTCTGGAAACGGTAATTATTGATTTTTTCAACGAATTTTATATCTTTTTTTGTATTGTTTGGTGAAATATTCCGACTACCTTGGTACGCTCACATTTACTCTTATAGGATCTGTCCGCGTTGCATCTCCGCGTCGGTGTGAGCTCGTCTGACGCGTTGTCCGCTGCGATCACGGCGCATCCGGATCTCATCTCCACCACCCTACCGCACATTCTGCCATACCTCAGGGTTCATGCCAATCAGGTACGATATTTGGATAATAATAATAATAATAATAATAATAATAATAATTCCATTATTCAGGCGTATCTCGTCTCTCGACTGGCCGCACTCTCAGTTGGCTCGTGCATGGCCGATTTCTCGTGGGCTAGTGGCGGACCTCAACCACTGACTGATGATAAGTGTACGATAGTTTCCTCTGATGATCTTTGATCTTTGATCTTTCTATTCCATTGATATCAATTTGATCTCTGATCTTTGCAGCCTCATCATCGGCGAGTTCCTCATCGTACGCGTCTTCGCCCTCGCGTCTATCCGCGCGTCCATGGACTGACGCGCTGCCCACTGACACGCAGTTGGTGCTGTCACTGTTCGCTACGTACATGGACGCACGCGTCTCCAGCAGCGCCCTTGTACAGACACACAATGTGGGTGGAGCTTTCTTGTCTTACACTCTCTAACGCTTATGAGCAGCCATGATAATTTGGTTTATCGATTGAATTAGGAATTTTTAGTTGTTAGACTTGATAGACTCTATTAATCAATGATTCAGTGGTTAATGGCTTTTTGGAATTTATTGATTTATTGATTGATTGCATCATGATCAGGTCGATCAGCCCTTCACCGCTCGATACACATTGATCAATCCGGCGAAACCGACCGCTCTCCACCAGAGCAGCGGATCGTTCTACATTCATCTGGTAGGTTCATGTAGTGTGTTCAAAATTCACGAAATGAAATGGGGGTGGGAAGGGAAGAGAGAATGGGTGTTGTTTGTTTGCATTTGAGCTGTGCGGTCACTTACATACTCCCCCCCATGCGCGCTCATTCCACCAGGTGCATTTGCGTTTCGCGGTTGGGACATGATAAGGTTGAATATTGTGTCCGATAATTTCATTTACTCGTAGGTTCAAAAATAGAACGAACACGGTCATAATTTCTAGCTCTAGAGACTGCATATTCTAATATTTTTTTATCAGTTCCACCAGTTGGGAGGTGCAGTCCTGTTGCATTCCCGTCTTCTTCATACTATACCCTAGCGGCGTCACACTTTCGCACCTTATTTTGTAAAATTTAAAAAAAGGATATTTTTCATAGACGCAAACTTTAGAGTGTTTCATGGGGATAAGATTTGTCGGAATGAAAATAACTTTGAAAAATCAATAATCTTGATCAGGCCTCGCTCAATCCGCCCTCACTCGAGTTCGTGGCCGTAACGTCTGAAGGCGTGTCGACGATTACGGTAAGGCATTATTGATTAGTTAGCCTATTTAATTGATTGGTTTCTGTAAAGAATTAATCAATAATACCCAGATAATAAACTTACCCATAATTTACGGTAGATGAGTGCAGCAAATATCGATTGTTCTATTGATTAATTGTAGTCTCGTTCACTCTTCGGTATTCTGGCTCACTTCATCGCCCATGCGAAATGGAGAAACGACGGACGTATCGATCGACTCGCTCTCTCCGATCCCGCAATCAATCTCGATGTCGTCGTGACGGGACGCTGAGCGACTACCGTAACCCCCAGACTCCGCCCACTTTCTACCGTATCTCTTCTGTTGATTACTCATCGTAACCCCATTTTATATCGTTGTCTACTTGTTTTTTCGTACTTCTCACTTAGGCTACAATAACCCCTCCAACATTACAAAATATCGTTTTATGTTTGAGTTTGTATTGAAAGACGAACGAATAGGAGAGAAAGAGAAAATGATAGAGAGATGATTAATCGTCGGATTCATAAAAGAATGATTAATTTTGGTTATTGATTGATTACTCTTTGTCCTCCCCCCTCCGACATTTCCCTTTCTCTCTTTCATGATCCACTATATACATCTCCTCCATGTTTCCACCACAATTGATACCGTAATCCACCGTTCGTTGCTAGACCACCACCGCCACTTTGATAGCTACTGTATTTGTTATGTTTCAGATCTTATTCGTTTTCTCTCATTCTCTCTTATCGAACAGGCGTTTGATTCCACTTTTTAATGCCACATTAATGTTTGTTCAACGTGGCGCCTGCGGTAGCTCCTTTCTCTATTCCTCTCCCGTATTATTTCTTCCTTTTCATTATCCTCTCTATCAATCCTGAACATTCGTCAGATGCCGACACGATGTTAGCAAGTTACGGTAGCCATTCACTCTTGATCGATGGTTACGGTAGCCATTCACTCTTGATCGATGGTTACGGTGGCCATTCACTCTTGATCGATGGTTACGGTAGCCATTCACTCTTGATCGATGGTTACGGTAGCCATTCACTCTTGATCGATGGTTACGGTAGCCATTCACTCTTGATCGATGGTTACGGTAGCCATTCACTCTTGATCGATGGTTACGGTAGCCATTCACTCTTGATCGATGGTTACGGTAGCCATTCACTCTTGATCGATGGTTACGGTAGCCATTCAGTCTTGATCGATTGTTACGGTAGCCATTCACTCTTGATCGATGGTTACGGTAGCCATTCACTCTTGATCGATGGTTACGGTAGCCATTCACTCTTGATCGATGGTTACGGTAGCCATTCACTCTTGATCGATGGTTACGGTAGCCATTCACTCTTGATCGATGGTTACGGTAGCCATTCACTCTTGATCGATGGTTACGGTAGCCATTCACTCTTGATCGATGGTTACGGTAGCCATTCACTCTTGATCGATGGTTACGGTAGCCATTCACTCTTGATCGATGGTTACGGTAGCCATTCACTCTTGATCGATGGTTACGGTAGCCATTCACTCTTGATCGATGGTTACGGTAGCCATTCACTCTTGATCGATGGTTACGGTAGCCATTCACTCTTGATCGATGGTTACGGTAGCCATTCACTCTTGATCGATGGTTACGGTAGCCATTCACTCTTGATCGATGGTTACGGTAGCCATTCACTCTTGATCGATGGTTACGGTAGCCATTCACTCTTGATCGATGGTTACGGTAGCCATTCACTCTTGATCGATGGTTACGGTAGCCATTCACTCTTGATCGATGGTTACGGTAGCCATTCACTCTTGATCGATGGTTACGGTAACATCCTAGAGTTTGTCTATCGCTAACTTGGCTCCAGCATCATGTATCTCTCGCCTTCTCAATCTCTTTTTCTCTTCCTCTCCTTCTCTCTCTTTCATCACCAGTTGTTTCGTATGTCTCGTATATTTTCTCCCCTTTCATCTCTAGTTTTATTAGACCATCATCGATTGTGTGATCTGCTTAAATTCTCCCTGCTTGTATTGCTCGACATACCTTCTTTGTCTACTGTAGTATTATCTCGGGATACGGTAGATGCTGTATTCATGTTCCTATGATTACTGTAGTTGCTGTTTACTGTTCCTCTGGGTACGGTAGTCTGATCGGGGCACGTTTCTGACTTTACTTTACTTTTCATCGATGTTGACTGTTGTATCTCTTTCATGTTATTATTATTACTTTTAATATAATTATTTTTGTAAGTCCATTCGTTGTCGCTCCACATCTCTCTTTCAATTGTATCTCACTTTTGCATTGACTGGTAAAATGACTCTGTTATTTAATCATTCCGATTGTTTACGAAGGAACGGTTAACCGACGCAAGTCCGGGATGTCGGAAACGTAACTATTGATGGAGGGAAATATGGGAAAAGAGCTGGCATGAAAGAAGACTTGTTAGCGTACGGGAGTCTCGGATTACAATATTGGGAAGGCATACATAGAGAGGATCTGGAGGGGTGGATACTATGGGTGGAGATAGAAGGAGAGGGAGAAAATAGGTAAAGGGAGAGGGAGAGGGAGAGACTAGATAACCTAGAGGAAGACTGGATGAATCATCTGTAACGATTATTGATTTTTTATTTCACCAGAGGTATTTGATTTTCCCAGCGTATTTGTCAATATCGTAACCGCTCTGTTCGTTAAAATGTGAAAAAAGTGTCTAAACGCTTCCATTATATCCATTCATGGGAAAGTGAATCTCTGACTTTTGTCTCTCTTCTCATTCATTAGCCCCCGCCGTCTCAATTACAATATCGTCTCTGATTTCGATGCTGAATCCCCTCTGAAAATATATCCATCTAAACCAAGGCACGAGACTTAAAATGACACACTTTCAACTTTTTTCAGTCGAGATAAAAGTGACCTTAACCGAACGAGGTAATTTGGAATCTTCTCTTGAAACATCCTGTAGAAGTATTTTTTTATTTTTTTTTCAAGTAAGGTGTGATATCGTTCCAAAATGGGGATAGTGCCGTCAAATGAGGAGAGTTTTTTTGTTCCTTTAGCAACGCTTGAACACATCATAAAGGCACGCACCGAGATAAGTTGATACTCTCCGCTCTGGTAATGCTCTCTCGCTTAATTTGCGTAGTAGAGAGCATTGGGGAGAGTGAAATTAGCTCGGGTGTGCCTTTAAAGATGGGGAACCTCGGAAAGAATCACTGATTCCTACCACGATTAGATTGAGCCCCTCATACATATACTGTAAGTAAAAAGTGGGTTGATGTTCAGTTTGCGATCGGCACTCATAATTTATTAGCGTTTGCCCTCTCATTAGGCCCCTTCCCATCCCTCTTTCACCATTCACTGAACTATAGTCTAGTCTATCATTCATGTCTACCATTCATTTCATTCAAGTCTTCATGTCTATTGTCTACCTTTCATTCATGATTATACCGATCAATACGGAGAATCATTATAAAAGAATAGTATGCGATGACTTATATGACTTTTGCCACCATCTTTTGTTCACGAAAATATTCGTGGGACCTTTAATACTATTTTTGTGTTCGATCGTGTTCATTATTACTATGCATCAGTTATGTTTCAACTTCTACTCATATACGCTTTGCTACGTAAAGATTTCGTTAGCTCTGTCGCTCATCATCCATTATACCATTATTTATCAATTTATCAATTTCACTAGATAATTTAAACCTCTCTGACAACGCTTTCTCGTAGACAGAGAAAGCTTTACCTGGTATGCTTTAACAATGTCCCTTCAAGTTGAATGCTTCAACGATATATTCATTTCACACGTTATCCAAAACAGGAGGAATCCCCTTATCCACAAGATCTATCCTTTCGTCACTGAGAGAGTTAATTCTATAAAAAGTCCACGTATGAAACTTGATTTGAATAGCGCAATAGCCACTTTTTGATCTGATCTTTTTTCTTATATCGCTGGTAAATTAACGAAACACTGTGTGAAACCATTGAAGGACGCTGCACATTCGTGAAAGGTAGCTAATTTGGAGCTAATTTGGAGCTCTCCTCTCTGACAACGTTCTCTCGCAGAAAAAGAAATCAAGAGTGAGAGAGAGTGGTCAGAGCGGAGAATTTCAAATTACCTCTGAGTGTGCATTTATTGCGTGTCTCATTATGATAGATCTTCATGGGCATGAGAACTTCTCTGTTTTTGACCCTGGCTATTTTACAATTGAAAAACGCTCATTTTGTTTGACCGCGCAGAAGAACGTAATAAGTGAAGAATGGGAGGTGGAGGAGAGTTCAAAATTGCAAAATAAAACTGGGTCAAAAAAGAGCTTTGATATGCTGACGGCAATGGATAACTGCTCGATGGCCATCGATCTTGAACCCATGAATATCCGGGCCACCACGAGTTTCTGGTTTAAAAAAGACATTCTTTTAGTCAGTTAGACTTAGAAAATAATTCAGCAAGCAAAATGCTAAAACGTATAACATTTCAGACTACGTTTTGACACATGAAATATGCAAATGTGTATGCATTATTATATAACTATTTTTATGGTTTAATTGATTTTTAAAATATATTGAATGCAGAGGGGTCCAAAACAGGGACTCTGTTTTCGGTGAAACAAGGAACAAAAACCCTTATCCACCAGATCTATCCTTTCGTCACTGAGAAAATTCATGTTCATTCCATAAAAAGTCCGCGTGTGAAACTTGATTAGAATAGTCAGATAGGACTTTTTGATCTTGTTTTTTTCATATATCGATTGTGAATTAACGAAATAGTGCGCGAAACCATTGAGCACACCCGGGCTAATTTGAAGCTCTCCGCTCTGACAACATTCTCCCGCAGAAAAAGAAAGCGAGAGCGGAGAATTTCATATGGAGCTCAGGGTGTGCATTTATGGCGTGTCTCATTTTGTCTATCCGGAGATGGCTCTGTGTAGATATAGGAACTTGTTTTTGATTTTGACCCAGACTATTTTGCAATTCAAATAAACACCATTTTGGTCGTGATTGACCGCGTAGACAAGCACATATAGGAATACCTTTTACTACGTCAAAATTGCAAATATGTATGCTTTACTCGAACTTTTTTATTCCTTTATCGATTTTTAATTTTAAAAAACACTCAGATGTGAAGAACGAGGAAGCATGATATTTTGTTTGAAGAATTACTGACCCCCTCGGGAAATATGCTCCATGTCATGAAATTTTATTGTTTTTGTGAGGAGAAACATAACGCGCGCAGGTTTCACGATGAAACCCCACATTTCTGTTTTTTTTTTGGTTTGGGACAATATTTTGGATTACGGATTGTGGAAATTTACTCTTTTTGTGCTATATTTTCATTGTACACTTTTGCTCGGTGTGGAGATTCAAATCCTGTACTTAATTTTTAAAAGTAATTTATGAGGAGTAGCAGTCTTATTAGCGAGTGAAAAACGGAAATGGTGAGAGATCAAGTGAAACGAGAGAGTCTGACGTCGTGATTGTTTCTTGGCACAGTGCCAACTTTCATCGTCTACGGCTGTCTAATATCTTATTCAATACATTCCTTGACCCCTTCCCTTTCCCACGAGGGAGGACTTCCTTCCGTGCACTTTTTGTCCGAGGAAGAGTTCTTCTACTCTACCTCTTCTACACCCTCTCCTTCTCTCCTCTATTTCTATCCTCTCCTCTCTCTCCTTTTTTCCTCCCTCTCTCCTTCCTCTTCCTCTTTCTTGCCATTCACTAATGTTATTCCCCAGCTGCAACAGTCGCGTTTTTTTAGTCTCTCGTCTCTTACCTCTCCGTCGTTCTCATCTCTCTCCCTTCTACCTCTCCGTCGTTCTCATCTCTCTCCCTTCTACCTCTCCGTCGTTCTCATCTCTCTCCCTTCTACCTCTCCGTCGTTCTCATCTCTCTCCCTTCTACCTCTCCGTCGTTCTCATCTCTCTCCCTTCTACCTCTCCGTCGTTCTCATCTCTCTCCCTTCTACCTCTCCGTCGTTCTCATCTCTCTCCCTTCTACCTCTCCGTCGTTCTCATCTCTCTCCCTTCTACCTCTCCGTCGTTCTCATCTCTCTCCCTTCTACCTCTCCGTCGTTCTCATCTCTCTCCCTTCTACCTCTCCGTCGTTCTCATCTCTCTCCCTTCTACCTCTCCGTCGTTCTCATCTCTCTCCCTTCTACCTCTCCGTCGTTCTCATCTCTCTCCCTTCTACCTCTCCGTCGTTCTCATCTCTCTCCCTTCTACCTCTCCGTCGTTCTCATCTCTCTCCCTTCTACCTCTCCGTCGTTCTCATCTCTCTCCCTTCTACCTCTCCGTCGTTCTCATCTCTCTCCCTTCTACCTCTCCGTCGTTCTCATCTCTCTCCATTCTACCTCTCCGTCGTTCTCATCTCTCTCCCTTCTACCTCTCCGTCGTTCTCATCTCTCTCCCTTCTACCTCTCCGTCGTTCTCATCTCTCTCCCTTCTACCTCTCCGTCGTTCTCATCTCTCTCCCTTCTACCTCTCCGTCGTTCTCATCTCTCTCCCTTCTACCTCTCCGTCGTTCTCATCTCTCTCCCTTCTACCTCTCCGTCGTTCTCATCTCTCTCCCTTCTACCTCTCCGTCGTTCTCATCTCTCTCCCTTCTACCTCTCCGTCGTTCTCATCTCTCTCCCTTCTACCTCTCCGTCGTTCTCATCTCTCTCCCTTCTACCTCTCCGTCGTTCTCATCTCTCTCCCTTCTACCTCTCCGTCGTTCTCATCTCTCTCCCTTCTACCTCTCCGTCGTTCTCATCTCTCTCCCTTCTACCTCTCCGTCGTTCTCATCTCTCTCCCTTCTACCTCTCCGTCGTTCTCATCTCTCTCCCTTCTACCTCTCCGTCGTTCTCATCTCTCTCCCTTCTACCTCTCCGTCGTTCTCATCTCTCTCCCTTCTACCTCTCCGTCGTTCTCATCTCTCTCCCTTCTACCTCTCCGTCGTTCTCATCTCTCTCCCTTCTACCTCTCCGTCGTTCTCATCTCTCTCCCTTCTACCTCTCCGTCGTTCTCATCTCTCTCCCTTCTACCTCTCCGTCGTTCTCATCTCTCTCCCTTCTACCTCTCCGTCGTTCTCATCTCTCTCCCTTCTACCTCTCCGTCGTTCTCATCTCTCTCCCTTCTACCTCTCCGTCGTTCTCATCTCTCTCCCTTCTACCTCTCCGTCGTTCTCATCTCTCTCCCTTCTACCTCTCCGTCGTTCTCATCTCTCTCCCTTCTACCTCTCCGTCGTTCTCATCTCTCTCCCTTCTACCTCTCCGTCGTTCTCATCTCTCTCCCTTCTACCTCTCCGTCGTTCTCATCTCTCTCCCTTCTACCTCTCCGTCGTTCTC
Organism: Parapristionchus giblindavisi; assembly: GCA_943737045.1. Classification (NCBI taxonomy): domain Eukaryota; kingdom Metazoa; phylum Nematoda; class Chromadorea; order Rhabditida; family Diplogasteridae; genus Parapristionchus; species Parapristionchus giblindavisi. Next base: position 190,044 of record CALSFV010000657.1, read on the forward strand.
ATCTCTCTCCCTTCTACCTCTCCGTCGTTCTCATCTCTCTCCCTTCTACCTCTCCGTCGTTCTCATCTCTCTCCCTTCTACCTCTCCGTCGTTCTCATCTCTCTCCCTTCTACCTCTCCGTCGTTCTCATCTCTCTCCCTTCTACCTCTCCGTCGTTCTCATCTCTCTCCCTTCTACCTCTCCGTCGTTCTCATCTCTCTCCCTTCTACCTCTCCGTCGTTCTCATCTCTCTCCCTTCTACCTCTCCGTCGTTCTCATCTCTCTCCCTTCTACCTCTCCGTCGTTCTCATCTCCCTTCTACCTCTCCGTCGTCTCTCCCTTCTACCTCTCCGTCGTTCTCATCTCTCTCCCTTCTACCTCTCCGTCGTTCTCATCTCTCTCCCTTCTACCTCTCCGTCGTTCTCATCTCTCTCCCTTCTACCTCTCCGTCGTTCTCATCTCTCTCCCTTCTACCTCTCCGTCGTTCTCATCTCTCTCCCTTCTACCTCTCCGTCGTTCTCATCTCTCTCCCTTCTACCTCTCCGTCGTTCTCATCTCTCTCCCTTCTACCTCTCCGTCGTTCTCATCTCTCTCCCTTCTACCTCTCCGTCGTTCTCATCTCTCTCCCTTCTACCTCTCCGTCGTTCTCATCTCTCTCCCTTCTACCTCTCCGTCGTTCTCATCTCTCTCCCTTCTACCTCTCCGTCGTTCTCATCTCTCTCCCTTCTACCTCTCCGTCGTTCTCATCTCTCTCCCTTCTACCTCTCCGTCGTTCTCATCTCTCTCCCTTCTACCTCTCCGTCGTTCTCATCTCTCTCCCTTCTACCTCTCCGTCGTTCTCATCTCTCTCCCTTCTACCTCTCCGTCGTTCTCATCTCTCTCCCTTCTACCTCTCCGTCGTTCTCATCTCTCTCCCTTCTACCTCTCCGTCGTTCTCATCTCTCTCCCTTCTACCTCTCCGTCGTTCTCATCTCTCTCCCTTCTACCTCTCCGTCGTTCTCATCTCTCTCCCTTCTACCTCTCCGTCGTTCTCATCTCTCTCCCTTCTACCTCTCCGTCGTTCTCATCTCTCTCCCTTCTACCTCTCCGTCGTTCTCATCTCTCTCCCTTCTACCTCTCCGTCGTTCTCATCTCTCTCCCTTCTACCTCTCCGTCGTTCTCATCTCTCTCCCTTCTACCTCTCCGTCGTTCTCATCTCTCTCCCTTCTACCTCTCCGTCGTTCTCATCTCTCTCCCTTCTACCTCTCCGTCGTTCTCATCTCTCTCCCTTCTACCTCTCCGTCGTTCTCATCTCTCTCCCTTCTACCTCTCCGTCGTTCTCATCTCTCTCCCTTCTACCTCTCCGTCGTTCTCATCTCTCTCCCTTCTACCTCTCCGTCGTTCTCATCTCTCTCCCTTCTACCTCTCCGTCGTTCTCATCTCTCTCCCTTCTACCTCTCCGTCGTTCTCATCTCTCTCCCTTCTACCTCTCCGTCGTTCTCATCTCTCTCCCTTCTACCTCTCCGTCGTTCTCATCTCTCTCCCTTCTACCTCTCCGTCGTTCTCATCTCTCTCCCTTCTACCTCTCCGTCGTTCTCATCTCTCTCCCTTCTACCTCTCCGTCGTTCTCATCTCTCTCCCTTCTACCTCTCCGTCGTTCTCATCTCTCTCCCTTCTACCTCTCCGTCGTTCTCATCTCTCTCCCTTCTACCTCTCCGTCGTTCTCATCTCTCTCCCTTCTACCTCTCCGTCGTTCTCATCTCTCTCCCTTCTACCTCTCCGTCGTTCTCATCTCTCTCCCTTCTACCTCTCCGTCGTTCTCATCTCTCTCCCTTCTACCTCTCCGTCGTTCTCATCTCTCTCCCTTCTACCTCTCCGTCGTTCTCATCTCTCTCCCTTCTACCTCTCCGTCGTTCTCATCTCTCTCCCTTCTACCTCTCCGTCGTTCTCATCTCTCTCCCTTCTACCTCTCCGTCGTTCTCATCTCTCTCCCTTCTACCTCTCCGTCGTTCTCATCTCTCTCCCTTCTACCTCTCCGTCGTTCTCATCTCTCTCCCTTCTACCTCTCCGTCGTTCTCATCTCTCTCCCTTCTACCTCTCCGTCGTTCTCATCTCTCTCCCTTCTACCTCTCCGTCGTTCTCATCTCTCTCCCTTCTACCTCTCCGTCGTTCTCATCTCTCTCCCTTCTACCTCTCCGTCGTTCTCATCTCTCTCCCTTCTACCTCTCCGTCGTTCTCATCTCTCTCCCTTCTACCTCTCCGTCGTTCTCATCTCTCTCCCTTCTACCTCTCCGTCGTTCTCATCTCTCTCCCTTCTACCTCTCCGTCGTTCTCATCTCTCTCCCTTCTACCTCTCCGTCGTTCTCATCTCTCTCCCTTCTACCTCTCCGTCGTTCTCATCTCTCTCCCTTCTACCTCTCCGTCGTTCTCATCTCTCTCCCTTCTACCTCTCCGTCGTTCTCATCTCTCTCCCTTCTACCTCTCCGTCGTTCTCATCTCTCTCCCTTCTACCTCTCCGTCGTTCTCATCTCTCTCCCTTCTACCTCTCCGTCGTTCTCATCTCTCTCCCTTCTACCTCTCCGTCGTTCTCATCTCTCTCCCTTCTACCTCTCCGTCGTTCTCATCTCTCTCCCTTCTACCTCTCCGTCGTTCTCATCTCTCTCCCTTCTACCTCTCCGTCGTTCTCATCTCTCTCCCTTCTACCTCTCCGTCGTTCTCATCTCTCTCCCTTCTACCTCTCCGTCGTTCTCATCTCTCTCCCTTCTACCTCTCCGTCGTTCTCATCTCTCTCCCTTCTACCTCTCCGTCGTTCTCATCTCTCTCCCTTCTACCTCTCCGTCGTTCTCATCTCTCTCCCTTCTACCTCTCCGTCGTTCTCATCTCTCTCCCTTCTACCTCTCCGTCGTTCTCATCTCTCTCCCTTCTACCTCTCCGTCGTTCTCATCTCTCTCCCTTCTACCTCTCCGTCGTTCTCATCTCTCTCCCTTCTACCTCTCCGTCGTTCTCATCTCTCTCCCTTCTACCTCTCCGTCGTTCTCATCTCTCTCCCTTCTACCTCTCCGTCGTTCTCATCTCTCTCCCTTCTACCTCTCCGTCGTTCTCATCTCTCTCCCTTCTACCTCTCCGTCGTTCTCATCTCTCTCCCTTCTACCTCTCCGTCGTTCTCATCTCTCTCCCTTCTACCTCTCCGTCGTTCTCATCTCTCTCCCTTCTACCTCTCCGTCGTTCTCATCTCTCTCCCTTCTACCTCTCCGTCGTTCTCATCTCTCTCCCTTCTACCTCTCCGTCGTTCTCATCTCTCCCTTCTACCTCTCCGTCGTTCTCATCTCTCTCCCTTCTACCTCTCCGTCGTTCTCATCTCTCTCCCTTCTACCTCTCCGTCGTTCTCATCTCTCTCCCTTCTACCTCTCCGTCGTTCTCATCTCTCTCCCTTCTACCTCTCCGTCGTTCTCATCTCTCTCCCTTCTACCTCTCCGTCGTTCTCATCTCTCTCCCTTCTACCTCTCCGTCGTTCTCATCTCTCTCCCTTCTACCTCTCCGTCGTTCTCATCTCTCTCCCTTCTACCTCTCCGTCGTTCTCATCTCTCTCCCTTCTACCTCTCCGTCGTTCTCATCTCTCTCCATTCTACCTCTCCGTCGTTCTCATCTCTCTCCCTTCTACCTCTCCGTCGTTCTCATCTCTCTCCCTTCTTTCATCAAGAACGTTGCTTCTTTCTCCCCTTGATGTCATTTGAATACTTGAGTAAAAGAAAGGAGCTGAGTAGAGTACTTCAATTATAGAACACTGCAAGCTCTTCACAGTGTGTTTGTTGGAATGATCTGTGTCTGTGCAAGTCTGTCTGACCTTTCGCGTTTCATACCCACCCCCCTCTCTCAGCGTTTGTCTCTTTTTCACCTTGCACACAGTCTACTCTGCTATTAGTCTAGAGTCTGCTAGTGTACCAGAGTACTAGTCTACTCGTATGTGCACTAGGCCCTTCACTTTGTTATCTGACAGTAGTAAGAGCATGGTATGTAGGCTTTTATAGTAACTAACTTTTGATTATTCATTCCTTTAAAAGCTTGAAATACCGTATCAAAATGCTATATCTCGGGGATACGGTAGATACTGTATTTCCACCGAATCTGGAGTACCGTAAAAAGGGGATGTACTTTCTTTAATTAGTAATTCGTTTGTTCTGGTTTATTATCGATTTTTTGCTTCAAAATGATTTGACAACGTATGATTGAATGACTCTTCATATCACATTCATCTTACTTCTCTATTGTTTGACCACTCCGCGGTCTGAACACTGGACACTCGGACACGTCTGACGGGATTTACCTTTACCGTTTTTACCTTTGATACTCAATGTGTCACATTTGTCGCTCGCCATAAATGCCCCTATGCTTGTGGTGTTTCGTTTGTCGGCTTCCCACCCTTCATGGATACGATGAGCACAGATCTTATCAGATCTGACAATGAGATCTCGAATCGCAGAGAAAGGAGAGAGAATGTTCCTTTGGAGTCTCGGGCAATCTCTTCTTTCCTATTCTAGTCTGATGGGTTCACAATTGGGTGCCCTTTACGAGGACCTCTTCTCGGTTTTTTGGCAACTTTACAAGAAACAATCTCGTCGTTTGACTCTCTCGTTTCGCTCAATCTCTCATGGTCTCTCTAATTCTAGAACTGTAGCGAATAGCGCTGAATCTTGGAATGCCCTTTAAGCTGTGTTCAAAAGTTCCAAAATTCCCTGTTCCTAAATGTTCCTCTACGTTCTCTTTCACACGCTCGACAGAAAAAATTATAAAGTGTGTCACTTTTTGCCAAAGTGACCCACTTGGCGAATTATTTTCCTGTGTAACTACTCTGGCAATACCATCTTGTAGAGAAAGGGAGTCCTGACATGGTTGAACTCGATTTCAATTATTATGCACCTGTCCGACGCGACGGAGGGGGTTACGGCGTAGACACGTAAGGCAAATGTAACAGTGCATTATAGCACAGGGCTATCGGCTTTCTTATTTTGTGATCGATTTATCACTGCATTAAATTTACGGCACCATGGATAATTCTTACTTGGCTGTTTTCACAATGGGATTTGATCAATTTACATACTCATGTAGTCAAATTTGTGTCCTATCGGTATGCGTCTCTCACAGTATTCTGGTCCAAGCCATTTTTCTTCCAAAGCAAGACAAAGGAGAGACCATTGTATTCGAGAGAGTTTGTATGTTGAGCGGTCGTTCTTGCTTTGAAAGTCATGAGAACGCTGTGCTCTTTTCCTCTTTTGAGGCAAATACAGTACAGCCTAATCGAGTCTTGTACCTGCTTCGGGCATTTAATAATAATAATATTTATACGTATTAGAATAAACAATGAAACGAGTGATAAAAGAAAAAGAAACGGGTTGGTGCGCATCATTTACTTCCATTGCTTATGAATATTTTTATTTTATTTATTTATTTGATACACTCGTGACAGGTGTGACAGCAAATACAGAAGTGATTTTCCGATTCTCAAAAACTTAATCGTCAGTGTTAGTGAAAAAAAGTACTTCTAAGGCTACCCATCATTCATCAAAACTCTCCTGCTGCTAAAAGGTAACTAAGAGGGAAATCACAGTTCTATCATTTCTTGCTTCATCCACTTCACCCATTTCACCTACTCTCAAACCGGACACCCTGAGAGGCATATACATAGAAGATTGATTAAATCTTATTATTATTATTACTACTACCATTTCGGCTTTATGATATTGTTATCGTGGCGTCGTAAATTATTATTTGGGATAGGGTGGGATAGGGTGGGATTGGTCGTGTGAAAAATTTCATGACTTTTCCCGTAATTTCCCGAATTTTTAAAATTTATTTCCCCGGTTTCCTGTATAAAAATCGGGAAATGCCTTTCGTAAACATTTATCACCGATAATAAAGCGAATGTAAATGAGTATTTTCGGAAAACATTTTCGCATATTTTGAGAAAAGAAAAGTAAACATGATTCTAACAATAAGGAATCTCGAAATGATATTCTCGACCTTCCTGACCGACCAATCCTTCATGATAGTGTAGACCTATTGTGAGACCTTTCGAAGAACAATTAGCACAATGAAAGTAAAAACGATTTAGGTGTAAATTTCTGCTAACTATGTGTAGATCAGATAATTTCTCTTATGATTATGCCAGGAAATAACAGTTTTGAATAAAAGGATCTAAATGAGCTAAAAGTGAAAAATCAAATTTCCCCGGCTTTTGAAACCGAGATTTCCCCCCCCCCCCAAATTTTCCCGAAAAAATTCCCGCTGGTTTAGTCAAATGAGATATGGTCAAATTTAGGTTTTTTATCTGGAAATCGGGAAACAAATTTCAATTTTTTCCTAAAAATTCGAGAAAGGTCATGAAAATTTTCAGACTCCTGATCCTACCTAATATATAAATAATATAGGGGTGGTTAATGTCTTGTTTTAGACAGTCCATGCAACTGGCTATAGCACTTTTATCGCACTTTAGATAACATTTTGAACGCTTTTTCTAGATCAAATATGCGTCGTTTTTTGTAGCGAAATGAGATTGCTCCGATAATCCTTTTTTTCCTTGCAACACATTATGTATTTCTTAAAACGGTTAAAGGTGGAGACCCGCGAATGATCATGCAAATTTCCTACATCTCGCTTATGCAAGGGTGTAGTGATATGCAAGAAGATAGGGAGAATACTTATCGTTCCTTAGCGTAGTGGTAAAACTGCTGACTAGAAAGCGCATGGTCGCGGGTTCGAATCCTATTGCCGAACTTTCCTATTTTCAAAAAGCGCGCCTTTCCATGCACGGGGCCTGATGGTTCAGTCATGTTTCTAGCGATCAATAAGCTGAATCATCATAAAATAAATAGTGTACGTTATGTAGAATAACTTTTGCTAAGATTCTGTCTGCACAGTTTGTTCACGAAAACATTCGCGGGAGTCCACCTTTAAAGGCAAAGGTACAATCCGTTATTCAAGGCGACGAAGTCCTGCGAGATATCACTGCTAGGCCAGTGATAGATCAAGTCCCGCGGGCTTAATCTTTTCTTCGCTGTATTTATGACTGTATGTATTTATTATTCGATTTTTTCTTATTCATTCGCAACGCTTCTCCAACAGAAGGAGAGAAATTATTGAAAATTTTGCAAAATGCCTAAACCTAACGGTTTGATGCTCTGTGTCCTTTTTATCTAATAGCTCGCTCCATTTCCTCTTTGTCGTCTATCCCTTCCTTGTCTATTCCATCTATAGATACGGGAGCAAAATGAAACCTTAAGGGAACAACGAAACAATTTCCCTCACAGGTTCATGGAACAATTTCGTGAGCGGACAGTTGAAGGGTATTATTCCCTATTTCGTAAAGGCATACCACGAGCTAATTCGAAACTTTTCGCTCTGGCAATGCTCTCTCTCGCTTTCTTTGTCTAGGAATGAGCGTTGCCAAAGCGGAGTGTAAAACAAACTCGGATATGCCTTTAAAGAAGGGGGACCAGGAGATTTAGGGTGCACTATTGAGAATTAGGGTGCACCCTGAGGATTTCTTGGGATAATAACGAGCTTTGAGCTCGGATTACGGTATTCCAGTGCACCTATAATTTTAGAGAAAATTGTTTTTGGATACATGGAGATGAGATCTATAGTTCTGCCTGGCCAGTTTAGTCACGAAAAAACTCGTGGGTCCCCTTCTTTAAAGGGAGTTTTCTGTGAGTGTAATGCCGCGTTAATTTTTCGGAAATAGCACTCGGAAAAAGCAAAAGTGTGTTAATTTTTCCTCTTGTAAATAACATTGTAAAAAGCAAATATCTCGCGGAAAATCATGTAAAAAATCAAATATCTCCGTTCTCTGTATTGCTATCGTTTATAAGCTTTTTTCTTGGTTTCTAACCCAAAGACCAAGTCTCTATCTAGTCAGGAAACCGAGATATTCGGTTTTTGCAACGCTATTTACAAGTGTACAAAATTAACACCTTTGCTTTTTCCGAGTGCCATTTCCGGAAAATTAACACTTAGTTAGTTTGGCGGTCTCTACTATCTACGTGGAAACGTTGTTTACTTCTAGTGTTTTAATGGATTCCTTTCTTTATTCTACTTCGTGGTAAGCGCAAATGCAGAAAGAAAATGAAGATGTACAAGTACGCTTAACTGATGAATGGAAGAATCGATTGAACTCCATTGATCTCTGAATCTATGCACAACAGAGTCCTCAACCGAACGAACTCTTCATAAATGTGTTATACATGAAATGAATGGCAATACCTCGCCACCAATCATTTTCTTGTAGTTTTTCAAACCAATTGTACACGAATACTCATTGTTTTTTTCAATCTCGTCTCGTTTCTCGTTTCCCGTCTGTTCCTCGCTCTCTGCTCTTTCTCGAACACCTGAAACTGCGTATTTCCGTACGGTTTGGACAGACTCCGCCCCTCAATATCTCCCGTATCTGAGAATAAGATCCTTCGATAATATCTCGTAGAGAATGAAAGGAAATTAAAAAAAAAAGCAAAATGAGTTTGGGGAATTCGCTCTCAAAAGCCTCAAAGCGTTTCTCCAACAAAATGAGAGTGGGCATTAAAAGCTTGACAAAATGCCAAAAAAATTCAAGTAAGGTGTACCATGATGTACTTTAACCGCCTTCGCTCTACCCTTTCTTCTGTCAAACTTCCTCTTCTTCGATCGTTCTCTCATATCGCTCTGAGGCTAACTATCTCGCTCGCTCTCTAACTTTTGTTTATGATTTGTGTGCGTGTTGTTTTTCCCACCACCTACTCAACTGACTGTATGCACGATATTATTGTATATATCCCTGTCATATCTCTTGATTGTTAACTCGTCATCCCCTCTACTTCTCTCTCCACTTCTCCATCTCTAACTAGCCTATCATCCTCTCTAACAATGCATGTTTATATTCAGCAATTGGGAAAGAGAGGGAGAGGGAGAGAGGGACAGAGGGCGAGAGAGGGACAGAAGGAGAAAAGAGGGAGAAAAATAAGGGGAGAGAGAGACTTTCGATAATATATTTCTGTATCGTGTTCAGTGCATTGTTTACTGGAATCATTCCATCATGTCCCTTATGACGCGTTGACAGAATTCCTCTCGTTTTACTCTCTCGCTGACGAGAGAGTACTGCGAGAGCGGAGACTGTCAAATTTCGATCAAGTTATTCATTTAAATGCCCACCCGAGCTAATTTGAAACTGTCCGCTCTGGCAAGGCTCTCTCGTAAATACTGGAATCATTCCATCAAGTCCCTCATGTTTCGTAAACAAAGAAAGCGAGAGAACATTGCCAGAGCGGACAGTTTCAAATTAGCTCGGGATGTGTACTTAAAGCTGCATATCCGTGGTTAAAGTAGATCAAGTAAATAGCGAAACGAAATGTTCTATTAGAATTTGTCATACTTTTCTGGCTCATTAACCACGCCCTAATTGATATTGTCATCATTTCTCTAGTTAATTTCATTCTGGAAAAATCCCGATCGTCTCGCCCTGTTTCCCTCATTTTCCCTTCATCTTACATACGACAATAGGCCATAAATTGATGAAGAGACTATCGGGTATGGTGTTCACGATTGAGATTTTACGTTTATTGATTTGACGAAATTTTTCGGAGTTCAAAACCGTAAATTTTACCATCAAACAAACTCGCACTGACAATTGGACGATGTTTTTATGCGGTTTGTTATATTTAATCTGCATTGAGGTCTAGGAATTGTCCCAAACCATATCCGTTCGATTCAACGCTTTTCTCACTAATTATGATCTTTGATCTTTTGATCTTGCAAAGATCGAAGATCATAGGTCAAAGATCACTTTAAGGATGGCCTAGGATTCCATCAATCATGGTGGCATCATTCCGCGTTCTTCTATTGTTCGTCTGTTTGGTGACGTCGTTCTTTCTGTTTAATTCGATATTCGTCGAGGACAAAATGGCAGAGTCAACGATGATTACGCATCCAAGGGAGCTTTTTTCGGTGGTTATGGGCGCCGAGGTCAGTGTTTTTCAGTCAAAAACACCAGAAAAAAAACGTTATTTGGAAAATTCACAGTGTTTGGAATAATTGTGAAGGATATATAATTGATTCATTTTTTAAAGTATGGAAAAATAGGAGAGTTTCCTCGATAATCTCCTACTTGTGTCTTTTTCTATGGTTTTGACGGTATTTTCAATTAATATTTCCAGTCGTCGTCCTCTCTCATCTCTTCATTCTTTCCCAATTCGACCATTCTCGTACCCATGATCATCATAGATCACGATATACTCCGTACCATATCCGATAATAATCAATTATCGATTGGTATCGATCGTAAGATATTGATCGCCGTGGATGAGGTCCATCGTGGTAAGAACGTTTCCCGGAACGATACTCAGGTACGGTAGTTGGGGATACGGTAATTCAAGGTTATGTAGGTTGAGATATGGTAGATTAAAATTCTATAGAAACAGGAATATACATAGCTAATTATCGATTTCTTGGATATAGATGATTATTGATTGATTTCAGTTCGATGTGATCTACTACTCATCGGGTCTCGCAAAGAACAAGAGAGATTACTGGATATTTACAATGGAAGACGGCACGAAACGAGCCATGCTACCGTAAGATCCTTATTGCATCTTTCATCTTTGATGATTCGACGAATTTTGGTTTTCACTTGAGTTTCGATTTCAAAATACTACTTAAATTCACAAAAAATAACAAGTGAAAACGGTATAACCAGGAAATCGAGTTCGAACATGAGTAATTGCACATCACAAAGGAAATCTCACTTCCTGACAGAGATATTGATCTCCGCTTAGAGATCAATATCTCTGTCAGAAAGTGATATTTCCCATCTAAAGTGTAATTACTGATTTTTTGTGTGTCTTGAACAACGAGAATTACCCTTTCCTTTATATCCATATGGGTAAATCCGAGAAATGTGTTTGAAGCGATAGGCAACCTTTTACGGGAGTGTAATCTTTAGATTACGGTATTGACAAAGGTTTTTCTCCCTTTCACAGCGTTCTCATGACTTTCAAAGCAAGAACGACCGCTCAACATACAAACTCTCTCGAATACAATGGTCTCTCCTTTGTCTTGCTTTGGAAGTAAAATGGCTTGGACCAGAATACTGTGCTTTAAGGTTCCCACTACAGTCATCCTCTCTCATCTTCATCCCCGCAGACATTCCGACCTTCCTCAAGGACTGGCAGAGCGCTCGCTTCATCGAATGCATGGGCACGGTACGTGATCTTTGATCTTTGATCTTTAATCTTTGATGTTTAATTCAGCTCAAACGTAACGAGACGGAGCTGGCCAAACGAGTAATTCCCCTATCGTTCCTGTCACACATGGCAGCACTGAGGGATGACATCAAGGATAGAGGCGCCAGATTGATGTTGTCTGGCGGATCATTACTAGGTTAGATATTATGTATTTTATCTGTAATAATCGAGTGGATATGTTGATACAAAACTCTTACAATTAACACTGCTACGGTGAAAAAAAAGGAGTGGGGAGGTTATTTGCGTACAAAATGTACTTGCATAAGAAAATGACACTGGGCTCTAAAGAACGGAAGTCACTCAAAGGCTAGATCTCGCCCGCCTCTTGATTGTCTCACCGCTGCCTCTCACCTAACCCGGCTGACCTTCGCCTCGCGCTATTTTATATATAAAAGTGATCGGCATTGTTTCTGAACCATGCAAAACACGAAATAGTCTTTTCTGCAAATAAAACAAGTGATTTTCATACGCTCAATACCTTCCATTTTGTTAATTTTTAACTTGTCTTACTCGCTGTTGGAATTTATCGACTGACCTTAGTGCCTATGCCTATGCTTATAATGTAGTTATTATGTAAATGCACGATTTTTTTAAAATTTGGGCAATAGAATTCGAATCCGCGATAATGCGCTTACTGTTAGTAGTTCGCTGTTTATCACTACCCAAAAGGACAGATGATCTTTTTTGCATATCATTTAGAACCTGCACAAGCGAGATGGGATTTTCATGAACACCACATTTTAATGGCTACGATGTTTGCTCTCTATGAAGATTCTAATAAATATATTTATTTTTTTAATAAAATTCAGGCTGGTATCGGGAGTGTTCACTCATTCCACACACGACTGACATTGATTTCTTCATACGAGCAGAGGAATACAATCGTATGTTTGTTGGTGAAAGATCAAGGATCATAGACCAGAGATCAAAGATCAGATATACACCGTTTCGTCTTATTTAGCCATGATAGTATCGATATATTTCTGAAAACAGAAAAGCGAGAAATGAGTTTCAAAGATCGACCTTTTTTCAAGTAAATAAGTTTTTTCCAGCCGAGATCAAGACATATTTGGACTCGCCCAATTCACCCTACAAGCTTTTCCGCATCTATGGAACCGTATGTACTTATTGATTGTTTTATTTATTCACTTATTTAATTTGTTGAAAATTATTTACTTTTTGTATTTCTTTATTCTTATGATAATACCTTGAAATTGGGCGAGTCAATATTGTTATAATCAATAATTAATCAATAATCTTCAGCCAACCGACTCGTACGAGCTCTCGTTGACCATCAAAAAGGTGCCCAAAGTGAACATCGACCTGTTCTTCTTATACACAGATGAGAAAGAATCGTGAGTCGCCAATGAGTTATTTTTGGATCAGTCATTCGCGGATCTCCATCTTTAAACTTTTTTGTTCCCGATGCCTTCAGGAATTTTAAATGATTTTGAAAATTAGTGAAAATAGCTTGAAACTATAAAAGTCCGAAAACATGGTAGTTGTAAATTATTTATTTTAAAAAAATCAAATATTTTTTCAGTTTCGTCGGCGGATTGGCGTGGTATACGCGACAGAAGTACAAATGGTCTTATCCACGGTGAGTGGTTATTGTAGTTGTGGACTCCAGAATATCGTAACATGGGATGATCATGAGTTATACGACTAAAGTCGTATTTTTTGGTCGAATCCCGAATAAATTTGCATTTATTCCAGTGGCCGTATGCAATAATCGTTTTCCAGGAAAATGTGACGTCATTAGCGTAGGCGGAGGATTTTTGGAAAACGCCACCGCTTACGCTAATGACGTCACATTTTCCTGGAAAACTGTTCTTGCATACGGCCACAGACTAAAATAGAATTTCACACGTTGCTATTGAAAGAAAGTGATAGTACAGTGAAAGTGACATGTCAGTCCGGACTAAATTCAAATTTATTCGAGATTTTACCGAAAATATTAGATAAATTTCGAATAAACAACACTAGTGATAAGAGATGGCGATGTTTTGTTTTCGATAATTTTGTTAGCATGACTACCGTATCTTGCCGTATCCCACAGTAATGCATGACCTATTTCAGAATCACTGAGGTGTGTACAGCGGATCTCGTCGGTCGACTCTTCTACGTACCCTGTAACACGAAAGAAGTTCTTGATGTCAGTTTTGAAATTTTTGAAGAATCTGAAATCCAAAGCATGTGATCCTTGATCTTTGATCTTTTAGATGGAATACGGCCAGTGGTCTCAAGATGCGTCTTCCAACTCGTTTGTTTGGTACAAATCGCACAAGAACGTCAAAGAGAACGGATTCTTCTCTAAGGAAGAAATGAAAGGAATGAGAGCTTTTGGGTGATCTTTGATCTTTGATTTCCGTGCTTTGTTCTTTGATCTTTGCTTAGTTTTCTCATGGTCGTTTTAGCTAAAAATTATGTTTCAAATTGCCTATATATTAAGGAGATTTGAAAAAAAGATTTTGAAGAGATCAAAAATTCATAGGGATCCTAAAGAGCTTTATTGAAAATTTGCTCACTCCGTTAATGTTATTCAGTTTGTAATATTTAAATATATATTGTTGTAACACCTATGTATGTATCAATTATCGATTAGGTGATTGTCATCACTACCGTTCATACCGTATCCATACTTATCGTGTCCATACTTACCGTATCCATGCTTACCGTTATTTCGGGTGGTTTCTACATTTTACGTTACGAGTTTCTCATGATTTTAAATGATAAAAGGATATTCTTCATTCGTTAATACGTTCAATTCACATGTACAAGTGCGAATAGTGAATCAATAACCGATTTAATTTATGAATCTATCAATACACAATAACTTGATGCGCCGCATCTCTAAACCACACTTGATCTCTACAGCTCGACAAACTTAGTCTCGAGTTTTGACCCGTAACACCTCAAGATCTCATCACTTGAACACATCGAGACCACCACACTTGGGTATATCGGGTATTTGTGGGGTCATATAAGAATACCAGACCAGTCTTTAGGGGTCTATCGTGTTCTCCCTTGGTCCTCCAACCCCTTAAATTCACACCCCGAGCAAATTTTACTCACGTATCTGGCAACGCTCTCTCGTAGATAAAAAGCGAGAGAGCATTACCAGAGCTAAGAATTTCAAATTAGAAACAGCGTCGCAGTGCAGGTGCAAGAGAAGCACCAAAGTTGATGTAAGAGATTCTGAAATCGACTCACGTACGGGCAGGCCAAAAGTAATTTCAAAAGATAAGTAATTTCAAAAGAGGAGGAGAATCATTACCAGTGGCAAAATTAGCGCCCTTTTCAAAATATGAATTTCGCAAGCATCACTTATATTTCCGACTTGAGAATGTTATTCAGAAAATTATGAAAAAACTAGATAAAACGAATACACAGAATAATCCTGAAAACAGTAAGGATTTAATTTTAATTTGACAATTCGTAAATGTATTTCAATCGTATGGTAAATTTGGTGGTAATGATATGGTAACGGTGAAATTCATTGCTCCATCAAATTGTTTAGATTAGCTCGCTAGAAGTTGCGAAAATGTTTGTTTTGCTTTTAATTTGTTGGATAGCGCTTTTTTAGGGTATGTCACTGTCGGCCAAGTGGTCTAGTGGTATGATTCTCGCTTTGGGTGCGAGAGGTCCCGGTTTCGATCACCGGCTTGGCCCTGATGTTTTGCAGATTTCCCCACAACCATACACACGATAGTTTTAGTTTCAATGTTAATGCTTGTTTTTTTTTGTAAATGCTATATAGAAATTATATGAAAAAAATCGCAAAATATTTGTCATCCGCAGGGTTCGAACCTGCGCCCTCCGAAGAGGACTGCGACCTGAACGCAGCGCCTTAGACCACTCGGCCAGAATGACTTGTGGGAAACAATGATACATTTTTGATGAATGCATATTGAGATCTACATTTACTTTTTTTATTTATAGGTGGTAGATGTTTATTTATTGAATGAATAGGTAACATTTTATTGCTGAATTAATTAAAGGAACACTCCGAGCTACTTTTACTCTCCGATTTAGCAACACATTTTCGTAGACAGAGAAAGCGAGAGAGCATTTCCAGAGCGGAGAGTTTCAAATTAGTTCGGAGTTTGCCTTTCAACCTTTTTGTTATTCTCGTCTTGTTTCTTATTTTCCTCTTATTACATTTATAACGCATCAATAGCCCCACGACGATACTACCGATGCAATATATACCTTTGATCCTCGATTTTTGGGTCATTGTCTAGACCAAGTGCCTTTAAATTTTAGATCCTGTAAGCTAAAAGAGGAGAATCGATATGCACGATTTTGTTTTCACCTGCATATGTGTTTTTATCGTAGATGCTGTCTCTCTTATACATGCTCTCATGAACCTGATATGCGACATGTGAAAAAGTAACACCACCGTAAATTAATCTATTTTATCAGCTTTTTTTGCTTCTTGCAACACCTATAAAAGTCACTGAACTCTAGAAGTAGATGTCAGCGATTTTTTTCTTGCCGTTTACTTCCAACTTACTTGTTACTTGTTAGACGAAAATTTTTATTTGATCTTGTAACCACTAATTGTGCTGTTGTGTGAGCTGAGTAGAATCTTGAGAGCTCCAATTTCCAGTTGTTCTCCCATCGAACTTATTCATTAGGTTGTAACTTAATTCATTCTGTTTGTTGGAGTACACATTGAAGATGAATTTATTCGCTGTTAAAATCCAGCCACACCGTGGCCTCACAACTTGTGGAAGAACAAGGGTTGATCTTCAAACTCTGATGCCAACCACGTTTCGATATCTTCCTTGTTCTTAAACTTATTATCAAATTTTTCTTTGTCACGGCTCCGCTCGAACTGACCTAGTAAAGCCCGTTATGCTTGTAAGACAGCCATTTTTTTCTTGCGTATACTACTACCTGTATTTCCTTACTCTGTCAGGTTGCTGCTTTAGTCAAGGCGTCCAACTTGTATTATTTTAATAATACAAGTTTAATAATAAAAGTTTAAGAACAAAGAAGATATCGAAACGTGGTTGGCCTCACAGTTTGCACAATCATCCAAGTCTTTCCATGAGTAGTGAACCCACGGTGTGATTAGATTATACCGCGGAATCATAGACCACAGCCGCGAATAAATTCATCCTCAATGTTATCGATAAATGATCATTTTTATCTTCGAAGATAATTTAATTTTAATGTGTACTAAAACAAACACGAGGATTTATGTTGTACCCTAATATTATTATATTCTTATTATTGTGGTAAGCTGTCAAAGTTTGGTATATATCGAAACCATGCCTGCAGTGGATTATATACCCGATGCGATTCTCTCTACAATATACTTCTACGTCGTAATCCGTATAGCATTTACGAAGGACGCATATTTTAAGGCATGTTCTCTAGTATTTTCTTTAATTTCAGGTATTCTTCCACTTTACAAAAAAATCAAGTTCGCCACCGAAAAAAACTCCAAATAAACTCCCACAAAAATAAAACTCAGAGTATGTGTAGTTCCGAGAAGCTTCAAGTAGAGTTCCAAAAGCCGATAAAATTTCAACAGCCCTGCAAAATATGCTTGAAATGAAAAAAAAAGTTGAAACGTATATTGTCCGTTAAAATTTGCATATTCAGGCTCCATTCTACATTTTCTTCGTCAGCACAGGTTTGTTCGTTAGCGATAAACTCGCATTCAAGCTGCGGTCATTTAAGGGTGTTGTGGAGTAATTGCCGTTGGCACTTCATTTCTGACTAATAGGATATACACCGTTGAATATGGATGGATATACAAGACTTCCTGGGTAATCGATCAATGTTAAAGGCACACTTCGAGCTATTCTTACTCTTCGCTCAGACGACGCTTTCTCGTTGACAAAGCAAGCGAGAGAGAATTGCTGGAGCGGAGAGTTTTAAATTTGGCGTGTGCCCTTAAGCGCATCAGATTTGATCCATTTATACCTCAGATAGTCAATAATATTGTTTCGGAAGGATCGACTATTGGTAAATCCGTAATCGCCATTCATCGATTTTGTGTGTTGCGGAGTGCTGACTTTGCTGAAAACGTGAGGATAAATTCGTCTTGAATTCATGTTATAAGATATATTTGAAACAATACTTCCAAACAAATGATGATATATCCAGTATTCTCGATTTACTTCTTTTGTAACTAAATCGGATCTCTGTAAAATCAATATAATATAATTTTCTTTCCTGGGGTCTCGTTGCGCCTTGGGATTAAATAAATAAATTAATTAATTAAAATCTTTTCAGTTGTGGTCTTGGAAAATTGTTTGGATCTTTCTAGCCATACAATTTATAATTCCGGCGTTATCCACTATCCACTTTCTATTCTTTCGTTTCGTAGTGGTCGAAGATCAAGGAAAACTTTTCGTACCAGAGTTTTACCCTGAAGATATGGCGGTGCGTTCGATTTTGTTATTTAAATGTAATTTTTTTCGTCAAACGCTTTATGGAAAAAATCGTGATTTCGTGTAATTTTGTTGAATTCCTTAATAATAAGGTCACACCAGAGCTAGTTTGAAACTCTCTAGCGATGCTCTCTCGTGACAAAGAAAGCGAGAGAGCATTGCAGGAGTGGAGAGTTTCAAATTAGCTCGTGGTGTGACCATAAACTGAAGTTATGTTCGATCTTTAAGACTATGAAACTAGGCGCATTCTGTGTTTATTCTTTGTATATCATAGTGAGTGTATCATTTACTCTTCTTACGGCTCGTCAATTTCGACGACTAATTTCTCTTGCTCAGGTATACGTGAAGATTACGTTAAAGAAGGGGGCCCACGAGATTTGGGGTGCGCTATTGACAAGAAGAACGTGGGACATAGGAAGCGACATTATGTTCTCTATTAGATTTGAGAGATTGACCACGTAGAGCATGTAGCTCAGTGGTTAGTAGTCAGCGCTTGTAACCGCGACACGCGGGTTCGATTCCCGTTTGCAACTTTCTATATATTTGTCCTTCAAATTCAAAAACTCGCGCCTTTCCCTGGGGGATCAATGAACTTTATGCTCGGACTACGACATGCCGGGACACCTAAAATTTTGAAGAAAATTGTTTTTGCGTACAGGAAGATGTGATCTATAGTTCTGCCTGGCCAGTTTAGTAACGAAAAAACTCGTGGGTCCCCTTCTTTAATAATTATAAAAATGTGTAAATAAAAGATATGCATGCACAGTTTTATTATAGCTTGAAAATATGATTAATATTAATAAATATTATGCTTCATGATGTTTCGGCCGCTACATCTAGATGTATAAAGGCACACCCCGAGCTAGTTTGAAACTCTCTAGCAATTATCTCTGTCAGAGCGGAGAGTTTCAAATTAGCTAGTGGAGTGCATTTAAACCGCATAATTCCTTAAAAATTCGCGTTTAAAGCGTTTCATGTTAATCACACAATGAGAGATATTTTTCATACATGGACCTTATAAATGAAATAATCAGTAAACACGTGTTCATATGAGCCTTTCTCTAATAAGCATGTAGTAAAGCTAGATAAGGAATCCTTTCGTCAATCATCATTTTCAGGGCAATTTTCGTTTGGAAATATACAAACAACAAAGGAACATGTTTATCATAGTATCGATTTGTACTATAAGTCATCTTCTCAAAGCAATCTTCCAGGTTATTTTAAAAAAATTATTATAAATTTATTTTGCTATTTTGTTATTTTTTGTTACTTCCAATGCTTTTTTAATATGCGCTTTCCATTCCTTCTCTCACACTCTCACAAAGAGAACGAGAGAAATAGAATAACTTCAAATGTTTAGTTTCTGTGGTTCCTAGGAATAAAGTTCGCCAATCAGCCTTTCATCGACGCGCTTCTACCACTGGTATGTTATTGCTACTCTACACTGTGGTTAAACGCTCTGGCAGAAAAAAAGCGAGAAAATTTGATCAGTGCGGAGTGTTACAAATTAGCACGGGGTGTTACTTGAAAACCTTTCAATATTTTAATAGCAATGCCCTTCAGCTGCTATGCAGTTTTGACGATTTTTCTGTTTGGGCCATTTTATTTGATTAATTTATCTACACTCATACTCATGGAACGACACATGAAAAATGAATATGATCAATATTTGCAGTACTATTACATCAACGCTCTAGCAGTGTACACTGCTCCATCAGCGCTGATTGTATGCTCTCATCGTGTGCGTACACTACTATTTGGATTTAGTAGACTGAATTTAAGGTGAGGAGACATTTATTGAATTCAATTATTTATCATACATCCATACAACATTAAAACCACAATGAATGACAAGGGGGAATGGTATACATAGGTGTTGATATACTTTTTTGTAAGAAAAATGATTTTTGTCTTTTTTTAGAAAGTTCATCTCCGTCGGTTCGTCTACCATAACATGAAATAATCACGGAGCGAAATATTAAAAAACAGAGAAAAAAGTTTAATATTAAACTAGCGATGAAACCTGTAAAGTGTTAAGCTCAAGAAAAACCACAGGTCTTGTTTGCTGTGTAGTACAACTGGGTGAAGACTTTTTTCTATGTATAGTTCCAGCCATTTGAGGGTTTGTACCTCCATCTTTGCATGACAATAGCTTAAGACATACCCAGAGCTATTTTGTTTGGAACTCTCCGCTATGGTAACACGCTCTCGCAGACGGAGGAAGCGAGATAGCACTACCAGAGCGGAGAATTTCATTTATTCTGGATGTGTGCTTTTAATTGAGAACTGCACTGTGAGTTCCTTCATATGTATTCTTCTAAAGAACAAGTTATAGACGTTTTTGTTGTATTTTGACAATTATTTTCTTTATTCCGGATAAATACATTATTGTAAATATATAATATTTATTTGGTACAGCTTCGCAAAAGATCGACACTAGGAGGGAGTCGAACACACGACCTCTGCCTATAAGGTTCCATCAACTACAACTCTCAACCTGTGATTGTTGTAAATCTTGTTCCCAGAAAAAGAGAATCTCTAATTTCAGATTTTCTGCAAAGTTAAACTTGTTTTATTTATCAAAGTGCGAATAGCAAGAGTTTAAGAAACAGCTAACATTTTCACCTGGTCACGGCGTTATATGTACATTGCGACACTGGTGCAAATTGCATGTCTCTGAAAACTAGCAAAGAGACATGTGACTGGTTTCCAACTTATTTTACAAAGACGATTTGACCGAGTTGTGAAAAAGTAGAAGATTTGAATAATTTATCACAAAATCAATGATGAATATGTACAGCACTCGGATAAACGCTACTCGTAGTAAAAGAAATTCATATTGAACGATGTTATGACATATGTCTTCGTGAAATCTTGCATTCGAATGGGGCTGGTTTGCCTCCAGCTGTGTATGTTCTCTGCATTGATGGAAGATTTAATGGATCGAGTGGTGAGAGCTGAATTTTATCATTGGTTGGCTGAACAGTGTGGTTTTAAAACCCAAGCAGAGCATCAAAAAATAGCCAAAATGCCAAAAAATGTCAGTATGGTGCGCCACTTTAACAGTCTATGCTCTCTCAACTTCTGCCTACTTTCTCTCTTTTCACCCTGTTTTTTTTCTGTCACACCACTCTCGAAACACTGTGCTGAATCTAATCAGACAACTCACATTAAAACGATGAGTGAGATTGGCAAAGAATAGGAACAATTCCATTCTAGCCAGACCTCGCCAGGACATTGGCGTCGACCAACAGAAAATGGAAGAAGTTGCTTGAATCTGAAGAAATTAACGTGAATCAACAGGGAAAAGCCTTTGTTTGATCATCGGTGAATCGTCTATAAATGAAGTGGATAAAGTACTTACAAAATGAGTTTGCCATCTTCATCAAGATGACGATCGGGATGGAATGTATGAGGATCGGGGAAAACCTAAATAATCATTTTATTTAAGATAAGGATCATAGGAGAGTCCCCTTTTCCACATATGTAAATAAATCAATACCTATTTTATCTCGATTTATACCTATTTTATCTCGATATATTTATGTGTCTCGTTTCGTGCATGCGTTTATAAATATATAAAAATTAATTGATCGAGAGTCATAGTCTTCTTATTATTATGAGAACCAGAACGATAAATCATCATGAAAACTCTCTCAAAAAGGAATACTCTCTCACAAAAAATTGCTAACAACAGAATATTGTGGAGTGTAAAGATGACTTACTTCAGGATCATACATCAACATGGATATTTGAGGAGAGATAGCTGTTCCCTTCTTAATTGAATATCCTTCGATCTCAACATCCCTATTGATTCTTCTCAAAAGATTCTGAGGAGCGATATTCGCCCATCTTTGAACTTCCTAAACGAATTACTGCTATCATTATATGGTATTATGGCTATTCATTGATTATACATTTATTTATTTATTTATACCATCAAATATAATCAGTAGGGTGATATGTATCTACAGTAGCGGTCAAAAGTATTCGTCCAAAACTTTACAATGTCATAACTTTTGACTCAGGTGATCAATCGGGCCCATCTTTTGGCAGGATACTATAGTACTAGTGAGTATCATATCCTACTCCCGTTGTTATGATTCGTCATCGTACTATTGTGTAGTCATCCTGGAACCCCTTTGTACTTACTCAGCGATAATTATTTCCTCAGGTAGATTTTTCTGAGGCTTGTTCTTAACATTGCACGAACAACATTTACCGAGGAGTAGAATTCCCTACGGTATCCATCCAAGCTAATTCATTCCTATAAGAAAATCGAAATTTTCGACACCCTTGAATTTGGGCAAAAATGTCATAACTTTGTGTTCAGTGAAGCTGCAGGCTACAAACTTGGTAGAAATAATAGTTCATGAGTGATACAAAACCTGGTCGAGTATGAGCCCGATCCGCTGAATTTTGTGAAATTTCGAAATTTCATTTTTCTCATTTTTCGAGGTACAGGAAGTACCTGCTCAGAACAGTTGCTATTCAGTTCAATAGCCAGATGTCTTCTATGTATAGTAGATGACAGTTTACTATTGTTTCGCGAAAGTTCGAGTTCTTCGAGGAAAGTTATAGTTAGAGAATGGAGGTAGAAAATAATAAGGGTATGCATTTTTCATGACATCAAAAACATAAAATAATTTTTTGGGGAATTAAAAGAGCATCGATAGCCATTCTACTATATGGATAATCTTCTGTCTCCATGATAATTATCGTGGCAATGTCTGAGCCTAATCGGACAAATTCTGAGAATTTCCGAAAAATAGTGACAAAAATCATAACTCTTTTCTACCTCTTTTCTCCAACTATAACTTTTTTTAGGAGAACTCATAATTTCGCAAAACAATAGTTAACTGTCATCTACTATATATAGAAGACACCTGGCTGTTGAACATAATAAAAACTATCTTTAGCAGGTACTTCCTGTACCTCGAAAAATTAGAAAAATAAATTTTTGAAATTTTTCAAAATTAAACCGATCGGGCTCATACTCGGCCAGATTTTGTGCCACACATGGTCTATTACCTATGCCTCGTTTGGAGCCAGCAGCTTCACTGAACACAAAGTTATGACATTTTAGCCTAAATTCAAGGGTGTTGAAAATTTCGATTTTCCCATAGGAATTAGCTTGAATGGATACTATAGCGGATTTTTACTCCTCAGTAAATGTTGTTCATACACTGTTAAAGGGAACGTAACCTCACTCAATGGTCTCTTCATTGCGCACACTAATTCTCTGCTCTCTAACAACGAGACAGCATTGCGCGTCGAAGAGACCATTGAAAGAGGTAACTCTAACTTTAAGAACGAACCTCAGAAAAATCCAGCTGAGGAATAATAATCGCTGAGTAAGTGCAGAGGGGTTCCAGGATCACTACACAATAGTACGACGACGAATCATAACAACGGGAGTAGGATATGATACCCACTAGTACTATAGTATCCTGCCAAAAGAGGGGGCCCGATTGATGACCTGAGTCAAAAGTTATGACATT
Organism: Parapristionchus giblindavisi; assembly: GCA_943737045.1. Taxonomy (NCBI): domain Eukaryota; kingdom Metazoa; phylum Nematoda; class Chromadorea; order Rhabditida; family Diplogasteridae; genus Parapristionchus; species Parapristionchus giblindavisi. Next base: position 213,177 of record CALSFV010000657.1, read on the forward strand.
GTAAAGTTTTGGACGTATACTTTTGACCGCTACTGTATAAAGGCTGAAGAGGGATAGATGGATTTCGCTAATGCGATTTCGGTTTTGGCACTTAAGCTTATGTATAAATTCAATGTCATAAATAGCTCTTCTATATTCAAGGGTATCGATGTTTAAATACCTTAGTCCATCATGATACGGAGAAGGAGGTGAATTACATTTAGCTAACATTCTTTTGGTATAATTTACCATCATACATTATATATAAAACAGAATAGTGATAGCGTTTGTTCAAGCCACGCCCACTTCTCTCTCTCTCTCTCTCTCTCTCTCTCTCTCTCTCTCTCTCTCTTTCTCTTACATTCCCACCGTTTCCCCTCTCTCTCACCAAACAGCAGGTATTATTATATTATAATATTTTATTGATTGATAATTGAATATTGATCATACATTGATGAATGCATTGGTGTACGGTAAATTCGTTTTATCCTTTACAGTAATCGATCGATCTGATCCGATCACTTGATCAAATTCCTCGTGAAGTTTCTTGAGAATCTGAAAATCACCGAGAGTTTCAAATTAGCTCGGAGAGTTCCTTTAATGAGATTGCCTACCTGAGGATAGTTCAGGAGAATATTAATTCCCCATGACATTGTCATTGATGTAGTTTCGATTCCCGCTGACCAAAGATCGAGACAAACATTGATGAATTGCTTATCACTGAAATATTATCGATTTGGATTACTGCTATTTTATCACAAACTTCGATCTAGATAATATTATCGGAAACAAGATTGATGGTATAATCACTTTTTACTTTTGAGTACATTGATTTGTAAATAAAAATTTGCTCTCTCAATTAGTACATTGTGCGTTTAAATTAAAACCATTTCTCTTTTGTTAGCTATCCTTCCAGAAGAAACTATGGTGCTACGAGTGAACTTTGATCGTTTTACCCTATGAGAAAACCTACAAGAAGCTAGTGTTAGGGTCATCCTTCTGCTTGTGCATCTCCTTGAGGTAGGCCTCACAAAAGTCAGAGAAGTCTGCGCTCTCATAATCGATGATATCGCGATGCTTTTGAATCTAAAACGAATATCACATCGGAACATACTATTGATAAATGTGTTTAAAGGGACACCACTTGATAAATTCGTTCTCCGCATTGACTATACTCTCTCGTAGACAAATAGAGTGAGAGAGTGTAGCCAGAGCAGATAGTTTCGAATTAGCTTTGGGTGACAGTTTAAGAGAGCATGTCTGAGGGAATTGACTTTCTGACGTGACATAGCGAAAAATAAATTTTTCAGTTTGATGTGGAATAAAATAGTGCACTGCCAGGCGACCTCAGCCACACATATGAGAAAGTTTGATTTTGTGTCTGAAGGTTACTGTAGGCGAAAATGTTCGGTAGGTCAAAAAAATTATTTCGGTTCCCAAGCATCCGATGGACTCGGGAGTGGTGCCGATCGATTCCTTGTGTGAATACAACCAACTTTTACTTAGATCACTTTTTAATTAGGACTTCGAAGAATCGAGTTATTATGAAAATAAACTTTTGAAAATTAATTACTATACGACGGTTCTCTAGAAGTAAAAAATTAAATTTGCTTAAAACGTTCTACATTTAATAACCAACCTAATATTAAAATATGAAGGCAAAAAAACCTGTCAACGATAGTACACCATAGCAAAATACGACAGCAACTAATAAAAAAACTCAGTTCACGATATTCTTTTTTAATGTATTTGTCATACTGTATGCGCATCTTTTCACGGCTTTGTACCCGGCTTCCATGATAAGTGATTTATGTTGTTTTTATACGATTTTTACTTAAAAATAAAACACACGATAGTGAAAAAGATTTTAAAAACAAAATGAATCGAGCAAGAATAAATCTATTAATTAGGTCGGGCATAGAGCCGTGAATAACGCTTCATCAAAAGATTATCGTGAAGTGAGTATTTTCTGAGTTTCTTTCGTATTTTTCTATTGTGTTCATAACTCCCAGCTTTTTTTCTAAAATGGTTGGAGTAAAAATGGGTTGTATTCGAACGAAGAATCGATTTATGAACTTCTTCGGTTTCTGAACACAATAGAAAAATACGACAGAAACTCAGAAAATACTCACTTCACGATAATCTTTTGATGAAGCGTTATTCACGGCTCTATGCCCGACCTAATTAATAGATTTATTCTTGCTCGATTCATTTTGTTTTTAAAATCTTTTTCACTATCGTGTGTTTTATTTTTAAGTTAAAATCGTATAAAAACAACATAAATCACTTATCATGGAAGCCGGGTACAAAGCCGTGAAAAGATGCGCATACAGTATGACAAATACATCAAAAAAGAATATCGTGAAGTGAGTTTTTTATTAGTTGCTGTCGTATTTTGCTATGGTGTACTATCGTTGACAGGTTTTTTTGCCTTCATATTTTAATATTAGGTTGGTTATTAAATGTAGAACGTTTTAAGCAAATTTAATTTTTTACTTCTTGAGAACCGTCGTATAGTAATTAATTTTCAAATGTTTATTTTCATAATAACTCGATTCTTCGAAGTCCTAATTAAAAAGTGATCTAAGTAAAAGTTGGTTGTATTCACACAAGGAATCGATCGGCACCACTCCCGAGTCCATCGGATGCTTGGGAACCGAAATAATTTTTTTGACCTACCGAACATTTTCGCCTATAGTAACCTTCAGACACAAAATCAAACTTTCTCATATGTGTGGCTGAGGTCGCCTGGCAGTGCACTATTTTATTCCACATCAAACTGAAAAATTTATTTTTCGCTATGTCACCTCATATGTGAGTTCCCTCAGACAGACTCTCTTAAACTGTGACAAACGTACGTTCTTTTCAAACATAGCATAGAGCGCATCCCTCACTTCATACATTAGGTCGAATCGACGTTTCACGAATGGAATCAACTTTCTGGAATTTGATTTGTTTAGTGGCTGAGAGATCAATTGATTTTACCCGAATTCTGGAATAGCGAAGAATAGAAGCAGGGCAGGATGTCGTAGTTCCTTGTTTTGCCTGTCTAGCAATCCACGGATACGATAGTATTCTTCGTCTGCATTCTGAACAAATTTTTACAGTTCTTTTCATTTTATAACTCGTATTATCAAGGTTTTTTGTCTTTCAAATTTGTCATTACAGACACTCCCCGGGTTAATTTTACTCGTCGCTCTGGCAACATTCTAAAAAAAAGTAAACAAAGAAAACAAGAAAGAAAAAACGAGCATTGCTATAGCGGAGAGTTTTTAGTTAGCTCGGGATTTGTCATGAAATTGCAAGAATCGATAGATATTTATTCATAAGTTATTCATTGTTAATTCAATATAATATAATAATACTAACATTTATACGTATTCCTCAAACAAAATATTCATTGTATCATCACGCGTTTCATTGTTATTTTATGAATATGTATAAATAAAATTATTGTATAACCTCATCGAATCGATATCCAAAGATGACCAGATTGATGACACTAGCGACAGTTCTGTCCAAATCCTTCATTGGATTGATCTTTCCCTGTTCTTTAGCCTCCTCTTCTAACTTTGACAACAATGAATCCGTTTCAATCAAAATCTGAAATGCCACGAATTCAATACTTAAAGAGACACCCGAGCTAATTTAAAACTCTCCGCTCTTCCATTGTACTCTCGCTTTATTTGCCTACGAGAGAGTCTTGTCAGAGTGGATAAGCTCGAGGTGGGCCTTTAAGAAAATTTACGAATTTACCATCTCTTGCATTTCCTCCTTGCCTAGTCCAAGATCTCTCAACGTATGCAGAGTGAATCTTCTCTGTTCCCTCCACAACGCTCTATTCGTCTCAACAAGCCCATATTCTCCACCTCGATAGATCTTGAATAACTTCATTAACGATTCCCGATCAGCGTACAGTCTCTCCGTCATTCACGAACATTTCCTGCATAATAATAATAATAATAATAATAATAATAATAATAATAATAATAATAATAATAATAATAATAATAATAATAATAATAATAATAATAATAATAATAATAATAATAATAATAATAATAATAATAATAATAATAATAATAATAATAATAATAATAATAATAAAAATAAAAATAATAATAACCTGTACAAGCTTGTAGGTGTTTACAGTAACAACAGGAACAGGGCCAATCCAGTACGTGTAGATTGGACCTAGAGATAATAAAATTAATTAATAAAATTAATTAATTCACGGTATATACTATCCTTTATACTGTGCAAAAAGAAAAGTATATTAGTTAATAGATTATTTGATATGTAGTGGACTACGCATAAATGCGATTCCACGACTTACATGTTAGATAGCAAAGGTAGTAGTCACAGTTACTATGAAAATTGATATGAAAAATGTTGAAGCGTTAGATTTACGAAAAGATTTATAAGAGAATCCGTTCAGGTTCATTCTACTCACCAAACTGCTCCATCCAAAGTGCATACTTATTAAGTCCGGGGAAATCTCTCAAAATTGAGATCAAGTTTCCGATGAGGGGAAGTGGAGTAGGATCTAGAGGAGAAGAATTGTTTTCGTGATTAACATCACAGAGCTAATTATATTCTCCACTCTGGCAATGCTCTCTCGTGGAAGAAGAAAGCGAGAGAGCATTGTCAGAGTTCCAAATTAGCTCGAGTGTGCCTTTAATTATAAGGTAATAGTTTTTTTTAAAGAATGCATATTAAATTGAAAAAAATTGATATTATTTTACGTTAAAATATCACCGTGCTCAATGGCGTTTCAATGTGAGCCATACATGTGTACGCACACAGAGAAAAAAGTATTAAAACGCCACCACCCAACTGTTCTACCCAGTACAAGATGTGTGGTGGATGTGCCATAGTATATTTAACGCTTCTTAAATGCTATTTTATAAGCTGTAGTTTCATTGTACACTTTTTTTCTAAATGTACAATAATCAAAAATTGATAAAATATAAAACCTGGCGGTAGGTTCCTTCTCTTCCAATAGAGTTCATAGAACAATACTAGAAGAACCAGGAATATCACAACGCTCCATGACATGCTTTGCTAGAAAAGAAAAAATAAACACAATTCAACGAAGAGCAAACACAAGAGAGAAACGAGATAAAAGTCACAGAGCAAGCCTGAAACTTTGGGCTCTGGCAATGCTCTCTCGTTGTTCTGTCTATGCCAGAGCGCTCCCAGAGTAGAGAGTGATCCGCTTTGGCAACGCTCTCTCGTCGACATAAGAATGCGAAAGATCGCTGCCTGAGACAATTGCCTGTGAGTGAACTACGCACATTTCGCGTTTAAAGTGAGAGAAAGCAAAAGGCGTAACGAACAAAATGTGCAGTGATATCGACGAAAAGAATAGTATACGCATCTGTGAGCGCTATAGATAAATTGTCATGAACAATTTATGTACCACTATTGTTTTCTTATCTTGAAACACGTGAATTCGATTAATAGGCAATATCTATATAATATGCAATATAATAGGTAAAAGGTAAAGGTACAACGTGTTATTCAAGGCACATGAAGTCCTGTATAATTAAATATAAATTTAAATAAGCTGGGGTGCGCCTTTAAATGGAAAGATCGCTTCTGTCAAATAAAAAAAAATTGATTAACTTCGAATGTTTAGTTTCTGTGGTTCCTAGGAATAAAGCTCGCCAATCAGCCTTTCATCGACGCGCTTCTACCACTGGTATGTTATTGTGATTACTTTAAAGGCACATCCATAACTAATATTACATGTACAGAAAAATAAAGTTGGAGAGTGTGGGCAGAGCAGAAAATTTCAAATTAGGATGTTACTTGTATTTCTGAGGATTATCCATTCCCCAATAAAAGCATTCGATTCCTCCTCTCCAGTTATGTCCAGAGCTATCCTATCTTGAGGAGAGCTCGGGGAGCATTTCGCAGCGGTGGACATTGTCCTCCCAGTGGGGGACGACCCCTCCTTTCAATCGAAAAGATCAAAATGAGGAGGGTAGGGGGAGGGGGGGCGTGGCCAGAAACCGATGAAGTTCCAAAATTTCAAATTAGGGTGTTACTTGTAAACCTGTAAATATTATATCAGTAATGCCCTTCAGCTGCTGTGCATGATTTCTCCATTCTTTCTGAGCTAAGAAATTCAATGTTTGAACTCTTAGTGGTATATTATTTGCAGTATTATTATATCAATGCTCTAGCAGTGTACACAGCCCCAGTAGCGCTTACCGTATGTTCTCATCGTGTGCGTGCACTACATTTTTCATGCGAAAGAATGCATTTTAGGTGGGAACACACAGGTGTTGAAATTCTAAGTTTCGCACTAAAGATTGCTGAGCTTTTGCACTTCCAGAAGGTTCATCGGGTCTTCGTCATCTACTAATACGAATTAATCACGGAACAAGAATACACAGAAAGAAAAGTTGTAAAATGAATCTAGCGCCAAAAAAGTAACACCTGAAAAGTGTTAAATATAATACACCACAGGTCTTGTGTACTGCGTAATACAGCTGGGATGATGGTGTTTTAACACCTTTCTCTGTGTAGATCAGGCTGCTCCTCCCTCCAGCAATTTGATGGATCTGGACCTGCATCATTGTATGACAATAGCTCAAAGAGATGATTTTCAACGCTCCGATCTGGCAACTTTCTCTCGTGGACAAAGAAAGCGAGAGAGCATTACCAAATTTAATTAATTTTAAGTTCGGATTACGGTGTTCCGTAGCATCTACAATTTTAGAGAAAACTGTTTTTTTTGTATTCGGAGAGACGTTATCTATCACGGGTCTCCGGTAAAAGTGTAGAAACGCCTGCAACTATGAAATTTTTTTGTCTCCGATTTCGATGAAAGTCGGTCAGTGTGTGTAGTTGGGGGCCATGAGAAGGCATAGCCACTTGATTTGGCCAAAATTCCAAATTATCGATTTTTTGCGATCTACCCTGAAAATGATCATAACTCGGTTCATTTTCATCGTACAGCGAGCTGACAGGTGTCATTCGAACCGTATTATAATGCTCTCAAAAAAAAGCGTTCCATGACCCGTTCGCTGCAAAGTCGTCTTCAGGGCGAAAAACGCGAAAAACACATTTTTTGAAAAAAAATGTGACCTGTTCTCGAAAATTTTCTCTTGAGTACACGCGTATTATTGCAGAAAATAAGTGTTCAGATGACGTACAAAATCGGTATGTTGTTCATTTGCGTATCTCTGTCCCCCCAATACTGTTTTATAGAGTACACGGGACTTAGCCAGTTTTTTTTCCGCCTCAACAGTTTTTCGATCGTATCTGTCTTCGAAATGGTCCAATCGACTATTCGAAAAAAGAAAAATGATGCTCTCGGAAAGGCGAATAAAAAGTTCTTTAATGATTGAATAGCTATGACAACCCATTTTCGAGTTATTCGAGGAAAATCACTACACTTTCTCTATTTTCATCGATTCCAATGAATGAAAGGAAAGGAAATTATTCATACGAGTCTCGGATGGTTCGGTGACTTCTCGTAATCCTTGAATGATTCTGACAGTGGACCGATTCCGACTCCTTGCTGAACCTCCTCGAGCATTCTCTTGTACAGTCCAAGGGCGAAATCCATCATTGATACTCTCTCCGGTCTGATCTTGTGCTCTCCTCTGTCCCAGTGACGTTCAAGATTCCAATGACGGAGGAAAGTGGCAGAGCATTTGCTGCACACGAACAACGGGTTCTTGTCGGATGCAGAGGAGGGTGTAGGAGCGATTCCAGTGACGACTTCATCATCCACATTATCGGGTTCTGGAGTGTTCTCTTTCTTCGTAGGGAAGAACCAGTACAGTGCGCGACATTATGATAAGACACCCCTAAAATTTTGGGATTCTGACCGAAGAGCGAATGAAAATCAAAAGAGGTATATACCATTTGTATCCACTCCTTGGATAACTATGCTAGCCCACGTATGAGGAAATTCAATTTCCTGGTCAACGAGAAAATAATGATTTTCCGAAATTTTACCGCGACATAATGATAAGACACCCTGATTTTTTTCATGAAGTGCAATTTTTTTCAAACTTCTGCATAACAGCAATAGGGCAACAATAGGTTAATAATCGATGTTATGGCCCATTAGGCCAAAGGTGCGATTGGGCCTGCTTCCATAGAGGGCAGAAAACAACTGAAGCTCGATGTCGTCCCACTCCTTTTTGATGAAAGCCTTCAATTCGGCAACGGGTGCATACTGTTTGTTGTACTTGTACACACGACGAACCATGAGCCCCCCATATGTTCTACATGTGGTTTATATCGGGGGAACCCGTCGGGCATGGGAGAACAGGGATGTTCTTGACTGCGAACAATGATTTCGAGGGGTGTTGACATGAATGGATGCAGTGTCTTTCTTCGAGACCAGATGGTGGGCACGGTTCTTGCTTATGAACAGAACAAGGGTTGTCTGGTGCATCACCTGATACTCCGGATAGTCTATCCTGCTGGAGCTAAAGGAGATGGACGGCTTGTTGAATTTTAGGAACGCGCCCAGAACATGACCGAAGTTCCTGCAGTTGAAATAATGCGGTTCGTTGAGAAAATCATGTCAGAAGCAGTTATAGCCGTCAGGAATATAAGGGTTGAACTTGTTGTTATCAGCGAATGCAATCAGAAACCGATAATTTGAAAATTTTTGAAAAAAATATTATGTACCGTTCTGGGGCGGGTTCCTAAAATTTGACATGCCTCCCATCTCCTTCAGCTCCAGCAGGATGGACTATCCGGAGTATCACGTGATGCACCAGACTACCCTTGTTCTGTTCATGAGCAAGAACCGTGCCCACCATCTGGTCTCGAAGAAAGACATTGCATCCATTTTGATAATTGCATATTGATCTTTTTTTTTTGCTTTTTATAGAATTTGTTTCATGTATAATATAAAATAAAGTCGATTGGGTAGTTTTTAGCTGAACAAAGAATAATTTCCTTTCCGTTCATTCATTGGAATCGATGAAAATAGAGAAAGTGTAGTGATTTTCCTCGAATAACTCGAAAATGGGTTGTCATAGCTATTCAATCATTAAAGAACTTATGATCATTTTCAGGGTAGATCACAAAAAATCGATAATTTGGAATTTTGGCCAAATCAAGTGGCTAAGCCTTCTCATGGCCCCCAACTACACACACTGACCGACTTTCATCGAAATCGGAGACAAAAAAATTCATAGTGGCAGACCCGGCCGTTTTTGCTACACTTTTACAGGAGACCCGTGCTATATGCCTGTCCAGTTTAGTCACGAAATACTTGAAGATCCCCTTTTTAATATCTCGGTTATAATTAGGAATAAGTCGCAATAAAAAAATGATAACAAAGTAGAAGAGATGAATAATTTATCACAAAATCAATGATGAATATGTACAGCACTCGGATAAACGCTACTCGTAGTAAAAGAAATTCATTTTAAACGATTTTATGACACATGTCTCCGTGAAATTTTGCACTCGAATGGGGCTGGTTTGCCTCCAGCTGTGTATGTCCTCTGCATTGATGGAGGATTCGATGGATCGAGTGGTGAGATCTGAAGTTTTGATCGTTGGTTGGCTGAACACAGCGCTTTACCAATACAGTTAGGTCGAAAAAAAAACTTGAAAAAATGTCAAAAAAATATTTCAGTATGGTGCACCATTGTGTACTTCAACCGTTAATGATCTCTCAATTGTGCGTAATCCTTATCGATCTTTTTTCTCTCACACCATGACCGCATAATTGGCTGATTATCATTAATAATTATTGAAATGCTGTACTGAATCTAAATAGACAACTCACATTAAAACGATGAGTGAGATTGGCAAAGAATAGGAACAATTCCATTCTAGCCAGACCTCGCCAGGACATTGGCGTCGACCAACAGAAAATGGAAGAAGTTGCTTGAATCTGAAGAAATTAACGTGAATCAACAGGGAAAAGCCTTTGTTTGATCATCGGTGAATCGTCTATAAATGAAGTGGATAAAGTACTTACAAAATGAGTTTGCCATCTTCATCAAGATGACGATCGGGATGGAATGTATGAGGATCGGGGAAAACCTAAATAATCATTTTATTTAAGATAAGGATCATAGGAGAGTCCCCTTTTCCACATATGTAAATAAATCAATACCTATTTTATCTCGATTTATACCTATTTTATCTCGATATATTTATGTGTCTCGTTTCGTGCAGTTTTACAGTTTAATGACCTTTATCATGTTTCGTGCATGCGTTTATAAATATATAAAAATTAAATGATCGAGAGTCACAGTCTTCTTATTATTATGAGACCCAGAACGACCAATCATCATGAAAACTCTCCCAAAAAGGAATACTCTCTCACAGAAAAATTGCTAACAACAGAATATTGTGGAGTGTAAAGATGACTTACTTCAGGATCATACATCAACATGGATATTTGAGGAGAGATAGCTGTTCCCTTCTTGATCGAATATCCATCGATCTCAACATCCCTATTTATTCTTCTCAATAGATTCTGAGGTACGATATTCGCCCATCTTTGAACTTCCTAAACGAATTACTAGTATGTAATATGTAAGTATGCCCATTCATTGATTATATAATATAATTTTTTATTTTATTGATTTATTTTTGATTATTGATTATTGATCATACATTTATAAACGCATTGGTGTACGGTAGATTCGTTTTGTCCTTTACAGTAATCAATCGATCGGATCCAATCACTCTATCATACTCCTCGTGAAGTTTCTTTAGAATCTGAAAAAGGTGAGAGTTAGCTCGGAGAGTTCCTTTAATGAGAATGCCTACCTGAGGATAGTTTAGGAGAATATTAATTCCCCATGACATTGTCATTGATGTAGTTTCGATTCCCGCTGACCAAAGATCGAGACAAACATTGATGAATTGCTTATCACTGCAATCGATAGAGATTTATGGTATTTCATTATAAATATCGATCAATATAAGGTTATCGAAACTAAGATTGATGATGTAATTACTTATTGCTGTTGAGTACATTCGCATGATTTGTAAAAATATCACTATTTGCTCTTTTACTTGCACGAACATGTAATGATTGTAATTATGAACCGAATTAATCTTCCAGAAGTAAACAGCGTTTCAAGAGTCATGGTGTGAAAGAGAAAAAGGTGGAGCGAAAAAGAGAAAGAGTACGCAAAAGTGAGAGAGCGCAGACGATAATAGTACACCATGGTGCTCCATTTTTTTCTGGGCATTTTGCCCAATTCCCAAAGAGCGTTCTCGTTGTGCTGAAGAAAGCTGTGGAAAATAATCGCAATAACAACCCACTTTTAGTCGTTTTACACTATGAGAAAACCTACAAGAAGCTAGTGTTCGGATCATCCTTCTGCTTGTGCATCTCCTTGAGATATGCCTCACAATAGTCAGAGAAGTCTGCGCTCTCATAATCGATGATATCGCGATGCTTTTGAATCTATAACAGAGATGGGGTTTTACTTTTACGATTTTTAATTTTAAATTTAACGTTTTTACGGATCCGTAAAATTTTCATTTTGTGCCCATCCCAAAAAAACTTTTAAAAAATAAACTAATTTTTAAAAAAAAACTCACGTTCTTCTCAAACATAGCATATAGCGCATCTCTCACTTCATACATTAGATCGAATCGTCGTTTCACGAATGGAATCAACTTTCTGGAAGGCGATTTGTTTAGTGGCCCAGAGATCAATTGATTTTACCCGATTTCAGGAATGGCGAAGAACAGAAGTAGGGCAGGATGTCGTAGTTCCTTGTTTTGCCTGTCTAGCAATCCACGGATACGATAGTATTCCTCGGCTGCATTCTAAACAAATTTTTATAGTTTTTGTTCTTACTTTATCCCTCGCACTATCACTGATTTTTGTTTTTTTTTAATTTGACATTAAAGGACACCCCGTGCTAATTTTCCTCTCCGCTCTGGCAACACTGTCGTAAACAAAGTAAACTAACTATATATCATTGCCAGAGCTGAGAGGTTCAAATTATAAGTATAATTATTGAATAATAATTATTATTATTATATAATGAAACCTCGTCGAATCGATATCCAAAGATGACTAGGTTGATGACACTAGCGACAGTTCGGTCCAAATCCTTCATTGGATTGATCTTTCCGTGTTCTTTAGCCTCCTCTTCTAACTTTGACAACAGTGAATCCGTTTCAATCAAAATCTGAAATTCCATGAATTTAATACTTAAAGATGGAGGCCCTCGAATGTCTATGCAAATACGTAACATCATTTGTGCAAGAGATTAGTGGTATGTAAGAAATTAGCGTGGCCAGGCATCTATCCCTTGGTGTAGTGGTAAATGCGCTGTCTAGTTAGCCTAACGTCGCGGGTTCGAAACCTATTGCCGAACTTTCTTATTTTCAAAATTTCGCGCCTTTGCCTGTATATCAAGCATGATTCGTTCATGATTCTAGCGATCAATAAGCAGAATTAGCATAAAATAATCTATGAACGGTATGCAAAATCACTTTGGCTATATTTCTGTCTTCACAGTTTGTTCACGAAAATATTCGCCGGACTCCACCTTTAAAGGCACATCTCGAGCCAATTTCAAACTCTCCGCTCTGATCACTCTCTCTCGCATTTTTGTCTACGAGAGGGTGTTATCAGAGTGGAGAGGAAAATTAACTGTGCCTTTAAAAATAGGTACGAATTACCCTCTCTTGCATTTCCTCCTTGCCTAGTCCAAGATCTCTCAAGGTATGCAGAGTGAATCTCCTTTGTTCCCTCCACAATGCTCCATTGGTCTCAACAAGCCCATATTCTCCACCTCGATACAGTTTTGATATCTTCAGAAACGACGCCCGATCAGCATACGTCTCTCCGTCATTCACGAACATTTCCTATATTATATTTAATAATAATAATAATAATAATAATAATAATAATAATAATAATAATAATAATAATAATAGATGTACAAATATATGTTTGCACATAAAATGTAAAATTAAATAATGTATAAATTATGCAGTAATATGCTATGGCGTTTCAGCCGCTGCGTTTAGGTACCATAAATAGTGTCTTATCATAGATTTCTTTCTCCCTTATTCTGTATATCGATTGTTACCTGCACAAGCTTGTAGGTGTTAACAGTAACAATAGGAACAGGGCCCATCCAGTATGTGTAGATTGGACCTAGAGATAATAAAAAAAAGATTTATGTTTTATATACATACTTTATGCGGTGAAAAAGTAAAGTATATTAATTGATTGACTATAGTGGACTACGCATAAATACGTTGCCATGACTTAGGTAGCAAAGATAATACTTACAGTTACTGTGAAAGTTGCTATGAAAAAGGTAATGAATCGATTGATTTACGAAAATTTATAAGAGAATCCATTCCGGTCCATTGTACTTACCAAACTGCTCCATCCAAAGCGCATACTTATTGTGTCCAGGAAAATCTCTCAAAATTGAGATCAAGTTTCCGATGAGGGGAAGTGGAGTAGGACCTAGAGGAGAAGAATGGTTTTAGTTATTATAAAATAAAATAAAATAAAATAAAGCACAACCAAGAGCTAATTTTATTCTCCGCTCTTGCAATGCTCTCTCGTGGAGGAAGACAGCGAGAGATCATTGTCATTGAGTTTCAAATTAGCTTTCAGTTAATAAAACGTATCGATAGATGTACAAACATATAGGTTTTACACACACATTAACTATAAAATTCGATAATATTATAAGTTAAGTTAATAATGTGCCTTATGGCATTTAGGATGCTACTAAATGTGAAACATGATCATACCCAGACGAATAAAAAAAAATATTAAAAACCACCACCCCTACTGTAAAGCATAGTACACATTCAGCTGTAATGTATTGCTGTAGTGTACTTTTTTCTAAATGTGTAGCAATAAATATTTACAAAATATCTAACCTGGCGGTAGGTTCCTTCTCTTCCAATAGAGTTCATAGAACAATGCGATAAGAATCACAAATATCACGAGACTCCATGACATTGCTTTGCTAGAAAAGAAACAAAACACAATTCAATGCAGAGCAAACAACAGAGGGAAACGAGATTAAAGGCACAGATCAAGTTTGAAACTCTCCACTCTGGCAACGCTTTCTCGTTCTGTCTATGCGAGAGTGTTGCGAGAGTAGAGAGTGAAATCCGCTCTGGCAACGCTCTCTCGTTGACAGAAGAAAGCGAAAGATCGCTGCGTGACAATGAGAAAATTCACTATGAATGAACTAAATACACGCTATGCGCGTTTATCGTGATAGAGAGCAAAGGGCGTAACGAACAAAATGTGTAGTGTTATCGACGAAAAGAATAGTGTACACATTTGTCTGCGCTATAGATAGATTGTCATGAACAATTTATGTACCACTATTGTTTTCTTATCTTGAAACACGTGAATTCGATTTATAGGCAATATCTTTTAGGTGCATGGCAGTGGCCCCTTGAACAAACGAAATAATATTTGTATTATATAAGTACTTCTAGTGCACAAAATACGTAGATGTTTGAACTCTTAATTCAAATTCTTTATTGACAATATGATGATTGGTTCTAGCAAGGGCCCATAGATCGGATTTGGGTAGGGTCTTCAAAGAGCATATACAGATTGTAGTGACAGCAAGAGGCTGAAAAATAAAATTATTGATTTTTAAGTCCCCCTTGATCCATTCGGATAGGATAAGATTCAGCGAGTCCTTGTTCTCGTAGTATGCAACTTTTGCATTTTTAAAGGCACATCCCGAGACGTAATCTGACTCTCCGCTCTGGTGACGCTCTCGTTGATAACGAAATCGAGAGAACGTTGTTAGGGCGGAGAGTTTAAAATTAGCTCGGTGTGCGCCAGTAATTAAATATATTATGAGATAAATATAGGGACGTACTGCTGGAAATGCGAACCGGCTTTCCCTTGCATTCGCTTTCCTGAAATATAAATAGATAATAATCAAAAGAACAAAGTGACGAAATTACCGAAATTATTAATATTTTTTTATTAAAAAGCAAGCTACCCACCACATAGAGCTTTAGGCATGTGCCATGCGTATCGATCGATTTGTAGTTTGGGATGTAATCGTATGTCACTGGTACGCAATCCTCGGAACCGAAACCTCGACTTAGACCTGCAAAATCGTTAAGAATGAATAAATAATAATAACAAATATAGTAAAAGCATCACGTTATGGCGCACTAAAAAATAGTGGAAAACGGAAAATGGCGACTTTCCAGGGTCTAAAAAAGCACATGGAAACTCGACAATTTGAATTCGCGGGCGCGAAAAAAGGTGCGGGAATTCAAATTCTGGCTTTCCAACTGCGGTTTTCTGCGATTTAAAAAGGATGTAAAGTAGGAATTTAAGTTCTTACGCTTCATAAAGGTGGAAAAATGAAATTTCGGTTTTATATAAGTTTTATAACCGCAGAAAATCCAGTTAGAAAGTCAGAATTTGAATTCCCGCGCCTTATTCGCGCCCGCGAATTCAAATTTCGAGTTACCATTTTCGGTTTTCCAGTGTACTTTTTTAGACCCCGGAAAGTCGCCATTTTCCGTTTTCCACTATTTTTTAGTGCGCCATTAGTTACCAATGAAGAGAAGGATGGGAATTGCGGATCAGTCTAGAAGGGGAGAGGTAAGCAGTCTGTTTTTTTGTCATGACCAGGGATATGCGTAAAATGAAAATTTTACGGATCCGTAACAACGCAAAATTTAAGGATTCAAAATCCGTAAAATCCGACAACGTAAATCCAAAAAAAATTGAGATAAACATGAGGTCACAATTGTTGGAGGAGAATTTTTCGGCAAGTTCCTCCGCCAACGGTTGTGATATCACGTTTGAAGGAAAGCGATCATGAGAGCGCTTATGACAATGAATGTGGTCTGCGTAGGAAAAAGAGATATTGAAATACAATAACAAGCAACTTGGTTGCAAACCTCAAATTTAGCTAATAAAAAATAAACAAAAGAAAGAAATATTTTTTACAGTTAAAATGTACCTTTGTGGAATTTGTACTCATACATTGATGCCTTGAAACGAGTTGCTCCTATACTGGGACAATAAGCAAACACAATGAGCAAAGTGATCGTGAGAAAGCATTTCATGTCTGAAAATCCAACGATTACTTTACAAATCTGCTCTGTTAAAGAAAGGCCCATCCATCTCAAGGGAGAGGGGATGAAAAGGACGTTGCCCGCTAGTTGCAAGCTTCTTACAATAAACAAAAAGAAAATGTTGAAGTGTGATTAAGGTAAAGTTAAAGGGTATCCCGTTATTCAAAGTGCACGAAGTTCTCACGGGAGACTACTGGGCTAATGATATTTCTGAAATATGGAAAGATTAATAATATTTATTGTTATATTCAACGTTCATTCCCAGACATGTAATATGTATAATCATTATGCTTATTTCATTTTTTTGCAAAAATAATCTGACAATCATAACATGCGCTCATTATTTTATCAGTGAAGACATAATCAATCGATATTTGTGTATATTATTGATTAATTTATTCATCGATTTGCTCTAGTGTAACAAACAAGGTCCGACAGAGTTCACGTTGTCGTTCATTTCAATCGAAGAAAGATCGGGGACATCTTAATTATATTTTATATTACTGACATTCGATTTTTTAAAGTAATATTGATTTTACCTTTGTTGTGCGATTCTTGCAAAATCCAGTAAGATAATAAAATTGGCTGTTCAAAAGGCAAAAGTAAAAAAAAAACTAACGCTCTCTGACTTCCAACGATTTTCCGGTGCAATCGGATGCCTGAAGAAATTTCTATTATTTTTTTTAATTTTCAAAATAAATTCTGTTTTTCGTCTTAATTTTATGAAAATTGGCGCGGTTGGTTCATAGTAGTGTTGTTAGATGGAATAAATTTTAGTCACGACTAAATTTGCATTTTTAGTCCAGACTAAAAATCATTCGAAAATATTTTTTTCATTTTACTATTAGTCTCGACTAAATGGGCAAATAGACTAATATTCGAGACTAAATTTGCATTTAGTCTCGAATAATATTTTCGAATATATTCGAGAATAGACATTCATTTTCTCCATTAGTGTTTGGTGCTGAGTGGTCCGCTTCTTCTCTTCTGTGTAATGGAAGGGTTTTCCCTAATTATCTAATTATTACCCTAATTGTTAATTTTATCGCATTTTGTACACTTTTAGTCTCGACTAAATGCAAATTTATTCTCGACTAAATTTTAGTCTCGAATAAAATGTCATTTTTAGTCCAGACTAAAACGACCGGTCGACTAAAAAGCTAAATTTTATTCGATATTCGCAGAATATATTCGACTAAACAACACTAGTTCATAGAATCTCGTGTGTTTAACTCCACATTTGATTAAAGTAAAGTCTGTGCAATTGTAATCACGATCTAACATAAAATCTATCATATCACTATGGATAATATTGCATTAGCGTAGCACAAGTATCAATCTCCAATCTGGGCATCTGCTGTAGTGACATTTTGACTCGCCCCCGTCATTGTGCGTGGATTCAAACACCTTGAGCTCTCCTTACCGACCACAAACGGATGCAGTATCCTTTTCCGACTTTTATCGAGGATACGCCCGGCCATTGTATGTATTTTCCCAGGTTACTGCAGCTATTGCCGACCTCGGTTGACCAGACCCCTGGAAGGACTTGTTTTATAGCATTATGAATAAAATTCAAGCCCCTAGCTAATTTGAAACTCTCCGGTCTGGCAATACTCTCTTGCCTTTTTTATCTACGAGAGAGCTTTGCAAGAGCAGAGAGTTTCAAAATAGCTCGGTGTGTGCCTTTAAAGGCACACCCCAAGCTAAGTTGAAACTCTCCGGTCTGCCAATACTCTCTTGCTTTCTTGGTCGGCGAGAGAGCAGAGCGGAGAGCTCCAAAATAGCTCGGTGTGACTTTAAACTATCGAAGCGGGATTAATAATAAGCACTTTGGATCAGCGTAACTTGGAACATCTCAGCAACGATATTATACACAGCGTATTCTACGCACGAAAAATTGTTCAAATTAACTAATGAACTTTTTTTTTAATTACTCGTTTCATAAAAAAGATGCGGCATGTTGCGGCATGCTGTGAGCCTCGTTTAGGTTAGTGTACGGGACTATATGATCACAGTGTAAAAATATTACGTGAAGATTGAAATAAATTACCACGGTAATTCTTTCCAGAATGAAGCCTGCCAATATATGTCATATCCTCGTCACATCTCGATAAGGAAAGTAGATTGAACAAGAAGATAAAGAGGAAAAGTCTCATTGATAATAATACTGCAGACGACCGATCGGAACTAAGAAAAACGAAGAGAATGACAAAATAAAGAATATTGATGGCGACGAGAGTGAACGATTTTGAGAATTTCCACTCCCATTTTATAGAGCATCGCTTTGCAGCATAAGGTATGTGACCTATGTGAAGACATAATACGCACATAGAAATGACAATCCCTCTGGCAGCGAATGAAGAGATGAAGTGGGCTGATCCTCCCTTGCCCCCCTTCGTTGTCATTTATAATTCCCACTCATTACCCATGGCAAGTCAACACATTCTGGAACTTCTGAACCGAATGTCGATCTACTCGGACTCACGAATTGGGGAATTGAAGGACACGCGTATGAAGTTCAACGTCCATTTCCGTGGGAGGAAAACCTTAGCCAACCTTGTGGGTTTCTTTCAGAATCGTTTCCGTTTCCGGTGGACTATAATATAGTATTGATAACTTACAAGGAACGGTGATTCCTTGTAAGTTATCAAAACTATATTATAGTCTAATAACATATCGATGTCCAAATGTCCAAATTCCACTTTATTTTAGCAACAAAATATTTAAAATATCCTAGCAAAAACTTTTTGTTAATTGTGCAAAATATTAGGGCCAAGCCGGTGATCGAAACCGGGACCTCTCGCACCCAAAGCGAGAATCATACCACTAGACCACTTGGCCTATGTTTGAGGGTTCTGGAAAGAGCGTTGTAACGAACAGGAGAGGGCAGATGGAGAACAAATAGAACAAAAAGAAGTCGATACATGTATAGAGGGATTTTTCAGATACGATAATGAAGCAGTTTTCCTATGAATAATGTTAATTAACTTTATTTAATTCTAAATATTTTTCGAAAATTAGAGACAAGGTCCGATAGATTTCGTCATATGAAATAGCCTTCCTTGCGAGCGAGCGAGACGGCTATCTGAATGTTTTTATGTCATAATATTTCATTTTACCCCATAAATCTCACAACCTTTGTATGTTTCATACGGTGAACGTTTAAAAGTACTTGTTGCAAGAAAGTACTGAAATATATAGCAAATATTCGATATTAATAATTCTGACCTCCATAGGGCGCATACTTCTGATAGTATCCCTTGCAGTTCTTTTCCTGTAATCATTAATGAAAAATAACCGTGTATATCAGAAGAATGCGGCGCTACAAAGCGTTTCGAGAGCGGTCAAGGAGTGGTAGAGAGAATTGGAGACCGAAAAAATGAGAGAGCGCGCAAAAGTGAGAAAGCACAGAGCGCTAATCTACAGCATGGTGCACCATACCGAATTTTTCGACATTTTGTCAAGTTTTCAATGGCCGCTTTCTCTGTGTTGAAAAACGCTGTGCGCTATTGCCACACTTACCCCGTAGGCCTGCACGCAAGTGCCGTGAATATCCACAGATCCGACATCTGTTCGGTTGAGGTTCAAGCAGGATTCTCCAGATAAACGGGTGATCAGACCGGAAATATATCATCTTAGAGCTTTTTTTTGATTTTACACCACCCTGAGAAACCTCGGTATGATGCTTCGTGATAGAGAGTAACAGTGTAGGGTTCGATGGGGCATGGACCGAGTGAACTTGTGTTATGAAACAGTTCGGTAGGCAATACTCGATGCACCTTGACGTTACCTGAACAATTATCGATTGAAATCACTTTTAAACTCTCTAGAATTTAATTGAACAATAGCAGATCTATTGCGGTGCAACCCTTTTGATGAACTACAGCTCGAAAATGTTATTCTCACTTACCTCCGAAGAGCTTCAACGAGACTCCGGTACAATTGAGTTCCTGTAATAGATACAGAGATTAACTTGGTGCGATCGAAGACGGAAGCATGAATTGACAAGAATCCTCTTGCCTACATGCATGACTAAAGCCCCGACTTTACCTTCTCCATTCCCACCAAGCGATCATCACTTGATAAAAGAGTAAAGATAAAGGCACAACCCGTTATTCAAGGCACACGAAGTCCTGCTGGTGATCACTGCTAGACCAGTGATAATTCAAGGCCAATTCAGTCCGGAGGGCCTAATCTAAATTCGGACCTACTTTACCGCATGACCTAGTCACTACCAATTCCTCTTTCGGGCGCCTTGGTGGGAATAAATAATATTATTTATTATAACTGGTTCGATCGGGACTAGGGCTGAACCAGATCACTTGCCTGATAGGCTATAACACAACTGCCATGGACATTAATCGATCCGACTTCTTCCGTTGGTAGGTCCACACAGAACGTATCGTTAATATTCGTGATTAACTCGCCTAAAATCATAATCAGCACTTTTACACTTTAGCATCCTCATTTGCTGACAATGCGGAAATTACGATGTTATCAAAACTATTAGATATGTTACGGCAAATGCATAGATAGTAACACATAACCCGTCTGACCTTCGCCGCAGTGATTTGATATTTAAAATAGACCGTGTAAAGTTTCTGAACTATGAAAAACAAGAAATAATCCTCGTGCCCTTTCTCGTACAAATAATTCAAGAGATTTTTATAAGGTCACTAATAGCACTAATAATTAGCCTATTTATGAGTTTTACAAGTACCTCGGTAGTGTTTCTCTTTGAAGATATCAACGATGAATGGATTGGGGACGATTGGTGGTGGAGGTGTTGATGTAGTTGGAAGTTGTAGTGGAAAAGGTACAACAGGGGGCTGCTCTAAAATGGAAAGTTAAAGGTGGTGTCCCACGAATATTTTCGTGAACAAACTGTGAAGACAGAAAGGTAGCAAAAGTTATTCTACGTACAGTACACTATTTATTTCGTGCTGGTTTAGTCTATTGATCGCTAGAAACATTAATGAACCATCAGGCCCGGTTCAGGGAAGGGCGCGCTTTTTGAAAATTGAGGAAATTCGGCAATAGGTTTCGAACTTGCGTCAAACGGGTAACGAGTCTGAACGTTTACCATTGCGGTATGGGATAGATGAGAGGTTGCGCTAACTCTTCGCATATCACTTTGCATTCGCATATGAGGGATGTAGTGATTTATCTGAACATTCGCGGGCCACCATCTTTAAGGGTCCGAATTTTCCATCAAATTTTTAAACTCGAAGCAGCGTTCACATTCTCAATGTAATGCAAAATAGTAAATAATTTTGATGAGTACAATCAGTTGCCACATCAAGCATCAGGTTGTATAAAATTTATGAATTTTCATACTTGCAGAATTGGGGTCAGAAAGACCGAGTACTTGAGAGAGATCGAAGGAAATGGCTCCAGTGAAGCAGTGGAACAGGAACAGAATATTGCCTCTCATGGTTGGAAAGTGAAATGGAATTGGGGAACATGAAGTTGTATTGAGAATACAATTAAATAAAGAATGAATGAATCATCGATAGTTTCGTAAAAAAGTGACGAATCTGCGTATCACGAAACAGAAAATGTTTTGCCAAAACCCAATGTTTAATAAAACATTATTTACCTTCAATTAAATACAAAATGACACACAAGTCCTTGCTCGTTGACTTGATGATTTAGGGAAAAGAATAGGAATGATGGAATATGGCATATGACCAATGGTTATCAACCATATTCCATCACACATCTCACCAACGTTTGAGCCTTATAAAGAATTATTGTGCAATTATTACTTTCATTCTCACTGGTTCGAACTGCCAACAATTTTTGATCAAACAATTTTTCAATGGAAAAAGATGTATAAGAAATGTGTGATAAAAAGATTAATTATTTTAGCTTGAGTTCTTTGATATTTTATTATGGCTGCATTTTTTTAATATTTAATAATTTATTTATCTTTAACGATAAACAGAAAGGTGAAATAAAAAGTAAAACAATATTATGGAATGATGCGTGAGATCTTTCGTTGATAAATATGAAAATATATTCCCAATTATTTTTGTGGATATCTTCTCAATTATTATAATACCATAATATTATTAGTATGATTATTATGCATCTTCAGATGTCCCTTCGAGATGTGGCAACGAAAATCTCTATTCTTTTCTCGGATGACATGGATCGGCAAAGTTTATTCTGGTCCGTCGTTTGAGTCTTTGAATGATCGAATGATAACACATATGTGCCTGAATGTTTGATACAACAGATACTTGTTCTCTACAATTACATGTGCCGATATTCACATCAACACGTAAATTATACTTTGTTTTAGAGCAACAAATATTATCCTAATGTAATTTCAACTACTTTTTCAAAATGGAAATTAGCCAGAATATACTCTTTATGGTTGAGTCGTACGAAGAGTTCTCGTTTCTGATTCAATAGTTGATTTGGGTTTGGTACCGATCTATCTATGCAGATCGATTTTTAATACAGTCCCACAGTTGAGCTCGTTCCCTCTCATTGGTTAGCAATGGTTCTTTCTCTATTTTAGATCACCGGCCAAGTGGTCTAGTGGTATGATTCTCGCTTTGGGTGCGAGAGGTCCCGGTTTCGATCACCGGCTTGGCCCTTATCTTTTGCAGTTTGCATACATGATTAGAAAGGAACAAATACTTTCCTATCAACCTTTTATTTAGCAAATTCAATGCGGATGGATCATTTACTACGGTGGTAGAACATAGATGGAGAAAGATTGATTGTCCTCAATTCTCGCATCTCGCAAGAACCCTAATGGCTAACTCATCTAACACCCTAATTGGCTGATAACGTTGTTCAAATGTATTGTAAATTTACATTTTTAAAAATATAATGCATACAGAACGCCGAGAAGAGACCGAGTGTATTTTCCATTATTGCATCTATTAAGATCGAGTTAGTTTACATACCACTCGTATATTATTTTATGCTAATTCAGCTTATTGACTTATCCCGTGCACAGCCGATATGATATGGATTTACATTCACGGATTGTCATCTGTAGCAGATCCCTAGCTAATTTTACTCTCCGCATTGGCAACACTATCTCGCGTTTTGTCTTTACTTTTCGTTACTTTAATCGCTACCACATCCCTAGATCATTTAAAACTCTCCGCTCTGGCAATACTCTCTCAATTTCTTTATCTACGAAAGAGAGAGAGAGAGTACTACCAATTAGCATAGGTATTCCTTCTTATGATTGTTTTGTATGTTTGTTCCTCATTAAACCTCCCCCTCTATTATCTCTCCCTCTCTCTCTCTAGGAATCTCTCCCTCTCCCTCTAGAATCTCTCCCTCTCCCTCTAGAATCTCTCCCTCTCTCTCTAGGAATCTTTCCCTCTCCCTCTAGAATCTCTCCCTCTCCCTCTAGAATCTCTCCCTCTCCTTATTGGATCATCGTTCATGATTCACAATATCGGCCAACCTCCACCCCATTGACTGTCAAGTATCTCCCGCATATAGATTCTAACCTGCCTCAGGCAAAGAGAACAAGAGAGGTCCTTGAGTTCAGATCACTCTAGATTTCACACTCTCGCCCTCTCCCTCTACCTCTCCTTTCCACACATCTCTGTTATATTGTACTCACTATCGAGATCATAAACACTCCTTGTATGTCTTCATTCTTTTCCGTATTCTACGCACACAGTTATTCTAACCTTTCTCCTCCCTTCTTCTCTCTCTCCTCTACCCTCCTCTCCTCCCCTCCCTCTCCTCCCCTCCCTCTCCTCCCCTCCCTCTCTCTCCTCTCCTCCCCTCCCTCTCCTCCCCTCCCTCTCTCTCCTCTCCTCCCCTCCCTCTCCTCCCCTCCCTCTCCTCCCCTCCCTCTACCCTCCTCTCCTCCCCTCCCTCTCCTCCCCTCCCTCTCTCTCCTCTCCTCCCCTCCCTCTCCTCGCCTCCCTCTCTCTCCTCTCCTCCCCTCCCTCTCCTCCCCTCCCTCTCTCTCCTCTCCTCCCCTCCCTCTCCTCCCCTCCCTCTCTCTCCTCTCCTCCCCTCCCTCTCCTCCCCTCCCTCTCTCTCCTCTCCTCCCCTCCCCTCTCTCCACTCTCGTCCTCTCCCCAACTCCCCCCCTCGGCTGTCCATTCAAGAACGATCACATTCACAATTCAGTTCCTTCTCCTAACACCATTACTATGATGTCGTCGACTCTTCTGCTCTCCTCGCTATTCCTCACCATAGCCTCAGCCCAATACATGGGCGGCATGATGGGACAGTACGGTAATGGCTTCGGCGGTGGATACGGTAAGCGCACCAATCGCAAACTGATTTTATTCCTACCAATTCAGGGATGGGCATGTACAGTCCGTACATGTACGGTGGTGGCGGAGGAGGTGGTGGCAATATGATGGGCGGTTACGGTAGGTGACGGATTACGGTATTCTGGTGATTGGTATCGTACCTTTCAGGAATGATGGGTATGTACGGTGGCGGATACGGTGGAATGGGCGGAGGAATGGGAGGAGGTGGACAGGGAATGATGCCGGGAATGTCGTACAGTCTAGATCAATACAATGCTAATGGTACGTTTACATTATTCAATCACAACACTTTCTCGTAGACAAAGTATAGCGAGAGAGTGTTGTCAGAGCGGAGGGTAAAAATATCACGGAGGATGAGATTTTAAAGGGTAACAGTATAGATTTCTTTTTTTGCCTCCTCCTTTGAAAACTGCCAACGGACCAAAACCGAAATCGTTTTATGTTGTTTTGTCAAAGTAAAATTCAGTTTTCATTACACATATTGCTTGTTAAATAAACCCGAATAACCTCCGATGAATTTTCAGTGCTCAGTGGTGGGGCCGCTCAATCCGCAGCCAACTACGGTCTCGGTTACGGTAGCGGATTCGGCAATCAGGGACTAATCAATGGAGGCAACGCTTACGGTCTCAAGAACACTTATAGCCGACGTATTCCATTTTTTTTATTTATCAGACATAGAAAAATGATATTTACTGTTCAAATCTATTTATTTTTATTTTTTCATTTAGGCCTATTTAAATTTTTTTAACGATTCAATAAGTATTATAATACTATAAATTATAGTCTATAATAAAATCAATAAAATTCAAAATCATTTATCTTATCTGCACGTTGTGCAGAAAAGTTACTCTGGGGAAGGGGATATACTGGTAACTTCTTATAAATACTTCCCTATCCGAGAGTACTTTTCTCCGTTCAAGAAAGCAGAAACATTTCAAATGGATAAAAATAAATAAAATGAATGTACATTTCTCATCTTCAGACGTTGATAGTAATAAGATACTTTACTTCTTGAGGGAGGCTTATTATTATGAATTTTGTTTTCATTATTAGGCAATAATATTGATGAGTCCGCGTCATAAGTTTGACCTAGTGTACAGTGTACACCAATTTCAAGCCCTGAATCAAGACGCACCTAATACAGAACAATTATGGAAACAATTGAACTCATTCATTGAATTACAGAGAATTCTCATTGCAATCTATCTGGCCGGCAAAAAAACCACTGAAACAATCGATGAAGCTTTTTAAAGGGACATCTGGAGCTAATTTGAAACTATCCGCTCTGGTCACGCACTCTCGCTTTCTTTGTCTACTAGAGAGCGTTATCAAAGTTTGAGAGTGTTAAATTAATTTTTGTTGTACGTTTAAACTAACGTACTCTACACTACAGAATCTTATAGAAATTGGAAGTGAAACATATTTAAACAAAAAAAAAACAAAAAAATCCACCAAACAAATGTGGTGTTCAGAAATCGCGCAAAAACAGAATAAAAGATACTTTGAACAATGACGTAACGGCTGAAATACCAAAATGAAAAATATTAATTTCATTTTTATAAAATTATTTAATTATAAAATTTATGTGCTTGTTTTTAAGTATCATTAACTTAAAATAAGGTTTTTCTGACATTTATCTTGCGTAATTTTCAGGTGCAACCCAGAACGGCGTCTCTACCTCCAAGACGGGCTCCACTCTCACGAATCCGCTCGCTCTGAACCCTTTGAGTCCTCTCAATCCTCTGAATCCCCTCCATTCACTTCTCAACCCAACACCGGCGCCTCTGTGGGGATTCGGTCCCATGAACAACAACTACGGAGGCATCTTCGGCTGGGGCAAGGCCAAAAACTGATCGAATATGCGATGTACGAAAAGAAAAGAAAGAGTATATAAAATTAGAAGATTTTTCTATGATTTTCGTTTGTTTTCGTAACTTTTGAACCCCTATTCTCTATCCTCGTTATCTACCAACGATATGAAACAATTTTCAAGCGTTTCCTATAACATTATTTAATTAATTAATAACTGTATTTGTGCCCCCCCACCCCATAGACCAGCTCGTAGAATCCTGAGATCTCTGACTAAAATTTTGGAGACATTGAAATATCTTTATTGTGATTTAAATATTTTTCAAAAGTTTTAATGTTTATGTCCGTAATTAATTGCAGCTACTGCAAGTGTTTTTTTCACAAATAAAATAATGATTAATTAAATAAATGTGTTGACACATCGAGTATGGCAGAGACAACGAGAGTGTACTTGATTCAGAGAGATTCCAGACGGTCAGAGATGGCTCATAGACTTCATGAATACGAGAGACGACAGAGTAAGATAGACTGTGAGAGAGTGCGCAATGTGAGAGAGCGCAGACGGTGAGAGAGTGGCGAGAGAGTGTGTGAATCGCGGAGTGCCTCCCCCTGGGTGTGCCGACTGGAGATAAGAAGCGCGCGATGTGTAAAGACCTAGAGAGCGTAGAGAAGTGAGAGAGCACCAGGATGCAGAGATGGCGAGAGAACAGGGGAAAGTGAGAGAGCGTAAGGCTCGATGGAAAGACAAGGGGTGAGTAAGAAATGAAGAGAAAAGAGGAGAAACGGCGGACCCCTGAAGCTCTCGACGTCTGAAGAAACGAAGAAATATTAGTATACATATATTTAGTTTATGGGAAATTACAAGAGTCGACCTCCCTGCTCATGTTCAGGTATTTAAATGATTTTTTCTCTTTTTTTCATTGTTGATCACTTAGTTTCGGCTTATGAAATAATACAATACAGTGTACAAAGACCTTTATCAGGCACAGAACTAGTGGCTAATTAATGCTTGACACTAAACGACTGATTATTCTAGATGTACGGGGGTCAAATACAGTCCCGCACGATCGCCCTCCCTAAAGGCGGGCCGCCGCGACATGATTCATGTCGCCTCATGTCGCATCCTTCTAAAAGACTTTTAAAACATTTCATTAGCTGTGATCATTGCATCATCAGATAAGATTAAGATTACCGTTGAAACGAATAGAATTGGTTAAATCTGGACAGAGTTATTGAAGGATCATGGCTTATTTTGCTACCGTAATCCCTGCAAATTTGAATTTCCCGCACTTTTCATTGACCCTGCGAAATCGATTTTCTCACGAACAAGTTTTTGGACGCTTTCTGCGGATTTTCTTTTGTATTTTCTCGTGTATTTTGCGAAATAATTACAATACTTCCAAAAACAATGCTTCCAATACGAAAAAAACCGTTCTAAAACACATTTGCTAGTAAATCGTTTTCGCAAGGTCAGCACCCCGTCAGGCATGATCCTCAATAACTCTGTCCAGAGTTAACCTATTTTATTCGTTTCAACGGTGATCTTAATCTTATCTGATGATGCAATGACCACAGCTAATGAAATATTTTAAAAGTATTTTAGAAGGATGCGACATGAGGCGACATGAATCATGTCGCGGCGGCCCGCCTTTAGGGAGGGCGATCGTGCGGGACTGTACAAGGGGTCTATCTCTGAACTGTTTATTCTATAGTTTAAAGTCAGCTCCGAGCTTGTCTCTTGGTCCTCCTTCCCCCATATTATGTCGTGTAGTGCAGTAAAAGACGATTGTGAGGGTGGGCATACACTTTGTCACTTGAAAATTGAACATCAAAACTTTGAAATTGGTAACTTTTCGAATTGTCCCAGCATATTTGTAAATGTAGTTTTGGAAATGCACGTATTAGAAAGGGGAATCATTAGTATAGAACGAGAAGAATGATTCCTTGAATATCGTACAATCAATCAATCGATCGCTCTGTCTGTGTAAAATTGACTAGAGTGAACTCAAATCTGTCCCTGTAAAGTGTCAAGGGTCACAGTATTTGATGTAAGTCATTGTTCTTTGAAATTCAGACAAGCTAGAAAGCATTAATTTTGTGATAGTTTCTATGTTGACTAGTGAGCGATTGTTCTGGATTACAAAATGCACAGAATACTATAGGGTCACAAGATCTGAAATTACTTATGATCCATTGCAATGTATTCTGAAGAGAGGGTAAAGGTAATTCAAAGCACACGAAGTCCTGGCAAATTCAGCTTGGAAGGCCAAATCTCTCCTTTGGAGCCACACTACCGAGTACCAATTCCCTTTTCGGGTGCCTTGGTGGGCGGTAGGGTAGGGGGTGAAAATGCGGAGATCGAAGTCGATTCTCTCGTTTGTTTGCCACACTTCTTATCACTACAGACACTTTAGACGTCACACATGATGATAGAGTCTGATGAAAACCAAAATAATATGAGACTAATATTATTTTATTTTTTATATTATTATTATATCATTATAATATCTCAGGAATATTAAAATAATGTCTGCTACAGTGGTTGTCCTGGTGCCTATTGATGGTCCCATCAAAATCAAATCACACGCCGAGCTATAAAAATGATCATTCATATGAATCGAACTGAATGGTAACCATTCCTTATTCTCGCCTCATTTTTTCTGTTATTGATATCATCTTATCAGTTCCAACGGAAAATATTTAAGATTGATTGGCGCCTTTGCGTGTTTTATGGCGACAAACTTTTAAAAAAATTATGTAAAAAAAGTTTAAAATTAGTATTAAGTTCGAATTAAAGGCACTCAGTAAATTAATTTTACATATTTTAGATGAATTCAAGAAAAAGATAAGCGAGGGCTATTCACTCGCTCGATCCCGATTGAATGACGATGTGAAACAACGATCAGCTGTGTGGACACCGTTGCAGAATGCCGCATAGTTAGTGACTTAAAAGACTTTAGGACTTAGTGACATGTGCTACTTTTAAACACTCCGCTCTGGTAACATTCTCTCGCTTTCTTTGTCTGATAGGAGTACTGAAGAGCGGATATTTAAAATAAGGCGGAAAAAATGTCGCTAGTCGTACAACGGGATCTGTTAATTTATTGACAAGTCAATCATCAATGGGCCGTTTCCACCACTCTATTGGTCTACCTATGTAGCAGTGATCTCCCGCAGGACTTCTTAAATAAACTTTACCTTTTACTCGAAATTCCGGAGCATCTATTTCCTTTCAGTGATGGACGCTGTTCTACCTTTGCTTCTCTCCTTGATGACGTAGACGCGCGGGCTCCTCATGACCTCTCACTACTTCATCTGATCGCCGCGGGACCTGGCGCCGAGGTCTGTTTTATTTTGCTTATTGACTCATTATTATACTATTGTTCTCTACTATTACAAGAATTTTATTTCATAGACCGACTAAACTGCCAAGAACGTAAGAACGTAAGCTGCAGCCCTAATGAAACATAAGTGAAACATATTTGGAATCATATACATTCGTAAAAGTATCACCGATAATTTTATTTACAATTACCACCCATACGAACTTGCTCACTGCCTATAGTGTTTTATTAAAATTGCCTTATAGAATCAATAAATCAATAATTTAATTTCAGCAAGCAGAGAAACTGGTCGTCCTATTGAATGCGTGCGGCACCGATGAGGCCAGACGGAGGGCGCTTCTGTCGCACACGACCACCCACGGATTCTCCGCTCTGCAGCTTGCCATCCATAAGGTACACGGTCATTGAAAACTAACGGTACGACAGAGAAAAGGGTGCAGAGAAAAAGAGAGAGAATGCGAAAATGAGACGGTTAAAGTGCATCATACCACGTTATGCTCTGTTCAGAATTCGCGAAAGAAACGAAAAATACGCGAGAGAGTGTGAACAACAAATTGAATTTTCTTCTGATTTAAAAAAAAATTACAGTCCGATGTCTCTGTTGTCTCTTCCTTGTTGGATCACGGAGCTGACCCAACGTTCGTCGGCGGACCCCCAGTGCTCCCTGCACTACACATAGCTGGTACGGTATCCTTACTAATAGGTCCAAAGATCAAATACAACCAATTTTGGGAAAAATTCACTTACTAGACTATTGAAACCCTGTTCTGAATAGAGTCTTTTAGGGCAGTTTGTAAAGTATTGAACTGCAGGCCAAAATCGTTTGAAATATGTATGATGCACGGAGAACTTCAAACAAACTTTTGAATTTTTTATTGTTTTTTTATCAACTATTACTGGCCTAGCAGTGATCTCCTTCGTGTGCCTTGAATAACATGATAACTTTTACGCTTTTACCTTTTATCACCCAATACATTTCCTATGATTCTAGCCATGGCTGGCTCCGCCCCCATCATTCGTCTGCTACTCCGAAAGGGAGCTGCGGTGCACGCGACGGACTCGTGTCAGTTCACAGCCCTTCACTGCGCCAGCTATTTTGGACACGAGGCGGTTCGTATTTTCGTAATAAATTTCTGTTTTCGACAATAAATCATACTGTTCTTCATAAAAAGGTTTGTAGTATGCGCAGACGTCATCATTAAAGGCACACTCCATGTTTTTCGCTTTTTAAAACCTCACAAACTACATTTGTGGTGAAAGGCACACCCGAGCTAAGTTGAATCCGTTCTGTCAATGCTTTCGAGCCTTATTTGTCTACGAGAGTGTTGCGAGAGCCATGTTTTTTTTATAAACCAACAAATTTATGAACTTACCCGAACCCACAATGTGGGTGCTCTGTTTTGTCGGGGTGTGAATTAAACACTATCAACTCCAGGTTATGCGCGAACTTCTCTCGCATGGAGCGGATCCGAATACCCGCGGAGCCGTATCAGATCGTCCGTTGCACCTGGCTGCGAGCAAGGTACAAAGATCAAAGATCAAAAGATGATTGATTTCGTAATGTTCTAGGGCGCGAAAGCACCGGTGGAGGCACTTCTTGACGCCGGAGCTGATCGTAAGTTCTTTTGAATTATAGGAATTATATTTGCCATAACTCAATAAAGATCATGTTGAGTTCAAATGTAAATTTCCCCAGAATTATATTAAATTGTTCTCACATATGTATCGCACAGTTGCATTTGACGATCAAAGTGAAGAGGACACTGACCAGAAATGAATGTGTATGGATTATAATATTATTGAGTACTATCGAAAATTCCTTTACATACATATATCCTAATACGGAAAATTTCAAACACGAAAGTGACGGGTACAAGACCCATCATAGAATCAAGAAAGGACAAAAAGTAAGGAGTATCACGTAAGATTACAAATCAATAAATCAATAAATGATAAACATACTTTGCCTTCTTATCTCCATGTCTCCATACATCAACATTATCAATATTCTTCTTTCTCTTCAATGGACATTTCTGTAAGACAACTCTTTTTGATTATCATATATTAATGTCAATCTGACTGTACATGAGATATCACAAATCATTTTACTAAATCAAACAATTAATTTCAACATTTCTAGAAACTTACTTGAACAAATGAATGAGGTTGCCTACAATAAATATAGAATTATGTGAAAATCAATAATTCGGGTTCGTGAAAAAACGCCTGACGCCAGACGACTCAGAGGGGGGGGGGTCCTCAAACGCTTCCGCCCCTCACGATGGTCGGCAAACTGTTTGCCAACATTCATGGAAACGGCCTCAGAGCATAGAGTCTCACATGATCTTGAGCTAAATATTACCCACTTCACCCACTCTCAAACTCATTACGCAAAGAGCCATATGGAACAACTGATTCAACTTTATAATTATTGTTATCACCTTGTTTTTACGATCATGGCGTCGATAAATTATCCATAATTATTTTATTACTTTAAGCTCTGCTCACTGACGATGAGGCCAATTCGTCCCTCCACTTTGCCGCCAAAGCCGGTCATACGGCCATTGTGCAGCTGCTGTTGTCGCGAAGCCCCACCCCAGCTAAGGTGAGGAAGAACACGCTCACAGAGAACAAAGTGTTAAAGGCACACCCCGATCTAATTTTACTCTCACGCTTTGGCAACGCTCTCTCGTAGACAAATAATGCGAGAGAGCATTGTCAGAGCTGAAAGTTTCGTATTAACTCGGGCGTGCCTTTAATGATAAAAAGGACCCATTGCAGTTGCTCGCTCTTCGCAATATGTACGGAGACACGGCCTTGCATGTGTCGTGTTATGCGGGACGGCTGGAAGCGAGCAAGGCCTTGGTGGCGGCTGGAGCTGCCCAGTTCATAGCTACGGTAGGATCTCTTACAACTAGCTCTCTTTCTTAAGTTCTCAGCTTGGAGCAGTAAGGGAGCTCTGGTATCTCTTATTATCACATATAAGTTACCAAAACAGTACCTCCGCAAAAAAAAGAAAAGACTGTTAATTGATTCTGACCCCGAGAAGAGAATTATAAAATATATAAAAATATATATAAGAAATTAAGATAAAAGATTTAAATAGGAAAAAAATTGTGAGGACTCAAAGGAAAGGAATAGGAAAGGAATCATTGATATGTTTTGATGGAATGATTTTTTAAAATAAATATGGAATGGTTCACATATGCAACACAATTTCTTATCATCCATTTCAGGAGAACGTATTCTCCGAGACGCCCCTCCACGCAGCGTGTACATCGGGTAGATCAATCGAACTGGTTGCCTATTTACTACGACAGCCAGGAGTTGATCCAAACTATCAAGGAGCCGATGGACACACAGGTATTATAGAATTAAAACTGTCCGAACAATACAAATTCCGCTATTTGCCGCGCAATACTCAGACTCCGCCCACTTCTTCGCGCGACATACCATTTTCTCTTATTTCATCGTTTTTTATGGCGTCTTCTCGTCATTTAATTGGGCTTTCAGCAAAAATAAAATTATATGCATTTGCAAAACGTTCGGAAAAACCTCCCGAAATTAGGCGAAAATTTTGGAGTGCGTTTTTCTCAACAGTGGAGAAGTTTACTATATTCGGCATTTAGTTTTCGCTGCACACATAACACACGTAGTATATATAATAATATACAAAAAGCCAAATTATATACCAAATTTTGGGCAATTTATATTTTTGCCAAATTTTCCGAAGGCAAACTGTCTCCAATAATCTACAAACTCCATATTAATCAGTATGTTCCAGCCTTGCACTCCGCCTGCTACCACGGCCACGTGCAACTCGTACAGTATCTGCTAGAGAATGGCGCGGATCAATCGTTAACGGCGAGAGCGGAGCAGAAACCGGGAAGTGCGTCTACAGTGGCTGGTGAGCACATTAGAAAAAGCTGTCAATTTTGTATATGGTCTACCAATAATTTGGCACTGTCCACTACACTTTGTCCTAGCAAGCGTAGAATTTGGAAAAGCGCGGGAAACGCTGAGAATTCTGATGAACCATTAAGTGTACTATATTAGAGTTGGCTATTCGGGGTGCGGGATGCGGGCCCGCAATGGCCCGCATGCCATTGCGGGCCCGCAATGCGATGCGGGCCCGCATAGAGACCACGCCCCTTTCTCACCGCCTCCGCCGCCCGTTCAAACCCGTCACTCCCCCTCGCCTCCCTCCGAGGATGCGGGCCCGCAATGATTTTACGAGCCATTGCGGGCCCGCAACCCCCGAATAGCCAACTCTACTGTATATTCAGGACTAGCAGCGACCGCTCGAGCCGAGTTCGTACCTCATTCCGGCAGTTCACTCACTCCATCATCCACTTGCGGAACAACCCCCGGTGAGGAGCAGCTACAGACGCCCGTGTTGTGGGCATATGAGAAGGTAAGCAATTATTAAATGGTTTTTGAGAATATAGAAAATTGGGGAAACACGGAGTGACTGTGTCACAAAAAAGTTAGCTCGTCTTCTTATGTCCTTTCCCGCTTATTATCTGCTGTGATGATATAGAAGATTAAAGATCAAAGTTTGAGTGTCGTATTTATCTATAAATTTCTAGGGTCATGATCGCATCGTCGCTCTGCTAAAGCACTATGCGAACAAACAGGGCAACAACGATGTCTGCTCGGAATACAGGTGAGAGATAGTGAACACTAAGGGGATTTGTGAATAGCATTCGCCTTATTCCGCTTTTAGTGATTTAGTTGTTCAATTACACATTTAAAACATTCGTTAAAAGAAATCTAGTTTTATAAAGTCTCTAGAAAGAGTTGGTGATGTATGTACTGGAGATGGCCGCGACACCGGGCAACGCTTTATGACATAGCGGCGGAAACACCATAAGGCAAATATGTTAAATATGTCATGTATTCTGTGTATAACAGCTTAGGTGGTGGTGTTTCAGCACTTTTTTCAAAGTGTGTACTGTACCGATTGTTAACTTTATCGATTGTTTTAGTTCGGGTGATTCGTCATACACACCTTTGCCGTCTCCTTTAGGCAGATTGCGGTCCATGACTAAGGGTCCGTTGATTTTTTAAAATTTTTTTATAAATTGTATTTATCACATGAACGAGACAGTCGAAATAAGAGATGAAATAATAAATAGCATCAAGTATCTTACGACAAACGATAGAGATTTAAGGGTATGACGGAACGAATATTTCTATTGAATAAAGACCCTTGCAATCAGTACGCATTTCACTTATCATAAAAAATTGCCAAATTATTTTTAGAAAAAAAGGACATCCTTCAACTACGAGCTGCGCTCAATGCAAATTTCCACGTAAACCTGTCGGATGTCGAATTCCAGGTAAGAATTTTCAAATTTGAAATAAAAATTTAGATGAAATTTATAAAAAATGCTCTTTAAAATTAACCAAGCAATCACTCTAACGCCAACGCTTATAAATTCTTATTCCAGGAAGCGATTGGAAGTGGATCATTCGGAAAAGTGTACAGAGGCACTTATAAAGGGCGGCCTGTCGCGATCAAACGGTATATTCATATTATTGTTTGTTTCTACCAACAACTATCTATTACCTGTATAAAATGTATATCACGCGTGTCGCGTAAGGTTCGAATAGACGGTGGCACATTGAAAAAATCGAAAATGAGCAGAAGTCATTTTTTGGTAGTCCATATGGTCCATAACAAGGTACCGTCGAGCTTTTTTGCATATCTTCATTTTCAACGTCGAGAGACGTCGTCAAAATTTTTGGACGTCGAAATCGGCCGACTTTAGAGCTCTATACTCTTCGGGGTCTGGTTTTGGTATCGAGTCGTCAACAGAAGAATTCCTCGGAATGTCAAGGAGAATACGCCTGCATCATTGCCATGTCGATATTTTAATTAGTATTTTTGTAAATAGTTTTTATTGATTAGTTTTCTTAAAAATATAGAAGCCGAAATTTTGCAATAGCTTAATCGATAGATCTCGACCAGAGCTTTTCAATGGTATGCTGAACCTATACTTTATTTAAGTGCGCTCGAAAGATATGGCCATTTCAAGGTTTTAATTGAGTGCGATCGCAAGAGAGGAGAGCGGCGCAGCCAGTTATCTACCCTCTCTTATACCTCGTGTGACCAATTCGCTCTTTTGAATTAGTTTCACTGTTGTTCTAGTACATATTTTAGTTATTTTGATAACTTTGGAATATTAATTTCTATAATTCAAATCACGAATCATAAGCAATCGATGAATATTAATCGCCATTAAGACAAATTACAATATGACAACAACGAGACTTCAAATTCACAGGAATATTTCATCACATTCTTCCTCGACTACCATCCTAAAGAAGTTATCTTCCTATTGTCCTAGAATCTCCATGTCCTTAACCTCCTCATCCTTTCCCTCTTCCTTGATGACGTCATCGTCTAATCTCCGATTCATACACAATTCTTCTATTCCTCATCGTGTTAAAGTTTACACTTACTGATAAGTTCAAGGGTGTTCTCTTTTCCGATTTTCATAATCACAGCAAGATATTTCGACAAAAATAAAATCAGCAAAAGAAATCTGCTGCAAGGAGGATCGAACCCCTGACAGTCAAAAGTAAATGCTGACACCTCATCCACTACACTACCCAGTCACTTGTTGTGAAGGATGATAGGTCAGCTCACCAACCAATCTGGATGGTTTGTGTATGAAACTACACGAATTTCCCAATCAAAACAAACTTGAAATGATCATATCTTTCGAGCGCACTTAAATAAAGTATAGGTTCAGCATACCATTGAAAAGCTCTGGTCGAGATCTATCGATTAAGCTATTGCAAAATTTCGGCTTCTATATTTTTAAGAAAACTAATCAATAAAAACTATTTACAAAAATACTAATTAAAATATCGACATGGCAATGATGCAGGTGCATTCTCCTTGACATTCCGAGGAATTCTTCTGTTGATGACTCGATACCAAAACTAAATCCTGAAGAGCTACAGAGCTCCAAAGTCGGCAATTTTTGGCGTCCAAAAAGTTTGACGACGTCTGTCGACGTTGAAAATGAAGATATGAAAAAAAGCTCGACGGTACCTTGTTAGGCACCATATGAGCTACCGAAAAATGCAATAATATGTGGGGGTCAAAAAATGTGCCAACCACCCCCAGATTTTACTCGATTCTTCAGTGACACGCGTGATATACTAATGTAATTGCCTTGCTACAAACTGCTAAATATGATGTGAATCACGTTGTTTAGAGTAGAAATCTCGTTTCCTCACTCCAAACTCCAATAAAAGTCTAATTAAAATACTTAAAATTGTGACCAAATGTAACAAACTTTTCAGATACCGAGCGACCGCATTCGGCAGTAAAAGCGAGGTAGATATGCTCTGTCGCGAGGTGAGAAATCAAACTCAAGTGCCAAAGATCGAATATCAAAGATCAAAGATCACTCTTAGGTGTCTATTCTCTGTCGTGTGCAACATCCGAACGTACTTGCACTCGTTGGCGCAGCTCTGGACGATCCATCGGTAAGATATTTTTCGATACATGGTTTTCATGCTAATTTGAAACTTCCGTTGTCGTGACGATCTCTAGTAGACAAAGAGAGCGAGAGAGCATTGCCAGAGTGGAGAGTTTCACATTAGCTCGAGGTGTGATTTTAAACAAGCAAATATCGCGTAGCAGTGGATTACTGAAAATATTCATTCATTTATTGATCATTATCGATTGAATTATTGATGTGTTCGTAGTTCTTTATTCAAGTTTTGTAATTTGAAGAAAGATCATTTCAGTCATTTGCGATCATCACAGAATTTGTGGAGAACGGTTCGCTGTTCTCTATGTTGCATGAAGAGAAACGGTTATTATCATAATAATTATTTTATTTGAATTTTTATTTTATTATCTTGTTTTCAATATATTTTTAGAGTTATTTTCAAATTTTATTGCTTCTTCTTTATAAGTACATATTTATTACCTGAAATATACGAAAAATTATGTACATAGAATATTATCGAATTATTATATTCTACTCTATTCTTTATACTATATTCTGAATATTGTATGGACTATTCTAGAATACAATATTGAAGGGTTCTGGAGTGTTCCTTCCGACTTCGCATAGCCTACGATGTCGCCCTCGGTATGCGATATCTACATGACGGAGCGACGAAACCTGTGATACATCGAGATCTCAATAGGTGGGGACTTCTAAAGACTTGACATTTTACACTTTCAAGATTGTCTTTACTCAGCTGTAAGCTCATAATCAGGGTTCTCTAAAGTAAAACTCTCCACTCTGGCCACACTCACGTAGACAAGAGAGTGTGGTCAGAGAGAAATAGATTTTGTGACTTTTTGTAACTTTTTTAAAAATTCAGTCACAACATTCTGATTCACTCGACTGGTCGTGCGGTTGTAGCCGACTTTGGCGAAAGTCGATTTGCCGGTTCTGTTGAGGAGAGTAACAACATGACAAAACAACCTGGAGTAAGGTCTTTTGCTAATCGATCTTTTACTATTACTAGATTTTCATTATGAGTCAATCTATGCTTATCATAAGTTTTTCACTGATATAAAATCAAATGAACACCCCTAGCTATTTTGAAACCTCTACTCTGGTAATGCTCTCTTTGTCTACGAGATAGCGTTGTCAGAGAGGAGAGTGAAATTAGACCAACCTTGTAAAATCAATTCCACTCAAGTGTTGCTTCGAAATTTGCAATATTTTATTTCCAGAATCTCCGCTGGATGGCTCCGGAAGTGTTCTCGTGCTCGGGTATTTATTAAACTTTTTTTACTAATTATATTAATAAAAAATATTTATTTTTATATTATTTATTGCAGGGAGATACGATCGACGAGCTGACGTCTTCTCATATGCTCTGTAAGTTCGTTTGTACGGTCACAATTTATATTTTATGACATACCCCGAGTTCTTTGAAACTCTCCGTTCTTTCGATGTACTCTCGCATTATTTGTGTACGAGAGAGTGTTGCCAGAGCGGAGGATTTCAAAATAGCTTATGAGCCCTGTCGAAAATATTTTAAAATATAATATTTAATATGACTCAAATCATTATACCTCCAGATGCGTCTGGGAACTCCACTCGGCTGAACTGCCCTTTGCCCATCTCAAACCCGCTGCAGCCGCAGCTGAGATGGCATACAAGAAAGGTAGATCAACGATGATGGTTCAGATCTATCAAACTGTTCTCGTGATATTTGACTTCCACCATTGTATAGGAATAGCTTAGACTAATAAATATGACAGTCAATCTGGCCCAAGTAACCGAATGCATTGGGAAAAATCAAAAAAAAGTTTTTCTATGCTAATTCGAGATCCCTGAACACAAAAATATTTTATTTTCATTAACGATTTTTTTAAATTATTTTGCAAAGTTATAAATAAATTCACTAATACTTCTCAGCTCGTCCCGTACTTCCATCCGAGCCAACCACTCAATTTCCCGATCACATTATGCGACTACTCGCTGTAGCCTGGAATCATGAACCTGAGGCGAGACCCGACTTCTCCCAGATTGGTTAGTCAAAGTTATTCTATAATGCATACAGCCCACTATTTATTTTATGTTATTCTCCACCTTTAAGCTATATGAATATGTTGATATTTTAATAAATATTTTCGAAATCTCGGAATTTTCAGATAAAAATTACGTAAAATCTTCTTAATTCTTCTTTTCGGAAATTAAAAAATTCGGAAATTCATAAAATCGAAAGATGAAAGAAAAGAATGAATAATGACTGCTTGAATACTGACTAATAATTATTTATTAAGTCTTCTTAAGTCATAAGTCATCAATCACCAGTCATCCTACTTACAGTAACCATGCTGAGTCCGTTCGTCGATAAGGAGGACTACAGTGGTGGTGCGAGTAGTACGGTAGAGTGCGCCAGCACACAGCGTGGCGCCGTTTCCCAATTGAAGAGCAAATGGGAACAGCCGATGAGTTTATCGAAGAATGTGGATGGAAATGGACAAGGGTCAATGACACGATCGTGTATGGAAGTTTTTCTTTTTTTGCAATTTATGGTTTTACCAATAAGTTTGAATCAATAAGTAAAAGTAGATATTCGTCGCTGTAGCAATTTCAGAAGATTCGGGTCATTTAATGAATATTTACGAAAACGAGAAAATATAATATATTGTAATGGCTTTTCTTCTTTTTTTCGCGTTTGGTTATAAGCAAATCTTCTAAAAATTTTAATTAATTTAATTTTCAGCAGCCATCGGTTCTATTCGTGGTTGGATCTCGACAGGTACCGTCGAAGAATTACGCCAGAGACTGGACAAGAATGGATATGTAGTACAACCTTTCTAGATTTATGGCCTACAACTTAAGTCCTTTAAGTCCCTTACTTACGGTCTTGACTTAAGCAGATAATGATAATTGACTTTAGAGAGACACACAATCGTATCAGACTGCTGGTTGCTTAACTTAGTCCATAAATGCTAAGAGTCGTTTAGTTTAAGCTAGCAATGACCCACTAGTATAGATCAGGCTTAGACTTAGTTTAGGCTGCTTAGTCGCAAACCGGCATGCTGAACGCTTTTAACTATTAATTACTATTGCTTATACTATCAGATCAAACTAGGAGTAGACCTCAAATACATTATATCAACGTCTAGTGCAACATTGCTACGGTTTGCCATTTACACCGAGAGAAAATTTGAACTCGCTTATTTTGAGCTAATTCGAGCTCACAATCAGTCATCGTTTTAGCTATGAATAATAATTATTGAGCATAGCTTCCCAATACGATAATTTGTCTGAAATCGTGTTAGTTTCGGTGTATTTATCACAGCTCACGACCCGTTCATCAATTATCGATCCGTTTCCCTCCTTTGTTAACGTTGTTTGCTTACACAAAACGGGTCGTGTTGCTCACATATTACTGTTTTTATCCTCCTATGCCTATATGTTACGGGTCAAGATAAATATGTTTCATGCTTGTAATTATGTCCATGTTAAAAATCAAAGATCAACGATCAGAGATCAAAGATCAAGATCCCGAACTATACATCATATAAAACAAATAGAAATACTGATGATATGAAAAGTACAATAATTGCATTGATACAGTGAATTTAATGAAATAATTATTTATTTTCTCATAGACGCCGTGATAAAAAACGGAACCAATAATAACATTTAATCAATTACTCTCTGTGTAAGGGGGTGGGTTGTAAATGTGTGAAGTACAGTACTGGCCAAAAAAGAATAACATTTGTTTTTTTCGCTATAACTTTTTTCAAACTCAACCGATCGACTCCAGATTTCCAGGGATAATTTTGAGATTGTTTTTACGTGTCTTACAAAAAAATTACCCCGGATGATCTTGTACGGTAAATTTTATTTCAATTTTATTAAAAGTAAAAAAATGAGATTTTCGATTTCTTCGCATTCTTCGGATTTTTTTCGCTCATTTTTCTACCAATGTGTGTTGTATCGATTTAAAAGCATGACACGGATTCTTGGGAGTAAGAATATACTGAGATCCGAGCGAGAATTCACTCGTCGTGGACGTCAGATGGGACTG
The DNA here is from genome assembly GCA_943737045.1 of Parapristionchus giblindavisi. NCBI lineage: Eukaryota > Metazoa > Nematoda > Chromadorea > Rhabditida > Diplogasteridae > Parapristionchus > Parapristionchus giblindavisi. The sequence goes on from CALSFV010000657.1 coordinate 254,182, forward strand.
TCACTGGCACTCTGTCACAGCAGTTCCGAGTGACTGTTTCTACTATCCTGACTATAGCTTTTTCTACTATAGCTTCATGGTGGTCAGTTGGTACTTCAAATCAAATCTATTGCCAACCTGACAACTAACGTGGGTTATTCTCACCGCACCGATTATCAGAAACTTGCTTTCGTCTCTGAATACGACCTAATTCTACTGTTAGGGGGTCCAATACAAGTACTCTTTTGCCAATGTGATCCATGCTTTGCGATTCTTTTCGGAGATCAGCTATTTTTTGATATGGCGATGTTCGTACAGACCCGACGCACGAAGACGATGTTGTACATTATTCACGGACACCTCAAACATCTTTTCAGCTATGTTTACAATCCTTAGCCACCTCAATTTCGCGAAACTCTACTAGTGCTTGATTGATGCCAATTGTAGTGAGAATCAGTTTCTTCTTCGAGACGTGGGTAATCCGACGATCAGATGTCGTGGTCGTCTTGCGAGGTCCTACATTAACCTTCTTCATTGTTGGAGCACGGATTGAAGTTTTGATGACCTTCAGGATAGTAGAAACAGTCACTCGGAACTGCTGTGACAGAGTGCCAGTGACAGTCCCATCTGACGTCCACGACGAGTGAATTCTCGCTCGGATCTCAGTATATTCTTACTCCCAAGAATCCGTGTCATGCTTTTAAATCGATACAACACACATTGGTAGAAAAATGAGCGAAAAAAATCCGAAGAATGCGAAGAAATCGAAAATCTCATTTTTTTACTTTTAATAAAATTGAAATAAAATTTACCGTACAAGGTCAACCCGGGTAATTTTTGTGTAAGACACGTAAAAACACTCTCAAAATTATACCTGGAAATCTGGAGTCGATCGGTTGAGTTTGAAAAAAGTTATGGCGAAAAAACCAAATGTTATTCTTTTTTGGCCAGTACTGTATGTGAAATAAGAGAGACTATCTGACTCAGTGAACATATTTTGCTTATGGCTTGGCACTTGGCCAAAAAGTGATAAGAACCGATCGGGCCCAAATCGTGCACAATTATAGTATGGGCTGATATAAGCTCGCAGGCGGAGTTTGGGTTCGTCATATCTACATCCTCGCTAAATAACGTAAGTTCGATGAAGTGGCATCGAAATTTAAAAGTTTATGGATTCATTCGATATATGTATAAGATGAAGGGCAATAGTAAGCAGGTACATTCCACCAAGTATCATCCCGATTCAAAACCGTGAGACCCAGAAAAAAACTAAAAAGACCGGTCTGGGGCCCATAAAATGTTTTTATTATTTTTCCTGCAATTACCTATCGGTGAGGGTCTTTTTTTATTTCTTCAATTTGACGAGTATTCTTTAGTGTAACTACTATATGAAAATGAACTAAAACACAATAGTGGAAGTTTGCCTTATTCCCGAAAAACCACAACTAATTCACCTTTTTATCGCGAACTGACCGAATAAGCATATGCCGGTTACGGTTATGCATATTCGGAAATTCAAAATTCATAGTTTTTTTCGAAAAATACCGTCATATTACACCTCAGATATTCACACAACAAACAAATAATAAAAGAAAAACAATAATATAATACCGAAATCGAATGAAAACAAACAGTGATTGACGAATTTTGAATTTCCGCCTTTGCATTACGGTAGTTGGCACACCATTTATCGTCTCAGTTTGCGATAAAAAGGTGAATTAGTTGTGGTTTTTCGGGAATAAGGAAAACTTCCACTATTGTGTTTTAGTTCATTTTCATATAGTAGTTACACTAATGAATACTCGTCAAATTGAAGAAATAAAAAAAGACCCTCACCGATAGGCAATTGCAGGAAAAATAATAAAAACATTTTATGGGCCCCAGACCGGTCTTTTTAATTTTTTTCTGGGTCTCACGGTTTTGGATCGGGATGATACTTGGTGGAATGTACCTGCTTACTATTGTCCTTCATCGTATACATATATCGAATGAATCCGTAAACTTTGAAATTTCGATGCCACTTCATCGAACTTACGTTATTTAGCGAAGGTGCAGATATGACGAACCCAAACTTCGTGTGCAAGCTTATGTCAGCCCATACTACAACTGTGCACGATTTGGGCCCGATTGGTTCATATCACTTTTTGGCCAAGTGCCAAGGGAATGTCACTTGAGCCAGATAGTCTCTCATAAGTGCTATGGATTACTAATATCTTGTGTGAATTACAACTGTTATGTTGGAAATGAGACAAGATGTTGCTTTAAGATTATTACAATTTTATATTGAAAATTAATTAGGATGAAAACATGGCAGGAAATGGGTGAGATGCTGATGCTAGGCAATTGTAAAAGAGATGTATAAGTAAGTAAAGATATGAAAATGAGACCGTCGAAGAGATGAAGAATATACATAAAATGATTAGTATAAAGATTATATGAGGTCACCGGTGTGGAGTTTCAATGGTAATGACGAGCGATAAATTGATTAATGTACACATCAAGCTGGTCCTTGGGAACGAGGGACGGGTTACTGGGTGAATAGTAACGTTGAACAAACTTATTAATGTGCATAGCAAGCACCTCAGGTTCGGGTTTAGGGGCGGATCCAGCGGGGGCAGGGCCATAGTAGCGAGCTACAAATTGTTTAATATGATCGGAAAGCACGTCTTGCTTGTCAGAAGTGGAGGAGAGTCTAGAGAGCGTTGTTCCTTGCTCGCTATCGCTATTCTGTCCCTGAATGCATTCGTCCTCTTGGGAGGTCGAGCGTGGTGTGAAGTCCGAGAGGGGACTTGAGCACGAAGAGGTGTACTGTAATGATGTTTTTATGATAATCATATTTATAAATATTAATTTATTATCGCAAGAATTGCTCAATTTGGAAATATTTTAATGATTTTTAATGAATATACTGATAAGCATTATTGGGTTAGACAAAGAGAATTTTCGTATCTAATGGGTTAAGTAAAGAATGTTTAACTGAATTGGAGATAAAATCTTACTTGAGAAGAGTATCCGTTGTCATCATCGCTATTGGTCCAGTCAGAATTCAACGAACGAGTCCTTCTCTGTCTCCATTTGTCCATGAATGAAGATGAAGCAGATAACGTAGTAGAGGGAACGAAGGACACGGCGTTGACGTTGAAGACGAATCCAGTCATGGTTATGGAAGAACGAGACAATGGATTGAGAGGGGTGAATGTGGATTATGGCGATACGGTTCGGCTTATATCCTGACCAAGATGGATATCGAGGAAATGGCATCCTCGGTTCCATATCCACGGGGTGCAAACATCGGTTTATGGTTGTCGAATTACGAATGGACATTGCATGTATACCCTGTGGGCTAGGGACGCGGTTTGGTGCTGAGAGGATAGGGCGGTGTGAACACTGTAGATAGTAAGAGAAGTGGAAGGTGGTTAGAGATGTGCCTGTGGGAAGGAGAATGGGTCGGTTTTGGGATCCTGGGTCACGGGAGAGTGTCTTAATATAGGATAAATAAATTATGGAATATTATAATGTACAAATATTAGTGTTCACGCATATATTTGGATAGTTACAAGGGAATGTCTTGAGGTCACACTCACCGATCAGGTCCAAATTTTTACTGAAGGTTTGCATACGATGTTATGGTGCTATTTCTGATAAAGATGTACACACTGTGAATTTTATTTTCGATTTTTTAAATTAATTTTTAAATTTCAAAGACGAGCTTTGCCATTTCTGATACCGCCAAACTTCATCCCTATATCAGGTGCACCTCCAGAAAAAAAATTGGACCAGATCGGTGAGTCAGGGAATTCGCGATGAGAGAATGAAAGGAGAAAATGAAAAGAAGTGATCAAGTAATGAGAGAGAGCAGAGCACACAAAGCAAAGTATGTTAATTGGCCTTTTTCGTAAGATCCAATAAAATTATCTCTTAAAGGTACATCGAGCAAATTTTGCTTCCCGCTTTGACACTTTCTCGAAGACAGAGAAAGCGAGAAAGCGGAGAGTTCCTTTAAAAAAAATAAATGTTAAAAAAGGATTGTAATTACGATTACGATTAAAACACATTTATCAAGAGTAGGACTCTGATGTGCATGGGGAAAATCTCTTCTTACTTCCGACAGTCCCAGAACACCAACGTTGATCTTCATATGCGCGTCTTCGATTTCACAAATCCGAGAAAATCGGCAGGCAGTTTGGAGATGACCGAAGAAGTTGGCTTCCCATGATTGGGTCGCACTGCCACGGTGACCCAATCTGGCTTAGCGGGATTCTTGGTGCTCAGAGCAAAATGAACGGGCGACCGCTAAAGATGACTGACGCAAAGTAAAAAAGTAAATTAATGAAATGATATTTGATGGAATGGGCAGTATGCTGTCTCCTCCGTGTGCGCTCTCTATCAATGAGATGCACCATTCTCGGGATACTGATAAGAGATATATATTATATATTTATCACATGCTCACGCATGAACGATACATTCGAAAAATTGTGAAGTAATAATTAATCAATATACGCTCAAGAACGGTAGATAAAGATTAAGATGATGGATGGGGAAGATTAAGATGATGGAGATCAAAGATCAAAAATTTAGGTCGCCGAAAATCGTGGAACCGACTAAATCGGCCATTGAGAAACTTTATCTGAGAAAACATTTAAGTGTATTTTGAATAATAATACATTTTTATAATGTTATTTGCATAGTCCATTCGCTGATCATTCACATTTGCAATAAATCAAGTTGATTATTCACAAGTTCATAAAGACCGGTCCAACTTTCTTCAAAAATTCATCCTTCCATCTCAATTCGGTCTATTTTGTATATAAATGTATATTTTAGCATGGAAGGTGTTATTTAAAGAAGGAATAATTTAAGTATCCCATATTAATTATTCTAGCTACTATCCCTACTATACATGCAATCTACTATACATGCAATGTCCATTCGTAATTCGACAACCATAAACCGATGTTTGCACCCCGTGGATAAGGAACCGAGGATGCCATTTCCTCGGTATCCATCTTGGTCAGGATATAAGCCGAGCCGTATCGCCATAATCCACATTCACCCCTCTCGATCCATTGTCTCGTTCTTCCATAACCATGACTGGATTCGTCTTCAACGTCAACGCCGTGTCCTTCGTTCCCTCAACTACGACGTCATCTGCTTCATCTTCTTTCATGGACAAATGGAGACAGAGAAGGACTCGTTCGTTGAATTCTGACTGGACCAATACCGATGATGACAACGGATACTCTTCTCATGTAAGATTTACAAATTATCTTCAATTTATTTACTTAATACAACACATTTGTAGTTTATTTATTTTTACTTTACACATTAGTGAGTCTAGTTCTCTCTAGAATTCACTTTTTTATCTTTTTTCCATATTATGAAGGCTAAGGAATTGCTGCTTCTAATTTTATTGCAATCATCATCCATCATAAATATTATTTTTTTAAAAATTATTTTCTATTATTATTATTATCATAAAAAAACTCCATTACAGTACACCTCTTCGTGCTCAAGTCCCCTCTCAAACTTCACCCCGCGCTCGACATCCCCTGAGGACGAATACCTTCACGGACAGACCATCGATAGGAGAGCTCCCTCCAGAATCTCCCCCACCTCCACCAAGCATGATGACATGCTTTCGGTTCACATTAAACAATTTGTAGCTCGCTACTACGGCCCTACCCCTGCTAGATCCGCCCCTAAACCCAACCCCGAAGTACTTGCTATGCACATTAATAAGTTTGTTCAACGTTACTATTCACCCAGTAACCCGTCCCTCGCTCCCAAGGACCAACTTGATGTATACATTAATCAATTTATCGCTCGTTACTATTGAAAAGTTCACACCGGTGACCCTATATAATCCTTATACTAATCATTTTATGTATATTCTTCATTTCTTTTACGGTCTCATTTTCATATTTTTACTTGCACATTTCTTTTACAATTGCCTAGCATCAGCATCTCACCCATTTCCTGCCATGTTTTCATTCAAATCGATTTTCACAATAAAATTGAAATAATCTTAAAGCAACATCTTGTCTCATTTGCAACATAACAGTTGTAATACATACAAGATGTTAGTAATCAATAAGACATATTTCCCCCACTTTACACATTCACAACCCCCCCCCCCCCCCCCCTACACAGAGAGCAATTCAATGTTATTATTGGTTCCGTTTTATTACTATCACAGCGTCTATGAAAAAATAAATAATTATTTTATTAAATTTACTTTTTCAATGCAATTATTGTACCTTTCATATCATATGAACTCCTGTGTAATCAGTATTTATCATATATATATATTTTCGAGCACCCACATTGTGAGTGAGCGCTTTTTGTCGATGCGGTCTTGAAACCCATCTAGGAATATGCGGGAGATCGAGATTAGTAAGTATCATCCCCATGTCGGGTCAGTTCCGATTACTTGAGATGTAGATCGGGTCAGTTTTGTTCTAATTTCGGGTCAGTTTATAATTCACAAAAACAACGGATTGTGGATGGGGCGAAAATGTATGGTATTTATTGTTGTTTTATATTATAGTTCAAGATCTTGATCATCGTGACCTTTGATGTTTGATTTTTAACATGGACATAATTACAAGCATGAAACATATTTATCTTGACCCGTAACATATAGGCATAGGAGGATAAAAACAGTAATATGTGAGCAACACGACCCGTTTTGTGTAAGCAAACAACGTTAACAAAGGAGGGAAACGGATCGATAATTGATAAACGGGTCGTGAGCTTTGATAAATACACCGAAACTAACAAAGATTCGGACAAACCGTAGCAATGTTGAACTAAATGTTGATTTATTCGAGGTCTACTCCTAGTTTGATCTGGTAGTATAAGCAATAGTAATTAACAGTTAAAAGCGTTCAGCTTGCCGGTTTGAGACTAAGCAGCCTAATCTAAGTCTAAGCCTGATCTATACTAGTGGGTCATTGTTAGCTTAAACTAAACGGCAATTAGCGACTAAGTTAAGCAACCAGCAGTCTGATAAATACGATTGTTTATCTCTAAATTTACTTTCCATTAAGCGCTTAATTGTAAGTCAAGGTCATAAGTAAGGGACCTAAAGGGCTTAAGTTGTAAGGCATAAATCTAGAAGGGTTGTACTACATATCCGTTCTTGTCCAGTCTCTGGCGTAATTCTTCGACGGTACCTGTCGAGATCCAACCACGAATAGAACCGATGGCTGCTGAACATTAATTCTATTCAAATGTTTAGGAAGATTTGCTTAACACTAAGCTCTAAATCACAGTAAAAATTTAAAAAAATCTGAAATTTCTACTGCAACCTATCCACTTTTTCAAAATTATTACTCATACAACTATTTAAAAAAAAGATTTAACTATCGTACATGATCGTGTCATTGACCCTTGTCCACTTCCATCCACATTCTTTGATAAGCTCATCGGTTGTTCCCATTTGCTCTTCAATTGGGAAACGGCACCACGCTGTGTGCTGGCGCACTCTACCGTACTACTCGCACCACTAATCATTTTATGTATATTCTTCATTTCTTTGACGGTCTCATTTTCATATCTTTACTTGCACATTTCTTTTACAATTGCCCAGACTCAGCATCTCACCCATTTCCTGCCATGTTTTCATCCTAATTAATTTTCACAATAAAATTGTAATAATCTTAAAGCAACATCTTGTCTCATTTCCAACATAACAGTTGTAATACACAGTAATCCATAAGACATATTTCACCCACTTCATACATTCATAACCCCCCCCCCCTCCTACACAGAGGGCAATTGATTCAATGTTATGTCTCATTCACAATTATAATGTATACATGGTAACCATACAGGGAACAAATCAGGGAGCAAACATAAACATTGGTAAACCATTTTCGAGAAACGTGACGTCACAAACATAACCAGATCTTTCATCTCATCACATCAGGCAAAAATAACCCATCTCTTCCATATTCCATTCATTCTCATCTTCTACCCTCTTCTCAGTCTATCCGTGACCTTGGAGTCTTTCTTGATCCTCTCCTCAATTTCTCATCACACATTTCTATTATATCTAGGAAAGCTACTTCATTAGTATATTTGCTATTCCGCTCGATCTCTTGTACCAAACCCGATGTGTATATTCACGCTTTTAAATGTTATATTCTTCCCATAGTTGAATATGCTTCCCCAGTTTGGTCCCCATCATCCAAAGGTCTTGTACGTAAATTAGAAAATGTCTCTCATCTGTTTACTCGTCTTTTATTTTATCGTTGTAATCGTACTGTTGGTTTCCCTCGTTTCCCTCCCTCATACCCCGCTAGATTATTGATGTATTCTCTCCCATCTCTGTACCATAGAAGAACAGTAATCGATATTATTTATGCTCTTAAGATCCTTCGTTGTCAAATAGATTTGCCAGCTAGTCATTTCTTTGTCTTTAAACCCACTTTTGGTCGTGTATCTTGCTTTGCTTTCCATATTCCTCTCGCTAGACGAGAAAATCGTCGATCATCTTTCTCTGTTAGAGTTGCTCGTTTTTTGATTAAATTATATTGTATTATTGATTCATCTACCATATCATGTAGCACCTCCGTTATCAAAGCAAAATTGCTTTCCTCCCAAGATCTTATCGATAAATTAGGAATCACAATTACCCCTCTTTAGTGCCCTCATTCTAGACTCTCGATTCAATCCAATACATATTGAATCATTGCGGACCCCTCCACCGCTAGGCCTTGCCAACCTAACCTATCATTGATCGCCGTTTGATCTTTGATACAGAGTCCTTGTATGAGCTGCACTTCCCCTCCTCCCATCTACCCCCTCTAATTTTTTTTCTCTCTCTCTCTACCCCACAAACTAGTATTTATCTGTTTTTCATATGTTGTCGCATCTTATTGATGTATGATAAATTAAATTAAATTAAAGATCTGTCATGATCGGATCATCATCCATACAGATCAAGCCCAGCGTAATCGCCATTTTACCCGATTTGATTCACTTTTCATTATTTAAGGAAGCGCTATAAAAAACACTATCTGAGAGAATTCAACAACTCGGGTATTTTTTGGTATCGATGAAAAATAGATTTTTCTGTTTTATGTATGATAATTACAGGCTCAATGAGTGAAGTTCACTGGCACTTGGAAATTCCTTCCAATTGAAAATTCGCTTCAGGAGGTGACCACACAACGATTTGGCGCCTTTTCCTAAAAGGTTTATTTTGAATCCAATCGATGCGGGAGTGGACGCAATCGACTCCTTAGCTAATTCTGAGAAACTATTGTCAAGGGAAGTTTTTCGATCAACGGTCAACGAAGGCTGGAATTTTGAATTTTCGAAAAAAAATTCACATTTAATTAATTTTCACTATTTTGCTACAACAACCCTACGTTTTTTTATTTGCTTAATCGCTTCTAATTATCATAACACAGCTTCAGTTTAAAAATCATAATTTTTTAAAAATACGATTACGGTGAATAAATCATTTTTATAATGAAGTCGTGAATTATGGTGTGGCACCTACAGTATCTCGAATCGATCAATTTAGAAATCTGGTAGTTTTAAACATATTTTACCGCTGTTCCTGACATGACTAAGATATACGACTACTCCTCGTCTTCGGAGTGCACCTGCACGGTACAGTGCTGGCAAATATTCTACAATATTTTGGTTTTTCAACAATAACTTTCTTCGCAGTCAACCGATTCTCTTTTTTTATAGTATGTTTGCATAGATGATAATATGGTATAGTGATCCAATTTTTATCGATATTGGATCACAAACAACGAAATAGTGATCAATTTACGAAAATTGTCAATTTTCATCGACATCAGCACCTGGGCACGGGTGCACTCCGAAGACGAGGAGTAGTCGTATACCTTAGTCATGTCAGGAACAGCGGTAAAATATGTTTAAAACTACCAGATTTCTAAATTGAACGATTCGGGATACTGTAGGTGCCACACCATAATTCACGACTTCATTATAAAAATGATTTATTCACCGTAATCGTATTTTTAAAAAATTATGATTTTTAAACTGAAGCTGTGTTATGATATTTAGAAGCGATTAAGCAAATAAAAAAACGTAGGGTTGTTGTAGCAAAATAGTGAAAATTAATTAAATGTGAAATTTTTTTCGAAAATTCAAAATTCCAGCCTTCGTTGACCGTTGATCGAAAAACTCCCCTTGACAATAGTTTCTTAGAATTAGCTAAGGAGTCGATTGCGTCCACTCCCGCATCGATTGGATTCAAAATAAACCTTTTAGCAAAAGGCGCCAAATCGTTGTGTGGTCACCTCCTGAAGCGAATTTTCAATTGGAAGGAATTTCCAAGTGCCAGTGAACTTTACTCATTGAGCCTGTAATTATCATACATAAAACAGAAAAATCCATTTTTCGTCGATACCGCACCTATGTCGATTTTCTAAGATAGCGTGTTATAACCTGTTACAATTTTTCAATAAGATAAAACTATCCTTGCACACTCTTTTATTTTAGTGATTTTTGGAAACTGTACGATGGAAAAACGGTGTGATCTCGAACAAAAAAGTAGATATGAGTTATTTGAAACATATATGAAATGAAGTTTGAAATCAGAAAATTTGTAATTCAATTAAAGAATGAGGGATTTGGAGTGCATTACTATCACGAAGCACGGATGGTCAACATTCTGTTCTCTACTAGTTTTCAATTCTTGACAAGATCCTGTGAAGCCAGCGTTTGTTTAAAAAAATCGTGCGTTTCCTTTGTGGAACAATTCGGATTACGGTATTAGGGTAAGTTTTGGAGCAGGCGTTCACATTTAAATAGATGTCATCTATAGACCTTCCTGGCAGTATACCCAAAAAGAAAACTCATGCGATTCCTTCTTTAACACCTTCCAACAGAGTGGTCATGGTCCGACGAATTATCGATTTTCCGGATTTGGTAGATCATCATACCAACGTTTGAAAAATTTGGGCCTCCTTCACCTTTCTGTACATGCGCGAATGGGTCGATTTCAGAATCTCTTCCGTAAAGCTTGGTGTTTCCCTTGTGATCAACAAGTCATCTTCCCGCTAGGGCCTCAGCCACCCTTGATTCCACTGTGATCTTTGATCTTGGATAGAGAACACGTAATTAAGACCTCCTTCATCTTCCCCATTCCTATTGTGCCTCATTTTAATTCTCCTCGTGCAAATTTCTTCATTACAATCGTATTCTACTTGTTGAAATATCTTTATGATGTATGGTAAACAATAAATAAATACATAACTTGAGTAGCCACACCTTCCCCCATTTGGCCTCATATTCGAAGCGAATATTGACAATGAAAAAAAAGAGTATCTTTTGTTATTTTTGTCCGATCTGCGATATAAATTATCCAGTGGCTGAACTACTGCCCTAGTATCCCTCATTACTATGCATAGTAGAATAAAAGGTTCATGTCCATTATTTTGTTTTTTTTAGCTCTTCCTCTTCCACTTCCTCTATCTCTACCTCTACCTTTACCTCTACCTCTACCTCTATCTCTACCTCTACCTCTACGTCTACCTCTACCTCTACCTCTACCTCTATCTCTACCTCTACCTCTACGTCTACCTCTACCTTTACCTCTACCTCTGCCTCTACCTCTACGTAATTTATCTCTATCTGCCATCCCATCCCTTCCATTTATTTTCTTTTTTTGCCCATTCCTCATTTGGTCTTCCAATTTCCTTCTCTATCCTCTGCCATTCCTATGCATGTATTTTCCTTTTGATGACCTCTGCAAGAGTTTACGGATGCGAAACTACTAGCTTGTCTTTAGAGCGTTGAGCTCCAATAGTGTCCCAAGGGTTGAGTTCCAGTAGCTCTAAGGTTATCTCCATCGAACTTGAACAACACTTTCCGCGATTTACCAAATAGTATTGCGGCCTTGTTTGCTGGAAATCCTCTTGCAAGACTTTGTTTGAGGCCTGGTGGGATTTAATTAGATGTGATTTAATTAGAAAAAAATACTATTTAATGAAGACCCGTTTTACGACACTCCACATTCAGTGGCAATTCTGATTTGCTAATTTGATAAAGTGTTTCAGTTAAAAAAATAATTTAAATCGAGAAAAGGCATTTCCAATGTATCGACCAAAAGTTCCATATCTCAGAAATAAAGCATCAAGTCTGTCTCAAACTTGTTGTGGTCTTATTGTCTGAATCTTTCGTTATGTATACTCTTTCGTCGTTTCTATCCTTCTCTAACTTGACGATTTGTCTGCAAGATCTATACTGATCCCACCGTTGTAGATTCAATTTACTACACAGAGAAAAAGTGGTATTTTACTTTATTTCATTTTTAAATTAAATTATTATTAAAAGTGCAAAAAGAAACTACAGCTGAAAACAACACAAGTGATGAATATACCAAGTCTTGTGTACTGTGCAGCACAACTGGCAATGAGGTGGTGGTGTTTTAACACCTTTTTTCTCTGTGTACAAGTATACTTTATCATATTGACGAATCAGTCCAGGCGCGGAAGTCAATTTCCTGCAGCAGTATGTAAACTATTCGATAAACGTTTGTTGTTGGATAAACTCTATATGCTAAAATAGCTGTACTATTTTTTGACAGAAAAAAAAGAGAAACTTCAGAGACCTTTCAGTGCTAGCACATACTATATCAGACTGAAAGCCTCTGTAAACAACAACAAAAGTGAATTCCCCTTGCAGTTTGATAAAGACTTTTAAAGATATATTATTATTATTATAGTTATGAAAGTTGAGTTATCAGACAAGGAAGAGATCGCCTGTGTTGTGTCTACTCTCGAAAGTAAAATAAGACAACATTACTCGCGATGAAAAGTTTATCAAATAGTGTCAATCAATATCAATCGTTTCCAACGGATAGTTTACTTTCCAGGTCCAACTCCGGTATCCCAGTTCTTTCTGTTCTGAAAAATGAATAATACATATTTGCAATGATAGAAATCGTCAGTCTCTTTACAGCAAAGTGCTCACTAGTTGACTAATAACCAACAAATTAGTGTGTTAAAAGAACTCCAAGCGCTAATTTGAAACTCTCCGCTCTGGCCATGCTCTCTCGTTTTTTTGTTTATTTTTTGCCAAAGCGGACAGTAAAATTAACTCGGAGTATACTTTTAAATGAAGATACGGATAAATAGAAGTTTTATCTCACCAATCTCAAAATATATTTTGAAACTCTCTTTTCACTGTTAGTGAAAGTGAAACGCTATAGCGGAAAATTTCTAATTAAAATATGGAATCAATTTAGCACTGTAACTCACAACCACGAGTCCTTCTGCAGAAGCATTGACTATGAGAGCGAGAAGAAAGAGTGTAGAGAGAAGAAGATGACGAATCATATTGAATGAATGACTCTCACAGTATCATCATTCTTTTTTATCCAAAAATCCCGTGACCAAAGTGACAAAATACGCGATTTATCTGAAAAATTGAAATTTTGATGTCATTTTATCGAACTTACGTTATTTAGCGAGGGTGCAGATATGACGAACCCATACTCCGTCTGTGAGCTCATGCCACCCCATGCTACAACTGTGCACGATTTGGGCCCGATCGGTTCATATAACTTTTCGGCCAAGTGCCAAGAGAATGTCTCTTTAGACAGATAGTCTCTCTTATAACACTAATAATAAATATTATTATTATTATTATTATTATTATTATTATTATTATAACACTGTTTCTCCGGGCTGAATTGGTCTTTCATTATCACTAGAATAGCAGTGATCTCCCGCAAAACTTCTTGTGCTTTTAGTATTTTCAAATTTTCAAAATTCGCGCTATGCCAGTACTATAAGTGCGATTTTCGTATTACCAAGTGCGATTTAATAAGCTGAATTTGCACAATATTATATATGTATGGTACGCAGAATATCATTTGCTATTTCTGGTTCCGCAGTTTGTTCATGAAAACATTCGCGGAACTTCTAAAAGGTAAATACAAACTATTTCTTTACCTGTATAAGTACCAGGAACCGACCAAATCGTAACTAAATCATGTCTTGTGTGCATGAAATAATAATAATAATAATAATAATAATTTATCGATTCTTGAACAAGAGAAAGTAACGATATTTTGTAAATAATAAATATTGAATAAAATAGGAAGAACGACTAGAATGCTGCAATATCTAGATCACAGCTTTGATACTATTACGAAAAACTGTGGGGTTTGGCGAATTTACAATAGATGGTTCAAGAATATTCCATTTATTAACAACTCTATTAGACAAGAAGCATCTAAATCTACGACTGGAAATCCTATGAAAGAGTAGTTTTTGGGAGTGTCCACGGTTTCTGTGGAGTGAATTGGAGAAAAGGAACGTTTTGCGGGGATCGATATCGATAAAACCGTTAATGATCTTAAAAGTTGTGGTCAGATCAATGATTTCTCTACGGGTGGAAAGGGATTGAAGGTCGAGAAGGGACAGCCTGTGAGGATAGTCGATATACGGGATACCACATCTACGAAGAACGATTCTGGAATAGTTTTTAAGGACAGATTCAACATGCAGTTGCATTGACGAGGACGACGGGGACCAAAGTTCACTACAGTACTCGAGCAAGGGACGGACATAGGTACAGAATAGACGACTGTATAAAGATACACTACGAGAAGTAAACGATCGATAAATATAGCAACATCTTGATTTGGCTTTCCTAACTATGTTAGCAATGTGCTCACTAAAATCAAGCGAATTGTTGTAAGTAATTCCAAGATCTTTGAATTGTGATACTATTGGGAGGCGGTTATTGTCAATAGTGAAGTCAACTTGAGGGTGGTTTGTGCCCATGCACATAATAGCTGATTTAGAACTAGACATAGTAAGGCCCCACAATGAGCTCCAATCATGAATACGGTCAAGGGCGGTTTGAAGAGTCTCACAGTTGTTAAAGGAATAGACTTTGAGATCGTCAGCATATATTGAACAAAATACATCTGGAGGAAGAATAGACGGAATATCAGAAATGTATAGAGAGAATAAGAGGGGTCCAATACAACTCCCTTGAGGGACACCACTGAGAGTTTCAAAAGGCCGAGAGCTGGAATTGCCAACTAGCACGGTTTGGGGAGTGGATATGGAGGATATTATGATGTTGTACATAATATATGAGTAATCATTGAACTCGTAACTGACAACAGAGAAAAAGTGTACTCCACAGTACACAAGACCTGTGAAGTGTTATATTTAACACTTTTTGAGATATTTTTCAACAAACTGAATGTAAAATAGAACATTTCACAGGTCTTGTGTATCGCAATGCGGAGTACACTTTTTTCTCTGTGTATGATGCATTTGGTACACTGGGAGAGAAAAAAAACCCAAGTTGAGAATCAAAACAACCTTATATCGGAGGGTTTCAAACCGTAAGGGTTTTTCACTTGCATTCAAGGGTTTGGTGCTCGTTCAGCATGTCAAGTTTGTTTTTTCGCATTGTCAGTGAAATATGTATATCGACTCTTATTCGTATACTTTATTTTCATCACAACCAATGGAAGAGAGAATGAATGATTAACATAGGTGGATGATCTATGCTAATCATCCATTCTGTGATTCTACTGTTCTGGTTCTGTATGGTTCTGGTTCTATGGTTGATATGGTTATGGTTTGGTTCTTCTATGATCTCTCTTATGGTATGTTTGATGTGTTTAAATTCGTTGAAGGGTCGGGATGGACTAAACGTTGTTAGTGTTATAAGGCCCGCTGGGTCAGATAGATGATTTTTTAAACAATAAAGAGAAACTCATCGATAACAGCTAATGAATTTTTTTTATGTCTTTATTCACTTAATAAAACGAGGTGCGGAATGCCACATGCGTGCCGTTTTTAGGGAATGCGAGTGTAAGGAACTATAGTTTAAATATCAAGTTGACGAATCAGTCATGGTGCGGAAGCTAATTTCCCACAGCTGTATCTAAACTATTCAACAAACGTTTGTTGTTGGCTAAACTCTATATGCAAAAATAGTTGCACTATTCTATGGCAGAAAAAGGGAAATTAACTTCAGAGACCTTTCAGTGCTATTCCAGCAATACACATTCTATATCAGTCAGATAGTCTATGAAAACAACAACAACGAGAGTACATGAGACTTCCTTAAAGGTAAACCCCGGGTTAATTTGAAACAGGGCTGGGATTGCCGTTTTTCCGATTTTCCGACCTTTTTCGTAAAATTTTGATTTTCCGATTTTCCGAAAATATTTTTTCCGAACAGCCCTGATTTGAAGCTCGCCACTTTGATTCGTTTTCCATGTCCGCAAGATATCTACAAGCCTGAAAAGCCAAAAAGAAATACATAAATTAATAGATAAATAAATAAATAAAATTATTTTCGTCCAAGTCAATTTATTTTTTGCTTTTGTTCCGTTTTCTCTGTCATTTCCTCGTAATTCACATCCGTAATTTTACCTGTCGATACAGAAAGCCATAAAGAACGATCTTATTATTATTTGATTTTGAGCTGCCTTTATTTCTCGTATCATCAATCCCAATCCTGCTCAATCCTCTATTAATACCATCCTTGTCTAGAGTGTAATGTCGATTGAAAAAAGTTATGGATAAAAAACAAAAGCAATGAAAGGGATTTCGAATTTAATTTTCGGACGCCCTGTGGGGCGTCCTTTCCCTTCCTTGTTAGAACCAAAAGGAGCTAATTACTTTGGAGGCAGGAATAAAACCCGAACAGTCAACAGTTTATCTTCAAAAGTCACAAAACGACAAGTATAAAAGTGTGCTATGTATCTCACAAAACCTATTGCCGATTTCCTCAATATTCAAGTTTTTTGCTCGAGCCTGATTTTTCTTTGTTGTTTCTAGCGATCAACAAGCTGAATCAGCGTAAAATAAATAGTGTACGGTATGTGCAATACCTTTGCTGCATTTCTGCCTCCTCAGTTCAACATTCGAGGGGTCTCCACCTTTGAGTTTCTGGTATATTCCGTTTCACGTGTATTGTGGTCCACATTTCTCTACATCATTTCCTTCCGTCATTCTTTCGTGTTACATATCCCGCTTAAAATTCTACCTAAAGGTCTTTTCTTTCTCTCTTTTTTTAAAAAAATTACATTACTTTTTGAAATAATGAAATATTTTTGAAATAATGCATGCTAAAATTTTAAAGAGTACCTAGATTGCAGATTTATTATTAATTATATTATGCGGCAGGGAGAGTGCTTTATACAGTCAATTCAAGGCTCGTACAGGGCTTTTAAAACTCTCCACCAGGGCGGTATTTCAGTCATATTTCAGTCAATTCCAGTTAATTCCAGTTAGTTAGATCTTTGTAAAAGTCATGGAAATAGCTCTATTTTCACAATATTTACTCTTCTCGCCTCTCACTTGCATTCCGTTAGTTTTGCATCGGTCACAACATTATACGACTCAAATTGAAATATATTTTGATTGCATTCTGTCCAGAAGAATCTGAAAGTGAAGTCAAATTTGCAAAGTTTTTTCCAGGATTTTTTAAAGGCACACCCCGAGCTAATTTGAAACTGTCTCTCTCGCTTTCTTTGTCTACGAGAGAGCCAGAGCGGAGTGCAAAATTAGCTCGGAATGTAGAAAAATATGTATTTCTTGCTTACTCTCCTTCTCTACGCTCTCTCCTCGCCTCCTTTCTCTCTCGGTCACTCTATTTCTCTGAGTACTCTTACATTTTGTGCGTGTTTTGTGGGGAAGAAGACAAAGCTAAACGACCGTGAATATTCATTCCACTACTACAGGGGGTTGTGGAGGCCTCGTATTTGTACCTTCTCTTCTAGTCATATTTATTTCATACTGTTTATTGATTTTGGCCGTCATGCCCCATTTAACCTCAACTCGATGAATTCGAAACTTCTATTTCCAATTAACTTCCATTTCTAACTGTACGAAGTTTGAGTGTAGTCGGTGTCTAGATCAGGGCCGAAACACCGATCACATTTCTTTATTCTTATAGACTATCTAAAAGAGAATTTAGCAAATTTGATCTTTCAAGATCTTTGAGAACTCTTCAATGTTAGTGAGATGAAGTCTTAGAATGCGTCCTGTTTATCTGTTTCTAACAAGTGTATGTCTAATCAAGTGAAATGAATGAAGAAGAAAAAACGGAAGAAGCGGAACTTTAATCACCCTTAACCAGGGATATCTCCGTTTCACATGCTACGACTCTTTGAGTTCGAAACTTCGAGTTCTAATTAAGAGGAAAAAAGCGTCAGTCACTCCGGATGAGCTTTTATCGGTCAACGCTGGCTAGATTTTACTAATGCGCAGAGTTTCTCTCCTTCCAGCATTGTTCCGTTCACAAACCTCGGGGTTTTTTTTTTCACTCGGGTTTGAGCCTTTAAATATGCGTATTCTTCCGTTACTTTGTCAAATGAGTTGTTGTAGTGGCATAAGCAAGGGACAACTAACCAATAAAACGCAGACCCTCCCAACTCCATCAATAAATCAAACCCCATATCCAATTGGTCAGAGTGTATTCCGATTTATGATCTACTCCTATTCCTTGAAATATTGCTCTATGGAGAGATCAAAGACCAGAGACTCCTTTTTCAAGGCTATTACCTCGAAAACGCAAACAAATACATGTGGGTTTTGCCTATTTTCACACACACCTTTTCTCTCTCATAGTCAGTTAAGAATCGAAATCTATTAGAGTTTATGGATACGAGAAAATGTTCCTTTAATTTCACACCCGAGCTAATTTGAAACTCTCCGCTCTAGCAACGCTCTAGCGCTTTCTTTGTCTACGAGAGAGAATGACCGGACCACAGAGTAAATTTTCCTCGGGGTGTCCCTTAAACTGACTTTAACGTTAACCCTTTTAAGTTGGAAGTAGTTCGAACATAGCAAAATAACAAAATATTAGAAAAGTGAAAATGTGGTGCTCCCTTCCGGTCGAAAGACGTTTGAGGCGCTTCATATGATTATTGCTATACACTATATTATTACCATATTGGCTCCCGAATTTCGGTATGGTCGAATGATTTCGAGAGATGAGGTGATGGAGTGAATGAGGGAGAGGGAGAAAAAGGAGAGAGGATAGGGAGAGGGAGAGGGAGAGGTAGGGGAAGAGGTAGAAGGGTGGAGAAAAAAGGAGAGGTAGAGGTAGAGGTAGAGGTAGAGGTAGAGGTAGAGGTAGAGGGAGAGGGAGAAATAGAGGTAGAGGGAGAAGGAGAGGAAAAGGAAGAGGGAAAGGTTGAGGTAGAGGAAAAGGGAGTGGTAGAGATAGAGAGGGAGAGGGAGAGGGAGAGGGAGAGGAAGAAGTAGAGGTAGAGTTCCAAATGAGATGTCGTACGAAAGTCCCTGGAGAAACATGACCATAACGGGAAGAGTATGAGTTGGAGAGACCAATATCGTTTTTTCGACGCCTTACATTTTTTCTTATTCAGCATTTGAAATTTACGATTTCACATTATTTATACTGCATATTATCAATCTAATTTTTATAACATTATTTAATTTTAACATTGTTGTACATGCAAATATATATTTTTACTTTTTAATAAATTAAATCCAATCGTAATAGATTTGTAGATTTTACATCTCACATTAATGTCCATATCTACAAATTTGACGATCTTGTCTTTTCGTTAAATTGGCTGCTTTTTGCTCGCTATCCCTCGAAGATCATTTTTTTTTCTTCACAGCCTTGCACGTATTTTTTATCTTTAGTATTTGGCCTTTGATCTTTGATCTCCTCCTCTATTCTTCTCCCACATTCAACTTCCCCCATTCTCATTTCAAAGGAAAAGCCTGACGGCCGCTAAGTGATTCCGTCCCATTTTTCTCTTTCTGCTTCTATACGTCTGTCTCTGCCTTTGTCTCTCCCTCTCCCTTTCTCTCCCTCTCCCTCTTGTCCCAGACTCTTTTCAAAGTACTCTATATATTCGAATCCGGCGAACTCCGTCGAGGTTTCCCCCGTTGTTGCTCTTTTGACTACTCTTGCATAACGTCTTCATATTTATCTACAGTGCATTTAACATTTAAGTGGTGTTCTAAAGTTGCGAAAAGAAAATAAAAATGTGAGAGAGCGTGTAAAACGGGGAGAAATTTCTCTAATTTTCTTTTCTTTTCGTGATTTGAACACAGCGTTCTCATTTGATTTCGATATGATATGTCCTTTATAAAGTCCTATTTCTAAAGAAGTAATAGCAACTATATGGTACAGTATGGTAAAGAATATGGTAAAGTCTAAATATCATTATTCAAAACACACGAAGTCCTGCGGTTATAAAAAGTTTGGTCTTCACCTAATTTTTTTTCTAGTTTTCAACATAATATTAAGGAAATGAGCAATAGATTTAGTGGGTAAAAATGATTTTTTACATTATTCGTTAGCTGTTATCTTTGTGCGCTAGTCTCGGCGTTGATGTATCCCGATAGAAGGATTGTCAAAACGTCCATGAAATGTTCAAGTAAGACTGACAATGAGAGAGAGAGTGAAAGAGGGGTTAGAGAAGAAGACGTAAAAAACTTCAAACTCCCGCTTTCATTTCCATATAACGCGCAAGTGGCCCCCGTACAAAACGAGGTAAGTACATTTTCTGAGCCGATACTACGTCGAATATGATCTTCCAAGTTTTCTCCACGACTTGTCGATTTTTCAAAACCTAAAAAATCATCTGACGAATGAAATATTTCATATCATACTATTTGATATGTCAAATGAAATGAGCGATAGAAAAAAACCGACTTTCTGTAAACTTCCATC
Organism: Parapristionchus giblindavisi; assembly: GCA_943737045.1. NCBI lineage: Eukaryota > Metazoa > Nematoda > Chromadorea > Rhabditida > Diplogasteridae > Parapristionchus > Parapristionchus giblindavisi. Next base: position 274,849 of record CALSFV010000657.1, read on the forward strand.
TTCAGTCGCTTTTCCGAATTAAACAATTTCCTACAATTGAAATTTCCTTGTCTTTTTTTGTTTCTATAGAATCTTCACTGTACATTTTCTGTTCCTTCAGACGCACACCCCGAGCTAATTTCACTCTCCGCATTGGCAATACTCTCTCGCAGACAAAGGAAGCGAGAGAGTGTGACCAGAGCGGATAGTTTATGTTCCTTTCAGGAATGTTGTACGTGCTCCTCTTCGGTCTTCTCCCACTGGAAACGCACACCGTACAACCAAAGTTCGGCAAGCAGATCGAACTGAGTAGGAGTAAGTGTAAATTTCAAAGATCAAAGATCAACATTGCATTAATCATAACTCAAATCGTTCTAACACTACATTGCCCATGTAGAAGCTCCTAAGGCACACCCGAGCTAATTTGAAACTCATAGCTGTGACAGCGCTCTTTAGCTTTCTTTGTGAAATTAGGTCGGGGTGCGCATCAAAAAGACATTCGTTCACAAATCGTTCTAACATCATAGTCTATCAGATATATTTCTCAAAGATCAAAGATCATTCCTAAAGATCAAATATCAGGCACGACAAACTACTCGGAATGGATGCGATCACACTCGATACCATCAGTGTCCACGATGCCTGGTCAGAAAGAGTTGGAGGAGATGGAAGAGATTGCCAAGGAAGAAAAGAGGAGGAAAGCATCCAATGAGGTTAGATTATTTAACATTTATTTATATAATTTTGACTGATTAGTTATACATTATTTGAAAATAATCGAATGTGCTCCGAGTTGTAGTTCAAAGTGACGCAGACTGTTACCAAAATTATCCCGTTGTGACAAAGTGCCTCATGGCCAGGAAGCGTGACAATTCCTCTAATCGCTTAACTAACGCAGTTCACAGCCCAAACTAATCATGAGACCATGATTCACTATACTCGGATATCCCGCCAGATTATAAATAATGCACACCACGAGCGAATTTAGCTATCTGCTCTGGCAACGCTCACTCGTAGTCAGCTAAAGTGAGAGATCATTTCCGGAGCGGAGATTTTCAAATCAACACGGGGTGTGCTTTCAAGCCTTTTTCTCAAATTTAAGTCATTTCCGGGATCTTATTGCACGTTGGTTATCTCCTTGGAAAGTCAGACTTGTTATCCTCGTAGCCTCCAAAGCTACAAGCTAAACATGTTAGATGACGCCGTGAGCCGGCCATTTTGTTTATCCATAATAGTATTATGGTGTATGCACCGTCCCTTGGGAGAAGGGGGCCTTAAAGGGGCGAGAGCATGGGTATGAAAGGAAGACAAATGAAAAAGAGCAGCAACAACTATGGAATAAGCGTATGTAGCGTACTTTTTGTGTTTAAAATACTGGGATAAATAATTAGAAATTCTGCGGAATATTTTCGTCTATCGGATCCTTTAAGAGCATCATAGATCAACAGTGTAGTGTATGAAATGAGAAGATGTGGTGTACAAAACTCTCAAAATTAAGAGAAAAGAAACATCGAAAAATGTAAATGTGTAAATGTGTCAATGTAAAGCAAAAATAGTATGGAAAGCAGTCCACAGAAGATCTCTTTCAAAACTACAACTTTCCAAGATCAAACAACTTTTCAACTTTCAACATTTCAAGGCACGCAACGAGCTGCGTTATTAGCTGATTTGAAAGATTTTTCTGATTTGAAAGTGCTTTTGCATAATTCTTTCGCTATATTATTTTAAAGGTGCAAGGCAATACTACTCTCTGCTCTGACACATTCCCTCGTATGCAACGAAAGCGAGAGAGTGTGGCCGGAGCGGAGATTCTCAAATGAGCACGGGGTGTGCCTGTAACAGTTATGAATGTGAATAAATCAATCAATCAATATCTTGCAGTCTGCCCGAAGTCGATCATCTCGGGAAGAATACGGTCATGAGGAGTATTCAGTGAATATGCAGAGACGATTGATCGATGATCTATTCGATCCTGAATTCTACGAAAGAAACGTCCATCCTGTTGTCAGCTTGATTTTTTTTTCTTTATTTTTCATTATTTATTTGTTTAAAGGTGGTGTCCCACGAATATTTTCGTGAACAAACTGTGAAGACAGAAAGGTAGCAAAAGTTATTCTACGTACAGTACACTATTTATTTTGTGCTGATTTAGTCTATTGATCGCTAGAAACATTAATAAACTATCAGGCCCGGTTCAGGGAAAGGCGCGCTTTTTGAACATTGAGGAAATTCGGCAATAGGTTTCCAACTTGCGTCAAACGGGTAACGAGTCTGAACGTTTACCCAAAAGAAGTTACATTAAAGGACTGTAGCTCATTCGAGATACGATCAGTGATTGGTAGGAAAATGTACATAAAATTAAACTTGCGAAGTTCACAACATATTGATTTACATGATTAAATTTTCAGAAAGATCACAGACACGCGGTACGTATCAACGTCAGCATGTCGCTGTATCAGATACTTGAAGTGGTATGGTGGTCGATTTAATGATTTTCCAATCAATAACCTTAATAAGCCAATCGATAATAAGAAGATCCGTTCAGGACGAGCACTCACAGAGTATTTGCGTGAACGTTTGGATGGTGCAGGTTAGATCTTAAAGGCACAATATTGATACTCTCCGCTCAGGCAACGCTCTCTAGCTTTACCTACGAGAGAATACTGCCAGATCGGAGAGTTTCAATTTAGCTCGGGTCGTGCCTTTAAAAACAAAATAAAATAAATTTAATAGTAAACCAGTATAAATGAATTCATTAATAAAGTCAGATAAATGGTCTTTTCGCAATGCTTAGTAAGCATTGCTATGCTTAGTAAGCATTGCTTGTAAGCACGAGTAAGCATTGCTTACTCGTTAACAGAGAAAGGGCGTTTATGCGGTATTCAAATGTCGCAATAAGTGAATCTTATTTGTTTATTTTATTTCTAAAGTATCTCTTCGAGTTTATCTTCTTTTCCTCAATATATAAAAGGCGATAAATATATTATTAATAAGGAGACGCGGACGAGAGAGTTTGCGAAACGGTGATAGTTTCCTCTCCCTTTCTTTTCTTTTCGTGACATTAGCGTGTTAGGATAAGTTTCATTGTCAGCTTAAAGTCAAGAGTCGTTTTAAACTATGATAAGACAATGGTCCATATTTCATGTTATGAATCTCTATCTTTCCACCTTTTTACAGTCTTATTACGAAAAATTTGACGGTCCACCTTATTCTGAGCTGATTTTTTCTTCAGATGTCTTTTTGTCAAGTTTTGGGATACGGCCACTTATGAAATATAGTATAGAATTCTAAATAACACATGTTCCGTTGAGGGCTAAGGGCAACCTAAGCAAGTTTTATATATCAGGATTGGTACGATGAATTTCTCGACTGGAATCCGGAAAAGTACGGTATGTTGAACAAAACGATCGTTCCACACGAGCAACTATGGATCCCCGACACCTACCTCTACAATAGGTACGGTATTTATTGATCGATATCAGAATTTAATCAGGATAAATGATTGATTATCCGTTCAATAATATCTCTGACCACAGTAATCTGTCTTATTCGCAGTGAGACCCTCGAGCAGAAGAAGACGGAGAGTCTGATGAATGCGATCGTTACCACGGGACATTGGGCCAATGATTCGCGAGGTTTGAGTGAATATTGATTTTATGATTTTTGTTTTGTTTCACGATGTTCTGGCACACATTGTTGAAAGCAAACGTTTGCAACCAAGAGAGAAATTAGTTCATTAATCCGATTTTTTCTTATTTATTTATTTATTTATATTTACTTAATTATTTATAATTTAATCAGGAGCTCGTGTACAACTCCTCTTCCCCGCCATCTACCGTCTGAGTTGCAAGATGAACGTCCGATTCTTCCCCTATGATCAACAGGTTTTCGATTAATCTATCGATTGATTTTTTTATTACTTTATCGATTGATTTTCGGTAATTTATCAACAAATGTCTAATAGTATTGGATTTTTTCGATCCATCGATTAGTTTTGTAGCGATCGTATACTATTGAATACCGTAGCACTATTGATTATCGATTGATTTACAGACGTGTACGTTCGTAATTTCGTCGTGGACACATGACATCAGCTCGATTGATTACTGGCCCAAGAGTGAGACGGTATGTAAACGGATACGCTAGGCTACCAATAGTTATATAGTAATAATAATACATATATTCTATCTGGCCTTAGGGTGTTGTTTCAAAAGATATAAGAAAAAATCAAGTGGTCAAAAAAATTGCCACGATTTTGTGAACGCAGAATATGCGCATTACTGATGAATTACTAATCGTTTCGTTAAAGAGACACTCCAAGCTAATTTGAAACTCTCCGCTCTGGCTACGCTTTCTAGCTTTCTTTGCTTACTATAGGTATTGCCAAATTGAAGAATAAAATTAGCTTGGGTGCGCCTTGAAATAAGATTATGAATAGGCAGTGCTTACGGTGACAAGAATGTGCGGTTCTTCAGTCAAATAAAATTTCGTACAATAAAACAATATATTTTGCACAGCGTTTCTCTAATACAGGGATAGGCCGGATTGATAACATGGCAAAATGCCGCAACAAATACGATATGACAGCACCATAGTGTAATCTCATCGTCTGCACTCTCTCACTTTTGCGTGCTCTCTCTCTCTTTCGCTCTACCTTTTTCTCTGTTACACCATGACAAGTTGACAACTCTAGAAACAATGTATTTTGATCACATCCCGTTATGAAAACCACTTCAGGTGAATCTCGCAAACAAAGTGAACAACGACGAATGGGAGGTGATATCTTTCGTGTTCGAGCGGGAAGAGGTCAGAGATCAAAGATTAAAGATCAAAGATCAAAGTGCAAAGATCAATAATTTCAGTTATATTACAAGTGTTGCAAGGTGCCATGGGCGATGCTCAAGGCGCATCTGCTGATCAAGCGCAAACCACTCTATTATATCGTTAATCTGGTATGAGAGATCAAAGATCAAAAGTTCAAAGATCAGAAGTTTAAAGATCAATTTTGAGGTGATTCCGACATCGATCATTACAATCGTCGCAGTCACCGGATTCTTCACACCAACATCATCGTCGTCTGAGCGTGACGAAAAATTGTGAGTGTGATCAAACTACAAAGATCCAAGATCAAACTACAAAGATCAAAGTGTACATCGCAGATATCTCGGCATAAACACTCTGCTGACAATGTCGATCATGATGCTCATGGTGTGCAATCAGATGCCGTCAACGTCCACCTATGTCCCACTCATGAGTGAGTTCAGAAGACAAAAGATCAAAGACCAAAGATCAAAGATCAAAGATCAAAGTCCAAACACAATCAGGTTGGTACTACATCGGCATAATCTTCGTCATAGTAACGGGCACGCTGTTGGCGACGCTCGTTTTGGGTTCGTGTTTGTATTAATCGATATTTAAGAGAAATAATTAATGGCACACTCGTGATTATTTTACTCTCCACTCTGGCAGTGCTCTCTCACTTTCTTTTTGAACGAGAGTGGAGAGTGAAATGCAAAGTGCCATTGATCAAGCAACTTATCATGATCCCTTCCCATTTCTGAAAAAAAATGAACGAGTATTATTGTGAGTTTTTTTCAATCAAACTTAGCTTCATGTATTATTCTTGAGACTTGCTTGGAGACAAGCAAAGCTACCGTAATCTCTTCATATTCGAATCCGCTCTGATCTGTTTCGTTCAGCGATCCACGGACAGAAGCACTACCAGCGACCATTGTCAAAGGGCGTCCGAGGTTTGGTGCACAACTGGTTCGTCAACACCTGCATACTCGAGGTACTGTAACGCACCTAATCGATCACAACTAACTTTTTCATGGTTTAAAATGAAAAGATATTATTATTATTATTTATCATATGCTCACGCATGAACGATACAGTAGTAAAATTTGTGGAAATCATGTCACGCAATCTCCAGCAGAATGATGTCTTTTTTCAACACTCAATTATTTATTCCGCCAAAGACGAAATACGTTCAAGAAAAGTACGGTAATGTATAAAAAATCAATATCAGGTGCCTTCGTCGTTGATCGATCTGTGGACCGAGTACGGTATCGTCGACATCAGTCGATCGAGTACGGCCAATATCGATCCACTCTTCGCTGATAGTATCGATCCATCCACAGTATGCATTCAGTTACAGTATTATCTATTACAGCATTATCGATTATCTGCGTCCGCACAAAATACAAAATTTTATCGAAACATGTATAGTAGCAGTGATAGCGCTATTCCATGGTCCAAAAAATTTCAAGAAAACTTACCTAAATTGTAGTAAAAAAATTAAATTTTTCGACAATGATCCATTTGCGTTATCTATACTTTTTTCATTTTAACATTGCGTGATTGTCCAAATTGTGGTCACTGAGACGAACATCCATTCCGGAGCGGTAAAACAGAGAAAAGCGTCTCACACATGTATCATTCACAGTAACCTAACCGTGTTACAGTACCCTATAATCATTTGTTTCTGCAGCAAATGCCTCCGGACCCGTCCAACTTCTTCCGTGCAATATCGAGCGAAGTCGACGATTCGTCGGTGTACTCGTACGAGCGACGTTTAGCATCCATCACCAGGCAGTACACGCAGCATCTCAGAGTGAAGGTATACGGTAGATACACCACCTCAGAACACCGGACCAGTCCAAACGTATAGTATAAAAGTCCCTTTCCTTCCTGTTTATTTTATTTTTTTGTTCCATTTTGGAGTTGTCCGGTGTTCTGAAGTAGTACCGTAGATTGCGCGTTGACCATATGGTAGTCCATTAATCGATATTCTTTCCAGCAAAACGAACGCAAATTTAATCGACCGAACGCGAAAAATGCTCGAGAGGTCAAACGTCAGAAACTTTTGCGAAGGTTTGCATTTCATTTCCATCAGTGAAACTTACTGTAGATTGCTGTAGATTACTGTAGATGACCTTGGCTTCTGTAGTTTACTGGCTATTATTGCAACTTACAGCCGTTAACAGATCATTGCCAACTACCGTAGGCTATCCTAGATTGCTGTAGATAGATTTCTCCTTATGTCTAATCTAATCTATCGTAAATAATCAATCAATAATCTTCTGTACTCAATAAATCAATCAATAATCGATCGTAAGGGACTCAACGGCGGAATCGTTAGCGTCCCTGCTCCCACCGACAACGCTAAAGAAGCTGTGAGAAACCAAACACACACACACACACCCGCTTTTAACTTTTTAAAACGACACCCCAAGCTAATTTGAAAATCTCCGCTCTGACCACACTCTCTCGCATACTCTGTCTACGAGAGAGCATTACCAATGCGGAGAGTGAAATTAGCTAGGGGTGTGCCTTTAATCACAGCGTTTCTTCTTCTTCTTTATCTTTCATTCATAGTCGACGCTAACAGTTTTTCGTAACTTTCCTAACCCAATTCGAATCTTGGCATACTGCCAACATTCGCCACCCGCTCCAGCATGGATATTTTGTTTTCAGTAGCCTATCCATGAAACACCGGAAACCGTGTTGATAAACGTTACGTCACTAACGCCGTTTCACAAACGCCTCCGGCTATGATCGTGACGTCATGTGTGTCAAACACACGGTTTTCGATATCTCATGGGGCAGTGAATACAAGGTAGTGAAGTCGTCCGTCAACGGTCTTTTCAACACATAGATATCTCACAGCGTTCCTCCAAAACAGTGAGTGTTCATTGAAAACTTGGCAAAAATCCAAAAAAAATTACGGTATGGTACACCATTGTGTACTTTAGCCGCGCTCTCTCATTTTTACGGACTCTTTTTGTCATCCCTACCTATTTTCATTCCATCGGTACCGCTCTCGAAAAGCTAACTGTATCTGTATTAACATCAAAGACAACGTGCGAATCCCAGAGACCGTTGGCGCAGGCTCCGCCCATTTCAATTTGATTTTACGCCTAAGTTTCATTTTTTTCCATTTTTCTTCCAGTGGTCGACCTTCCGACTGTGCAGTCGGGGATAAGTTCCAAGCGTTGATCTTTGATCTTTGCAGGTGCGCCCTGGAGTGGGAGTACCTGGCGAACGTGCTCGACCGGATACTGCTGACCGTGTTCAGCACCATAACCATGATCTTCTTCTGTATTCTAGTATTCTTCAATCGTATCCATCACTGGTTCGAGTGATTCATCATTTTAGTTGTTGTTAGTCTCGATTGATTAGAAAACAAGTCATAGTCTCGCCCGATTGTCACAATAGCCATACCGTATATCCTACAAAAATAGCAACGAATACTGCAACAATGCCATTCCGACTGATCGGGTCCAACTTCCACGGGATAAATCCAGCCAAATCAATCGATATTCTGAAATATCCATCGCTTGTACTCGTACTATGTACCGGAGAATAAAGCAAGACACTTGCATCAATGGCAGTTTTATTAATGTGCATTCTCAATTAAACGTTGAAGTTCGAGTAAAACGTCAACAAGCACAGAGGGGAGACAATTCACAGAGAGACAGGGTTCTACACAAGCTACATAATAATGTGAAAACAACGTAAGCCAGAGTAGCACGACAAGACGTATAGAATGCGAAATACAGTATGCTAATCGGGATTACGGTAGTACTTGTGTAATACATATGCGAAATACGGGGTGTAAAATCGAAGGAAGTCCAAAAAAGATAGGAAAGAAAAAGAAGAATTTAATGGGATGTTTCATTATCAGAAAAAATTTTGAAAGTTGATAGTTGTGCGATGATTTTACAAAACCAAACGTACAGTACTACGAAATAGAGGTCTTGAAAGATGTACTAGATCATTTAATACTAGACTGGGGAAGAATTAGCTAGTTGGAAGAGCTACTGATAAGAGACAGGGATGCGTATTTAGCTAGAACAGAGAAGTTAAGGGTAAAATGGTTTATAAAAACAGAAACAAAAAATAAGTGGAACAGGCGTACGCTTGAATATCAGGGTATTCGCGTAAGAACGGCCTCGTACAGTTTTTAGAAATACTTTCGAGCGGTAATGATTTTTCAGAACAGAACATTATCTCATTCTCGTCAAAATAGGTGTTCATTGGCCACTAGTGAAAGACGATCTTACGCGAACACACTGAGATATATATGCACATTTCCAACTAGAACAAGCTGCTGCTAAAAATCACACTAACAAATAATAACTGTTGTAACAAAAATCGAGTCTTTAATTTGAGAATATAATTGTTTGTGTGCTGAGCATGGTTTTGCGATCAGAAAACAGAACAGAGCGAGCAACACCATAGTAGTATACATATCTTGCTAGATTGATTACATTTGCATAAATAGAATAAAGGTGCGCCGGGATTTGTTTTTTTTTGTGTTTACAAACTTATCGAAACTCGTACAAACAAAGAGAAAAGCTAAGAAACGTCAGGCGGGGATAGGTTCCAACTTGCGGATATGGTATATCGATCGATAATCACTCAGCCGCAGCCTCGGCATCGTCAGCAGCAGGAGCAGACGTGGTGCGTGTGGCGGGTTTGAGGTCGGCAATAACAATGGTCATGTTGTCGCAGCCGGTACCGTCTCCAGCAGTCGAATCAGCAAGGCAATGAGTGCACATCTATAACGAATATGATGAAAACATAGTACGTGACAATTAAACAGAATTCAATTATTTCCAACATTTCATCCCAATTCAATATATTTCTTGTTTTTTTTAAATCCACGATAAAGAGATAGCTTTCTAGTTCTCATATTCGTAATGTACTACTACGTTTAAAAACTAAATTGTAAAGATTTATTATTATTATTATTAAACGAACCTCTTCGCATATCTGGATAAGATCCATATTCTTATTCAGTCGCTCCCTGACAAAGTCAACCACCTCCTGGCTCTCGAGCGAGTTCCTGCAATAGTTAATTGGATTTTACAACGAACGAAAAATCTGAACTTCCGAGGAAATTGCAATTTAAACCTCCATCTAGTTAGGTAGACAAAATTAAAGCGCGCCTTTGCAGGCGATGTCAAGAATGGTTCATTCATAATTCTAACGATCAATGCCATCTTTCTTTTTTTGCCAAAATATTTACGTAATAAAAATAGTGCAACCCACCATATGCCGTCACAAGCAACGACGATGAAGTCGTCTTCATCCGTCGTCTCGACTATCTTCACATCGGGAAGAGCGGATATCATCTGCTCGCGAAGTGGAAGAGTCTAGAACACAAACATCTATTAGACGACCATAAATCAGAACAACTATGTTTATGGCATTGTTGAAAGTTGTTGAAATATTGTTGAAAGTTGGAAAAATAGATTTGCCTGGGTCAAAAACAGAGAAGTGCCCAAATATAAATTACCTTATTCTTCTTGTAGCAATGGTCTCCAAAGGCACGCGAGAGATTCAGACCACCATTGACCTAGAACATGCAACAGTTAACAAAAAACATCAATAATTACAACACATCTTTCCCTTTCCCGCTAAGTAGATTAAAAATTTATTCCTTGGATTCCTCTTGACGAGTGACATCCTTAAAAATACTAACAGATATATCCCAAACTACGATCATAGGTGGGCACGCTGGGGCAAAACCGGGGAATTGTAAGGCAAGGCGATGCGCATGGCAATTTGTTTTCACGCGCCCATCTATGACTACAATGCGACCTATTGAAGGAACAAATACTATTATTTTTATTATGTAAAATCATTAAATTCCCGTTGGTATAGGGATAGATAAATTTATGCAGATGTTTATAGAGATACGCACCCTTCCGTCCTCATTGACGATTCCTCCGGCACGATTAATCCTCGTCCTCTCCGTCTCATCTTCGGGCTTATGATCTACAGACAGATCGATAGCCTTGTTGGCGCGACAGAGCACAGCACGCGAGTCACCAGCGTTTGCGACGATCACCTGTCATTATCGAGATCAAAGATAGTTCAAAGATCATTTCGCTCACTTTTCCCGGTGCGACAAGACACACGCAGGCTGTCGTGCCAGAGTCTTCTCCAGGAGTCTCGCCAGAGGGGCCGAATGAAGCTCCTCAAAATGAAGGAATCAGGATTATCCACCCCCTAATCTTCCTTGATATATTCTCGTCATGATACTTTCGTCTCTATTTTTTTGTTTCGTCAGACTTCCTACTTTGAGATTGAGTTGATACGAAGCATTGATATTTCTCCTTGTGCAAATTTATTAAATTCAATCGTATTTTACTTGAAACATCTTTGTGATGTAAGATAAATAAATCTACGAGTAGTTAATGCGCATTCAAGAAATAACTTAAAAGATATTTCAAAAATGTATATTATACCAGATAGTCCACCGTAGGGATCCTCCTCGTCCTCATCTTCTTCCTCCTCCTCCTCCTCTCCTTCCCCTTCGCCATCGACTTCCTCCTCGTCCTCATCTAAAAAAATTATTTCATTTCTCTGGTGAGAATAAATAAAAATTCAAATATATGTGTAAAGACTGCAACTTTAATCTACCAGTTTATAATCTTCAAACTAACAAAATCTTATTCTTGATCTGCTCTATCTCTCTACTTCATTGAAGGAGAGAGCAGAGAAAGAATAAGGCGATATTAGATGGATTCCAAAAACAAAATTTTAAACAAATATCCCACCTTCAGCCTCGTCTTCTTCCTCCTCCTCGTCACCCTTATACGATTCATCATCAGACGATCCAACATCGATGTCGGCGAGAGCAACGGGCCTGGAAGACGTGACACACTTAGACTATAGCATACCATAATTTGATCGATAATAGGGACTATTCGATATTGTAGCGACGTGCAAATTCGCCAAAGGCCAACCACTAAAGAGCCAGTGCGAGTGAAGAGATCGCAAATTCATCTACCCATATAGCTGATATATCGCCTAATCCGACTCCGCATCATTACAACTCATTGGAGTGATGAGAAGACACGAAGAAGGAAAAGACAGCGCACATAATGGGATACATTCATAGTACAATTGCGCGGAAAAGATACGAATCGAATGGCTTTGAGAGTTCAAGCATTACTCGAGTTTATTTATGATTTATACTCAACGCACATTCAATTCGAAGCTTTTCAACCACTCCAATCGCAAGAGTACATCCTCACACTCACCCTTTGGACGACTCGCCAGCATCGGGTTTAGGTTTCTTGACGAGCTCGGTCACCTCAGCTCTGCAATTTAAATTTAAAATCGGACATCTTAATCATCTTACAGATTAACTAGGAAATCGTCGGCAGATAATAACGAAAATAATAATGATGATAATAGTACTCACTCGTGATCACCCGATTCTCCATTCTTCTTCTTCTCTTCGCCCTTGTTGTCCTCTCCATTCTCAGCCTCAGTCTCATCATCTGCTTCACTCTTTTCGCTCTTGGCTCGCTTCGCACGCTGCAGATGGGGAGACTCGTTCGGGCGCTTGTGCTAAATCAATAAATATAGATATCGCTGTTTCTCGTTTCTCATATTAAAAGCGGCAAATATGACGGTAAATGTACAAATAATATTAATTCGCATTAATCGAATGATTCAAAATGACTAATGCAAACACCTAACGTGACGAGAAGGTGCCAAAAGAAAACGAAAATCAAAACTACTTTCAAATCTATCGGAACATACAAATGGAACATAATTATGGAATAATATAAAAGAGTTCGTACAGTTTTATCAGATCCGGCGCTGCTGCCCTCACCCTCTTCAGAGTCCTCCTTCTTGGCGTACTCCTCTTTGGCTGCTTCAGCTTCGGCCTACAATTGCGTAACAGGTTGTTTCGCATTGAATGAGCAATCGAATATTACGGTGCTACAATTGCTTTATGCGATGTTTTATCGACGGAGACGTCATTAAGCTCTGCAGAATAAATTTCGAACTGTATTTTGGTATAAATACACTAGAAATGTTATAAATAATGCATTTATGCCAAAATTCCTTTTCGAAATTTGTAAAGTTTACGTGGTCGTCTCCGTTACGGCACTCAGACATGGCCCATGGTTCTCCCATGGGATAGACCCACCCGCAAATTTTATAAAAAGTAGGTAACCCACCCGCAAATTCTCGAAAAATGTTGACTTGAAAAAATTATTAATTAATCAATCATGTCGAAAAAAAATGAAGAAAACAGTATGGTAGCAAACTGAATAAATGAGTACGAATATGAGAAGAGTACGATCTTTAAGTTCAGTGATGTGATAATAGTACGCTGTCGGAATTTAACGTTACCAAGAACTGAAATATGAATTGATTTGATTTTTCATTTAGAGAGTCGCGTACCGACAGAGAACACAGTGGGCAATAAGAAATATGAAAATTATAGTGGGAAAGTATTGTTTGGAGGGGTGCATTTTCAGGCATGATTATCGCGTACTGAATTTATTTTTTCTATTTCCTTGGTCTTAGCATATAAAAATTATTTTTTGCGTCATTTCTCGTCGCGTACCGACAGAGATTCCAATTTTCCACATGGAAATGTAAAATGAACGCGTCAAACTCATTTGCCAGAGCGTTATCCCACCGTAGGTACCATGGGATAACGCGCTGGAAATCCTCTTAAACGCAATGATCACTAAATTTCTTGAGTTTCATGTTTTTCTCTGTCGGAACCCGATCAGATTGAGATACTATGCATGTAATATAGTGCAGTATTGAACGAAATCGCATATTATTAAAATCAGTTCTCGTTCTTACTGTACGCTAAATAGTCTAACTGTCAACTGAAATAATAACGGAGTTTTTAAAAAAAGTTTTCATTTCCCCCATTTTTTTGTTTTTTACCGCATTTTTTGCCGAAAATCTACGTTACCCAGCCGCATTTTTTGGCCGTGGGATAACCATGGACCATGTCTGACGGCAGTGCATGTAAGGCTAATATGTAACACTGTATAATTTGGAAACATACCGCATGTTCAGCTACAACTTCGCTGTGATGCTTGACGGTCTTGGTGTTGCCCTTCCGGACGATGGCATAGCCGTACCTGATAAAGCAAACGATCATTATGTTACATTTAAATGAATTAATTACAAGTTACAAATAAAGGTTTCCGTGCACATTAGTTTAAAAAATTTTAACAGTTCAACAATTAACAGTTCATTGGTTACGTTATTCGTCCCATATTAAGCGTAATGACTATTTGAATATTATAATAAATTTTAAAAATACGGGCGATAAAGAATGAGTATTTTCCTTTAAGAGAGACTATCTGACTCAGTGAACATATTTTGCTTATGGCTTGGCACTTGGCCAAAAAGTGATATGAACCGATCGGGCCCAAATCGTGCACAGTTGTAGTATGGGCTGACATAAGCTCGCAGGCGGAGTTTGGGTTCGTCATATCTACATCCTCGCTAAATAACGTAAGTTCGATGAAGTGGCATCGAAATTTCTAAGTTTACGGATTCATTCGATATATGTATACGATGAAGGGCAATAGTAAGCAGGTACATTCCACCAAGTATCATCCCGATCCAAAACCGTGAGACCCAGAAAAAAATTAAAAAGACCGGTCTGGGGCCCATAAAATGTTTTTATTATTTTTCCTGCAATTGCCTATCGGTGAGGGTCTTTTTTTATTTCTTCAATTTGACGAGTATTTATTAGTAAAACTACTATATGAAAATGAACTAAAACACAATCGTGGAAGTTTGCCTTATTCCCGAAAAACCACAACTAATTCACCTTTTTATCGCGAACTGACCGAATAAGCATATGCCGGTTACGGTTATGCATATTCGGAAATTCAAAATTCATAGTTTTTTTCGAAAAATACCGTCATATTACACCTCAGATATTCATACAACAAACAAATAATAAAAGAAAAACAATAATATAATACCGAAATCGAATGAAAACAAACGGTGATTGACGAATTTTGAATTTCCGCCTTTGCATTACAGTAGGTGGCACACCATTTATCGTCTCAGTTCGCGATAAAAAGGTGAATTAGTTGTGGTTTTTCGGGAATAAGGCAAACTTCCACGATTGTGTTTTAATTCATTTTCATATAGTAGTTACACTAATGAATACTCGTCAAATTGAAGAAATAAAAAAAGACCCTCACCGATAGGCAATTGCAGGAAAAATAATAAAAACATTTTATGGGCCCCAGACCGGACTTTTTAATTTTTTTCTGGGTCTCACGGTTTTGGATCGGGATGATATTTGGGGGAATGTACCTGCTTACTATTGCCCTTCATCGTATACATATATCGAATGAATCCGTAAACTTTGAAATTTCGATGCCATTTCATCGAACTTACGTTATTTAGCGAAGGTGCAGATATGACGAACCCAAACTTCGTGTGCAAGCTTATGTCAGCACATACTACAACTGTGCACGATTTGGGCCCGATCGGTTCATATCACTTTTTGGCCAAGTGCCAAGGGAATGTCACTTGAGCCAGATAGTCTCTCTTAAGAGGCAAAACATTATGAATATACGAATTATGTAACAGACCTTTTGAGTAGCTCCTCGAGAGGTGCTGTTCCTTCCTTAACGAGCTCAGCCGCAGCTTCTCCTTCCGGATCATCACCATCAGTGTCTGATTCTCCGTTGTTTTCTGTAGCTCCAGCGAGCACCTGTACAACGATAAATCAATATCAATTCAATAATTCAAGCAATAATTAAATATGAATTCTCCCAACCTTGAGCTCTTTCATAACGGCATCTGAGCGGAGATGATCGTCAAAATCGACAAAGGTGTTTTCAAGAAGAGTGACGATATCTTCGGCATCCCAAACATCACGTTTCTTCAGAAATTCCGGGAAGTTCTGCGATGTGAACTTGGCAACCTGAATTGTTTCATCATTTAATTGTCATGCGTCTTTCAGTAAGACATAGCGACAACAATTTAAACTTTGTTAATAGAACAACAATTAAGACTCAGCGTAAACATAGCATACTCTCTCATCTTTACTGCAGGACTCGCACTCATTACGTCACAAACGAGTGAGGGCTTGATACCTCTGATCCTCCGTGTCCATCATAGACAGCGAAGAGATGCCAGTCTTCCTTTAGGTTGAGGATACAGTTGTGGGCGTCCTCTTGGTTCACGCGCCATCCTTGCATAGAAGTGGCGGCAAAACGGATCTTACTCGTGCCGTCGGTCTCGCTATGTTTCTCCGTTATCTACAATCTTATTATACATTGAATGATTCAAATTTGCATGACGCTTGATTAATCAAACCAGCACAGGAAAATAAAACAATTCAAACCACAGTAGGCTACAGTACGCCATGTGAATATATAATAAGAATAGATGAAACGTACCGGCTTATTCAGATACGCTCCCATGACTGTCGGAAGTTATTGAGTTATTCAGTCAGTTGCTCCTAGCACATACGCGAGGCTTCTTCCAAATATGAGCTAGGCTTAAAAGATTAAACGATTAATTTAGAAATAAACAGCCAGAAATCACATACAGAAAAAGTTTACGACACCAACAAGTATTTCATAGAGATAAAGCCGAATTTAGGCAACCTTTAAGGCAGTAAACAACATTCAAAAACTGCGCGAAAAACAAGCATCAAGCCGCATCCGAAAAAACCGCTTGTTTAGGGGGCGGAGCAAGTTTCAAAAAATAGTTACAGTATGCAGGGTTATTCCATATGAGACGCTGCACAACATAAATATAGAGGGCGGAGCTTGTCCCAGTTCAGTTTGCGATAGCGCCCTCATTTCGAGCTCATGTTTCACAACTCTTGTTCCAACGTTTCCGTGAACTTTCTAATTTTGTCTAACGAAAATCGATTATTATAGTTGAATTACAGATGCTATGCCGGCTCTCATAGCATTTGGCCGCCGCTGGCGTATCGGAAGCGATGATTTCGTCTTTCCCGGACTCACTGAGGCGCTCGTCCGCTTCTCTTGGTCAATATCATATCTCGAATATATTTTATAGTGACTTCTTGTTTACCTTAACTATTGTTACTCTGTCAAAATCACGAAGAATTGCTCTAAATGTCTTGAATTACTGTTAATTGTTTTCATTTCAGGGTTATTTTGGGTGCCGTGGCATTCGCCATGCACTATCCGCTCCAGTGCGATACGGGAACCCAAAAGCGTGAGCTAACCATCTACGTCGCCACACTTCTCCTGCTCAATACCTTCACTACGGTACATTTCTTTAACGATGACGTTTTATACTTAATTATCTATTGTTTCAAACGAATTTTAATTAAATACTCTTGCTAGATTGGATTGGATCCATGCAAAATTCAGTGGTCATTTTTTTTTCGTAATAGTATCAAAGCTGTGATCTAGATATTGCAGCATTCTAGTCGTTCTTCCTATTTTATTCAATATTTATTATTTACAAAATATCGTTACTTTCTCTTGTTCAAGAATCGATAAATTATTATTATTATTATTATTATTATTGTCTTTTTGATGTTTGCTCTGAAGGGCACTGTTATCTATGGAAGATCATTGCAAAACAAAACGTCTCTATTTTTGTCCCCTTCATTCGAATCCTTTCAATTCGTTCAGTCATTCGTAGATCTAATGTCTTAATTTATTGCCTGTGTTATGTGCAATGGCAAATATAATTTATATTCATAAGAAATCAATAATAATCAATCAATATTTCAGTTATTATGTCTGTTCATGGCATTTATCTCGGCGAAGGGCGCTATTATGGACCCGACCAAGAGAAAAACCATCCCGAAGTTTCTCTACATCCGTCTTCCTCTGTTCATTTTCGAGATCATTTGGACCATCATCGCTACCATAGAAGTATTCAGTGAGTTTTGAGATACGATATCTTTTATGGGTAATGCTCCGTGGACGGAACAACAAAATACATTTTTCCCGTAAAAAATATGAAATTAACGAACTGTTCACTTTCCTTTTCCCCCAAAGTTTCCAAATATTTTCCGCACAGCCCGGTGTGTACAGTGAACAGACTATTACAATAAACATGGAATAATTGTTCAGTGAGCGTTACCCACCCTTATTTTCTTATTGTGCAGAAATTATCTAACGAATGTTCCGCACTCATCAACCATCGCTCGGTGAATGCGTTTTCATATCGTACAATCTTAGATCGTACAGTAGATGTCTACTATACTGTAGATGGGATACTGTAGCTATAGTTTCTTTACAATTGCTGTGCCTGCATTCTCGATTGTTCTAGCTCTTTATACATATCTGTGCCGTTTTGTAGTCGAATGTACGAAATGCGTTGTAGATATCCTTGGCACGCGCTTGCTAATTCCCACACAATAAACTCGACCCTTTGGTTCGAATGAAGAAATAGCGAGCGAATCGAAGAGACTGATAAAAGATAGTTACGTTCATTTCATTAAGATCACTTACAAGCTGTCTTGTAGTCTACTATGATTATGGCTTCTGATGACGTATCATGTCAAGTTTGTGTCTAATCAAACCTTGATAAGTCTCTAATTGTTGCTCTTATCAGCTGCCTTGGCCCCCTCGTTTACCTGTGTTTTACTGATAACCGTGATTACTGACCAAATCACTTATTGATCACGAATTATCTATTGCGAAACTCTTGTTGATGGGAATATTGACAAGGTTACCCCGGTATATGAATCACTGATTTGGATTTTGCATCACTTTAATGAAAAGAAGCAACCGTTAGAGTATTGTCTCTTCAGAGTACAATGCTCTCTCGTCGACTGAGAACAAGAGAAATAGTGTGTGAACTGGAGAGAGACGCTCTGCTTCGACATATGTCGAATGTGACAAATCATGCGATTAGTCGCCTGACTCATCTCAACCTTGCTTTTTGACACATAACTTCGTAGGAATGCCGGTATCTTTAGACTTGTGTAATTTGAACCCTCTGATGAACCTTCAAAGTGATTAGCGTGGGAAGGCGCACTTTTATGTCAAATTATACATGCCAATTGACGATTTAATTATTGATTTGAGAAATCAATGATATGCATGCATGATATTGAGTTCTAGAATATTTTGCGAACAGAAGTGGTATGCATGAACGATGGCAAACCGTTTAAGTGACGTCACGAGTGTAGGGGGATTTTTAGCAGACGGCTGTGACGTCACGTTTCTCGGCAAACGGTTTGCCAACGTTCATGCATACGAATTCTGTTGTGTCTAATGTCGTAATTGAAATTAAATTAGCTTGAGCATTATTGCTTACAATTAGTAGTTAAAATATTGCAATATTTATGTTTTATCATGCTGGAACAACACACACACATTACTAATTTCACTATAGTTAATATGGTTAACTTCGGTGCACCTAAAACGAGAGCGTAATCAATATATATATATGCTAATTATTGATTGTCAGATCGATTACAGTACACCATGTAATCGTTACAGGAGGCTACGATGTGTGTCATTTCATCATCTTCCTCCGAGTGGTCATTTGCCTCGAGTGGACACTGATTGGCGTGGTCGTCGTGGGCTTACTCATCATCTTCAATCCGATACGGTAATTATTGATTATCGATTTATTTGACCTATCACGAACTGATTATATTCATGGATCGATTGATTTTCAGTGAAGACGAGATGAATGATTCGTCGTTGATATCGAGACGAAACTACCATCGGACGTGCAACCTGGTAAATATCATTTAATTTAACAAAATTAAATAATAATAATAATATTTTAACATTTTTTTGGTATATCAGATCGAGGATTACTTAAAACTGTCAAAAAAATGCGGAAATAGCACTACCCATACGTGGGAAGCGGCTTTTTTCATGCTTGCCCACGCATAGAATATATTTAAATAATGTGTATTATGGGCTAAATGCGTAATTTACCAACCTACTTTCACACGATCGTTCATATGTTTGTTTGTTTTGTGCGATTTGGTTGACTAAAAGGAGCATAGAGTGGGCAGAATAACTGGAGGAACGGGAATCGCTCACTGAATCATGGTGGGTATTATACAATCCGAGGTTGTGTAGGAGGTCAAATTGTCCTTGGTCATTGTAAATGAATTGTAAAGGCCACCACTCTACACAGGAGTTTTCAGGCATATTTGTCGGTTGAATGAATTTCGAAAATATATTACCATGTTACTAACAAAACTTGAACAAAAAGTGCAAGTTATAACTAAATACAGCAAATTTTCTATGAGAGATGCTCAGATTCTGTCCACTTTTGAGTGAAGAGCCAGGAGTGTTTTTCTTGTTCGTCATTCTATTTTGACTGTATGTCTGCTTCTCGTCTCTCTCTCACATCTTACTCTACGCCTTCGTGCGTCATAAATGGCTGGATTAGGAAGCGGAGGCGATCAATCTCTCGGGGAAGCGCTCGAACAGGATGGGAATAATATTATTAATAATAAATAAATAAATATATATAATAATTTTCAAAATTTCTTTTTGGAATGAATTTTGGCTAAATCGGATGGATCGGTGTAAAATCCGCATGGGTTTTGTCGATGACGCCTACGTATGGACAATACGATATGTGCAAACGATGAAGTTGTTTTGTTCATGCATCAACGCTCCTTGTTATATTTTCGTCTCCACTCATAGTAGACCGTTTAGAACGCTTGAATGAGTGGTGCCCGGAGGGCAGGTTTCGATACTCACTCACACAGAGTGTTTAGATCGCCCCATGCTAGATAGAGTGCACTCGTGCCTTGAGGGGAAGTTGTTTTGGCAGTGAAAGATGCCTATCTATCTATGCATTTGGAGTGAATGCTTAGAACTGCGTTGTGTTACGAGAGAAATCTATTATGGTTAGGGGACCCATGTGATGGTTTTATTGGGACATTGGAAATTGACTAAATAATTATAACTATATGTAAATTATATTATATAGCAAGTCACAAGCAGCACCGCGAATACATTTTAGCAAGAATAAGTTGATTGGTCACAGTAATGTGGATGAAGCTGTGCGATCACCGGAAAGCTCTAAGCCATGTTCTTTGTCAATCAATCGATAATTGACCGTTTTGTAGCTGAAGATCCGACAAGATTCGTTGATGCGAGCAGCGCTTGATGACATTGCACGATTGATAGCCTCATTCTTCGTTGGACAGGTAATAATAGTAATAATAATTATTATTGCTTTTATTATTATTTCTGTCCCTTGCCAAACTTCTAACTCTGTGAAATAATTTTCCTTCTCTAGACGTTAGAGCGAAACATGAATCTACGAAGTGGCAAAATGAATCTCTCTGAATATTTTCATTATGCACTATTTATGATTGCTTACGGTATCAATCGATAATGTTGATTCTATTCCCTGCAGGACCTGGTTGCATCCGACATAGCGGCCGGTCTTCTGCTCGTTGTCCACTCTCCCAACAACGAGTACCCACCGACGGAGGTGGATCCCCGACGTGAGTGAACTGAACCAGCTCTTGTATTCATCATGAAACCTAGAAGTGCCCTGAGACAATAGAAGAATCGAATAAATGTTTTAAGTGAATACATTAAATGGCTATTCATAATTTAATTATTGATTAATATTATTCAATGGTCAAATTATTGTTGATTAGTTTGTTTACATTGTACAATGTATTATAGTTAAATAATTAGTTTTTTTTTCTAAATTCAGCCGTGCCTTCATGGATGACTCAATCGTCCGCTCTCCACTTCCTTCACTTTGCCACATGTGTCTATGGCTGGCCAGCCTATCTCATGAACAATCGATCGGTGGCCGCATACACGGCCCTCGCGAAGAGTGTCAAGTGCTGCAGTAAGATGCGCTGTGATCAGGTAGGGTCATGAAGGCATCTTATTGTTAGTAACAAAATTTGGCTGAAGTACTGTTCAGGTTCAAGGGCCCATATTTTGCATTATCATATTGTGGTTCTCTATCTAGCAGTCTTGTACCGACTACATTGTACACATGGTTCGCGATTAATAGTGGATGCTGAAACGTGAAAGTGCGGTGCTGAAATGGTCAAAGTTGGAAATTAATCTAATGAGGTTATAAATCGCGCGGGTGTATATTGTACCATATTCCGGCTCTAGTACCGTAACCGGTTTCATTGGCCATGTGTTGCAGGTGCTGGTGGTCGAGGACAACTGCTGTCTGTGCAACACGTCGGCACTGCAACTGTCGACGAAGGGACGCAACGTGGACCTATTCTATGTCTCCTTCAGGAATCGACTCTATGAGGTAATTGGTGCATGTGTGTAGTCTCTCCCACCAAAGGTTGCTGTACTTATATCTAAGCAACTAACCTGAATTGACCGGTACCCCTTATATGGGAAAGGAAGCGAAGGGAAAAAACTTTTATGATTCTGATCTTTGAACTTTTGATCTTCGATTTCTGTCATTTCAGACTCCTTTCGTCGTGTTGTGTGACCATGACTCGCATTCGATCGTCGTTGCCATTCGTGGATCGTGCTCGTTAATTGATCTGGTTACCGATCTCAACTTAGGTACGGTAGGGTGTGATGGTGTGGTTGCGACGTTTGCTAGAATTATGGTATTTCAGCACACATAATGTAGATGTAGATATGGTTAGGCGGTACTTCGGGTGCTGTAATATTTGTAGTTTGATCTTTGATCTTTGGTCTCTTCAGATGATGAGATATTCTCGGTAGACGTCGACACGGATCCGGTTCTCGCCGGTGACCAATCACTGGATACGACTGATGGATCAGAGGTTGATCATACATTTTCATGCCCTCATAATCCGAAGATCGATCCAATACATACGACTCATTTATATGCTAAAAATTGTAATTTAAGCGAAACGATAACGATTTTTCTAAATCGACCCACTATTTAAAAAATCCTGTGATGGCCCCCCAAAATGTATGAGGTTGACTAACGCCATTATTATTGACTGATTTTTTTCTCCTTCTTTGAGGATCGTATCGTTTTATCTTGTATTGCAATTATTACTTTCTTATCATTAACAGTGGAGTCTGAAACGTGAAACCGCGGGTTGAAAGTGGTGAATGAAGTGGTGGGGGGGGGGGGGGGGATTTTTCGATGTTCACTGCTGCTCTTATTCTACTCCGTTGCGGTGTAGTAAATTATGTAGTCAAACATTATGTTGCATGTGTCCTAATCCGTAACCTTCTTATCGTAACCGCATAATAAAGTTATATCTTAAAAAATGAATGAAAATAAAATTAAAATAATAGGTTAACTGTATTCTATTGACAGGTGCGTGTACATCGTGGCATGTTGCGATCAGCCAGATACGTCTTTGACACCATCAGGTATTTATATGATTTAAGTTTATTTAATTAATTTTGCACAGAAATATTTAATTGACGGTTTTCCTCGCAGAAATTTTGAGTGCTCCTTTTTGATTTGCAATCACTACCAAATTACCAAATTACGTTTACAAAACTTTCTGTGTTTGCTATCTCTCCATCTTATTGTTCTTCGTTTTTGCTCAAAAATAAATAATTAAACATGATAATATTTATATGATCTTGAAGGAAGAAGTCGATCCTGGACGATATGTTCATGCTCAATCCGTCATATCAATTGGTGGTGTGCGGTCACTCACTGGGCGCCGGCGTCGCGAGTCTCCTCACGCTGCTGCTCAAGTAGGCGATTTATTATTATTATTATTTTAAAATTATTATTATTATTATTATTATTATTATCATTATTATTATCATTAATATTAATATTATATTCAGACAACAGTACCCTACCGTTCGCTGTTATGCCTTCGCCCCTCCTGGTTGTGTTCTATCGGAGAATGGTCAATCAGAGATGGAACAGCACGTGATGAGTGTAGTAAGTGGAGACGATGTCGTGTCCCGGATGAGCTATCAGGTATGTGACAATTAGGAATAGGCCACGCCCATTTTGTTATTCTTAGTTGTAATGCGGTGTGTTACATTTGCCTTACGTGCAGCACCGAAGGAGACGTCCTCGTGAACTCTGTAGAGTGTAAATTTAGAACGGACTTTTGGAATTGAGTTCGAAATTTAGACAAAGTTTACGGTAACGTCTCCGTCATTACGGCGGGGTCACGTAAGGCAAATGCAACACCGCATCACGACCGCGTAGATTCAAGTTTCAACCGATTGATATGCAACAGTCGATTAGAGTATGAATCGGTTCTTGCAAATCATCTTTTGATAATAATATATTATTATAATTCAGTCGATGCACAAACTGCGCGAGAATGTGGAGTTGGAGTTGCGACAGACAACGCGAGCCAAATATGAGATCATGATCAAGGTAATATTATTGATTATATTGATTATTATATTATTTATTACGTTATATTATGAGCAAGGTGAGACTTGAATTATTGATATAGCAATGGAAGATATTGATTTGTTTTGGTATTCAACGATTGAGTGGTGTATGTGATGTGGGGAATTGTGGTTATTTATTGATTTTTTAACGAAAATTAATTAATTGATTTTCTGATCTTAAAGGGAGCGTTACCTCTCTCAATGGTCTCTTCATTGCGCACACTATTTCTCTGTTCTCAAACAACGAGAGAGCATTGCGTGTCGAAGAGACCATTGAGTGAGGTTACGGTCCCTTTAAGGGTATCTTCCGGTTGTTCTTCCACGCTCCATGGGAGCTGCACTCTCCATCACCCAACAACGAAGAAGACGGCGGATTGGATCGATTGAATCTCATTGGGTATGGTTCAATGTACATTGGAAATGAGTTAAATATAAATATGAGTTAAATATAAATATATACTTAAATATAAGTATAAATATAATAGAGTTACATACAATCTTTCGATATGAGCTCACTGACGAACTATTTCGTATTTTTATTACTCATCCCATACGTGGGCGGGCATTGCCGCTGGAAATGAAAATCGGGGGGTCGGAAAAAAATGGAGCATTTATACGTCATTTTGAGTGATTTTTTTCGGAAAATCGAGGGGTCGGGTGTCAAAAATCGGGGGTGCATTGCCGCTAGCGGCAGTGGTGCCCACGTATGACTCATCCTACTCATGTACTTTAGCGAACGTAGCGCGAGTGCTGGTTACGGTACTCAGATGCCACAATCGATCGCGATGGAGGTGCGTCCTGAAGAGAGGATTCAGGTACTGTAGATGGCTTTATTCATTTTCTATCGAATCCATCTATTGATTGCTCTGTCTACGATCTATCCAATTTTTATTGATTTATTGACTAAATAATGTCGTGTGATACACTTAACAATGTGTGGAAAGATTAGTTTTGTAATCAGCCTAATTACAGTACAAAATTAGTTAGTTACAGTAGCCTCAATTATTGATTGTCTATGAAGCGTAGTTACCGTAGTCTTCTGTATCTAGTTTGTGTGTATCTGTAGAGGCGCGCAACAGAATCGGTGGATTCGGAAACGTCATCGACACCAGGCTCACCAACTTCGCAGACGTCGACCATCTTCACCATCACGAAGGCACCCGAGCGCACTGTTGTGAGTGTTATCTCTGTGTGTGTGAGTGCGTGTGTGTGTTTTCGCATACGTCGACTGTTCCGGTCGCACTCTGTGCACCATCGTCACTACACCACCGATATCCTACTAACAAACGGTTTTGTGTGTACCGAACAAGACTAACCTTCCTCTTTTCACGCCGAATGTCTATCCTCCCTCTATCTTCTTCTCCTCTGTATTGGCAATCAATATGAACACGATTATCGATTGATTATTGTCATGATCTTCAGATGTATCCGCCAGGCCGTTGTCTGTACGTGAGACTGGACGCACAAGACGTCGGCGACCCACTCCCCAGGAGTGAATGGATAAGTTATAAGTGAGTACCATTATAGATAAATGGGGTTCCGTGTAAATTTGAAAGACAAGGTTTTTAATCGTTGGTGAGTACTGTAGGTATGTGGTGATGGGTCATGGTATCTAAAAAAATACTGTGTTATGTTCAAGATGCACATATTACGGTGGGAGGTCGGTGTCGTTAGCATGGCTTTACCTAAAAGAGAGTCGCAATAAGAGATTATTGCAAATCAATCAATATTCCAATCGATAGTTATGGTGACTCAATCAATCAATATTATCTCAGATGCCTGTCGGAGATAAAGCTGTCAGCCTCTGCTCTCACAGATCATCTACCGAAAGCCGTGATTAACATCCTGGAGAAGTGCGTGGAGGCGTCCCAAGAGAAGCAACCAGAAGTGATTATTGATCAACAGCCAATGCCCACTTGAGGCCACGCCCACTTTTTCAAAACTCCGCCCCCTCCTAGTTTAAATAATTCTCTCCTAACACATCCGACCCGTTGCTGTACAGTATACTCGTCCTGTGATTACCGTACCCTTCCCTCATTCTTTCCAGTCAAGATCGCAGCTGTAGCTGCTCCCGAGTGATTTCTAGAGTGTAATAATCAATAATTATCGATTAGCCTTGTTGATCTACAGTGGCGTATTTTGTACATAAGAGATCCATCCCTTTTGTCATATCTATGAATAGCTGAGAAATTATTATATATCGATTGTATCGATTATTATATATTGATTTTTGGTGCTCACATTACGCGAGAGAAATTGTTGTCCATAGAGTGCATTGTTATTGATTGATTTAATTGATCGATTGACTAATTAATTGATTGAATGATTTATTGATTGATTGTTTTATCGAGATGCTGGAATGATGCTCCCCGATGATGATTCTTTGTTGCACTATATCGACAATATAATAATAACAAAATAGCATCGAGTAGTGTTGTACGGCAGTTTCAGTATTCCCATATTTTCTAGAAGCGAGCTTATTATTGATTGTTTGATCCTATATATTATATTCCAGTTTGTTAGTACAATTCGACCCTCCCCCATTAATAGTTCGATTGCGAAATTGGTAAGCAGGAAAGGACTTTGCACTTCACGGTTCCCGGTCTTCATTCCGCAGTGATAAGCTTACTACGGTAGGCGCCAGGATACGATAGCTATATCTATCTATCGATTGATTGATTCGCCAACCATGTGCACTTATCGTCATTAGCATTTCACTTTTAACTCCGTGTGCTACGACCCTTTGCTATGTCCATTGCCTTTCCTCGACCAAGAGCCAAACTAGTCACACCGGTTTAGTGTTTTGAAATCCCGCCCACAATAAATTAACTCCCGTACAATGCAGAGTTCTCTTATTTGATTTGTCTATATCGAGTAATAAATAATTTTGGTGCAGTTTGCAAGTGGTGATGCGGTGCAGTTCACGTGTTGCCTTCACGAGAAAAGATATCGCACGTGGTATAAGATAAAAGGACAAGAGATTGATTGGGTTGTGTCGGTGTATTTCACACTTTGTCTCTTTAACCGAAAAAATGTACGAGTAACCCAAGAATATTTCCAAGCTTATTTGACACACCGCTCTGGAATCAGTCTCTCACTGGCAAAGAAAGCGAGAGAGTCTTGCCAGAGCGGAGAATTTTAAATTAGCTTGTAGTGTACCTTTATGCTCTCATCTCGTGAGTGAGAGAGTGTGGCCAGAGCGAAGTGTTCCAATTTCCTGTTTGCCTTCATTATCTCATTAATCTTCTGTTATATTAGGTGCGTGATACGAGGATCCGCCAGGCGGTGACTCTCAACTGCCAGTCTACATTCCAAGGTTGGGTTCATCATGATCTTTGATCTTTTCATCACTAATAATTTGCGCCAGTCTTTGAACTTTGATTGTTGGACTGCTTTCCGCGCGTTTATTGATCTATAATCGTTGAATATGTTGGTCTTTGATCTCTGATCTTTAAATTTGTTTATCTTTGACCTCTGATCTTTGAATATGCTGATCTGTGATTTCTGATATTTCTATAAGTTTATCTTTGATCTCTGATCTTTATATATATTTATCTTTGATCTCAGATGATTGTCCTCTAGTTGGTTAATCCAAACAGCTGTTGGTTGTTCGTGCAATACATCACACATCATAGTTTGTTATCTCTACTGCCCTAGAACAAGGGGGGGGGCAGATAGATAGGTCAAAGTGTGTGTGTGTGCATCGGTGCCGACTACTCTCTAGTCATCGATTACCACCAAGACGTCAAAGAACGAGCAAATGCCCTCTCTCGGCGTCTGCTTCTTTATGGTCTATGGGGTTAGGCCTGAGCTCTTTCTCTTTCTCTCAGTAAATGTAAATAAGTTACTTCTGCAGGCCATGCAAGAATTAATAACGATAGTAATATCTTTGATTCGTTAATAATAATAAATTTATTCCCTCAATCGGACACATCGGAGATGGGTTATTTTTTGTTAATTATTTAGTATAATTAGTATAAATTATATACTGTATAATTATCGTTTTTTTCCTTTTGCACGTTCCAACTCATTTATTGATTGTTGTTGGATTTGGCTGTACTTGGCCTGCACTCATAGTTTTCGTTCTGTTTCTCTGCCATCTTCCTCTAACTCTCTTTCCACAGGTGCTATGTCAGTGGGACGCTGACCCACACCTTGCTCCTTGTCTCTGTTTCAGTTTTCTTTGACGATTCTTTTTTGATCTTTTATGGGTTAATCTTTAATCTTTGTTCTTTCTATAGGTTGATGCGTACAATAAATATTTTTTATCACTTTATTATTAAGATCATTGAGACACGCACAATCCGCTTTTCAAACAGTTTTATGTCCATTTCCTCAATCTCAAGCTACCCATCATGGTCTCTATCATTCTCGCTTATCTCGTAACCAGTTCCCATATGTGAATGTGGTCTCACAGTATTCTGGCGTAAGCCATTTTCCGTTGAAAGCCAGACGAGTGAGAGAACATTAATTTTGAGAGATGTTGAGCGGTCGTTCTGGCTTTCAAAAGGAAGAGAAGAGTATGGTCTACTGTAACTTAGTTTGTTCTGAATCACTCGATAATCAGTTCTCGCTGCCCTTGTACAA
Source organism: Parapristionchus giblindavisi (assembly GCA_943737045.1). Lineage (NCBI taxonomy): Eukaryota > Metazoa > Nematoda > Chromadorea > Rhabditida > Diplogasteridae > Parapristionchus > Parapristionchus giblindavisi. The sequence continues at coordinate 303,495 of CALSFV010000657.1, forward strand.
CCGTATTTCTTATCAGCCTTTTAACGTGATTGTTTTTGTTCACATATAAACCGTGCGCTTTTACACATTCTCGTCTTATCGTTTGCCACGATTTGCAGCCAATGGGTTCGAATGGAGTCAGGGCTGACCCCACGAGAGATGGGTCGGACCATGGCGGAGCCTCACACGATTGGGCCGAGTCTCCGCTGGAGTGGCTTCACGACAAGACATGGATGCTAGAGTGCGTAGTACCAGGAGATCTCATCTTCTTCGGCCGCGTCCCACACAACGCGGACGACTTCGAATCGGCCATTCTGAACAGCTCGCGATGTGGGCGGGACCTGTTTCACGTCGGTCTTGTTGCGAGGGGGCGGAGCCTAAATGATGACGGTGGGCGGAGTCTGCATGTGGTACACGCCGCCTCAAAGGGTGTCATGGTACAAACGATGGCCGATGCGATAAAGGAGATCGAGCCGGATGAGCTGCAGGTTCGGTTACGGTAGTTTTCCCGTCGAGATCGGTCATGAACACAATGGAGTGCGCAGACGATACCCAGAATTGTAGATTTTCTCTGTGGAAGTGGACGAAGAATCGAAACATAAAGCGGAGGAGTTTGCACTGTCGAAAGTGGGCTGCACCTACAATGACATCTTCTCGAAGGAATGCCGGGATTCGATGGTACGGTAGACTGCGGGGTTACGGTACCGCGATGGATACTGTAACGCGCTATTCCTGATTCAGGGCAACGAGGCGTACTACTGCTCGCAGCTGGTCACCGAGGCGTACAAGGGCGTGGATGTGGGCTTCCCACCGCATAAGATGAGCTTTGCCCAGGAGGACGGAGGAGTATTGCCGTATTGGGTGGAGTACTTTGAGTGAGTAGATCGATGGTGTGTGGTGTAGTGTGTGGGTATACTGTAATAGCTCTTCAATATTGTCTGATTGCTAGCGCTTTTGCTTCTTCGGGTCTGCTTCCTTATTTTTCAAGTTGATCCCACAATTCTACTAATGAATTCTCGTTTTTTTAAAACAAATGTTATTTGAAACATGTTATACAATTAACATATCCATTGCATTATCTTTCTGAGCAATAACGTCATCTTGTAAAGCATTTCATTTCTACTTCACCAACTTGATCGTTGTTTCAGTTTTAACTGTTAAAACTACAATAAGTATTTTTATTTTTTTAATGTGCCAAAAGTAGCTGCTTCGAATCATGTTTTCATTTCTTTTACAGAACGCCCTTTTGACACAAAAATGAAGTAGAAACGGTTCAGCACTGAAACCTAACGCTTTTTGCACCCTATTATTGGTCTTTCTTTTCGGTGTAAACTTGAACAATTTATAAAACTTGAACAACAATTTAATAATAATTTATTTTATGCGGTCCAAAAAGATAATTGTTGATACATTGATAGATGGTGAAGTACACATAAATTCGACGTTGATTGGTACAATTATATACCGAAATCCATTGGATTGCCTAAAAATTATGCATTTGATTTGCAGAAAGCGTGGTTGCACCGTTCCTGTTGGAGAAGAAGGCTCTCATCCAAGTAAATTAGTCGAAGCTACCCAACTCAGGATGAGAATGAGGTACGGTAGCCAACCGTAACAGTATCTCTCGTATGGTATCGATTATTGTATCCCAGATGGTATATCGTCAATTCGTAGTACAATAGCTTTGTACCTGTAATAGTGTTGTTTAATAGAATGCATTTTAGCTATTGTTACGATTCCTCATAAACTTTGAGTTTTGCTTTGACGTGAAATTTTTCTATTTTTTGGGCGGCTCTTTGTTCATTTTCATCACTCCCCATTGAAAGCCTTGTGTCAGTTGCTATTCAATTAGTTACTAGCAATAGCAATTTTATTTCATATCGTAGCCGTTGTATAGCCATTCCCTCTTCGGAACCCCTAAGACCTCATCAGTAACTAACACAGTGTCCGCGTCACCTCTGCTATTCCCGCGGTCCTTCGGGACGCCTCGCGCCTCGATCGTCTACATTACATTGGCGGCGCCGCAGTTACGCTCGAGGGCGGACGCCAATTTGATGTGGTCCAGCCACGATCAGGTATATTATTGATTGATTACGCTGGTTTCGAAATGTGGGTACGGTAGTGAGATATTTGTATTGATGTAGATGTTTGATGAGATAGAGATATTCGTAATATTGCTGTATAGCACTGATTTGAAGACCTGTACTTTCAGGCGCGGTCGTTGCGCGCTGTGCTTCCGCAACGCGTGAGCAGACGGAAGCGGCCATTCGCGTGGCACGCGCTGCGCAGCCCGAATGGGCGGCCAAGACGTGGTTGGAGAGAGGCGACGTGCTGAGGAAGACTGCAGAGGTATCTCTCTTCACAATTTTTATTACTGACAAAGAAATGTAGTAAAAAATATTTACTTTTTTTTCGTTTTCAATGTTACTGTTATGTTCATTTACCTATGCAAAATATCAGCGTTTCAAATTGTTTAGATTAAATGCTTTTCTTTTCCAGTTAATACGCAGCAACCTGGAGGATCTCTCACTGGCAGAGTGTAACGACAATGGAAAGCCTATCTACGAGGCGCGCATGGACGTTGCGTCGTGCGCCGAGACCTTTGACTTCTACGCAGGAGTTGGTGAGTGAATTGGTCTTTGATCTTTGGTCTTTGCTTGTTGATCTCAGTTGATGGGTGAATTGATCTTTGATCTTTGGTCTTTTAATCTTGATCTCTGTCTTCCTACAGGTTCTTCACTCGCCGGTGGCCACTATCCTCTCGACAGCAGTCGCTTTGCGTACACGCGTCGTGAGCCTATCGGCGTCGTCGGCTGCGTCGGTCCGTATTCTACATCTTGTAAATTCACGGCACGGTCGTCCTATTCCCCGGCTGCGGACAGGCAAAAGCCGGTCGCAGCAGCAGCGCGACCAATAGACTGGAATAGAACCGGGAATAGTGAGAAGCTGTTGAGGGTGTTCTTGGGAGCGAATGGGCAGAGACATTATAGTACGAGTGCTGTAAAGTGTGCGAGAGCCATTGTGAGAGTGTAGGGGAATGTAATCTATGCAGCGATTTGGTATATCCAGACTTACAATAATTTGCTTAAAGGCACGCTCCGAGCATATTTGAAACTCTACGCTCCGGTAATGTTATCTCGCTTTCTCTACGAGTGAGAGTTGCCAGAGTGGAAAGTTTCAAATTAGTTCATCGTGTGTCCTTAAAATGAGCTATTGTTGAATACACCAATTTTCCTTATTTTGTAGATTGGCCCTGAAATGAATGCAATTTTTATTTCAATTTTTATGCGATGATGTTTGTAAATTTAGTTAGACAAAAATTTCGGACTGTTTAATAGTCCATTAATAAGATAATTAACGATCTATGTACCGATATTGATTACTGTAAGTAAATGATGATAAACGTTTTGCATCCACGAATCCGTAGTTGTCCACTGTAGTTGCACTGTCGTCGGCACTTAATAAAACGATATACGATCTGTAGATTGATCTTTGATCTTTGTAGGGGCGTGGAACTATCCACTGCAAACATGCTCGTGGAAGACGGCACCGGCACTCGCCGCAGGTATACGGTAGCTTTAGTATATTGTAGCTTAAACATTATTGATTTTCCTTGTAGTATATCGTACGGGTTACTTTGTGTTCGGGCACTGTTCAAGTAGTATATGGTTTTTAAAATTTTGTTATGTTGTGTCAGATCGAAAAATTGATCTTTGATCTTTGATCAGGCAATTCGATCGTTTACAAACCCTCTCCACTGGCTCCCCTCACCGCATCCCTGCTTGGAGAGGTACTGAAAGAGGCCGGTCTTCCCGACGGAGTCTACAATGTGATACAGGTTATTGATTGATTGATTGATTGAAAGCCAATATATGATCGATCGATTAGGAAATTTAAAGGTTTTAAATGCCATTAATATTGATGTACCGTACCCACTGGTGAATTTATCTTGTGGTTACGAAATCTTAATTACAGTTTCTTGTGGTATTGTATCTCGTGGGTACGGTATCGCTTGTGTTTTGTTCCTTCTGGTTACCGTTTCTCGTGCTTAAAGTATTCCTCTCAGGGAGAAGGCGAAACGGGCGCCGCTCTTGTGGAGAGTCCCCAGATCAACAAGGTCTCCTTCACTGGCAGTATCCAGACGGGAAAGAGGATCATGCAGGTAATCAATACTCACAAGCCTACTGTTGGCGAACATCGAACAATCTACAGTATTCCCTGATTTATTGATTGTTTTGGATTACCTTTAATCTTCAGGCATGCGCTGCTCGATCGATAAAACCGCTCACACTCGAACTCGGTGGCAAATCATCGCTAATCATACTAGAAGGTAGGCTTCTATTTGTCCGGATTCTATTTTGCGGTCCTGGTCATATTTTTACAGATGTATTTTACAGATGCGGACGTTGAGTCGGCAGTGATTGGTGCCATGATGGCTAACTTCTTCTCTCAGGGACAAGTTTGTTCGAACGCGAGCAAGGTATGTACTGTAGTCGTTGGATACGGTAGCTATGAGCAATACGCTTCCAGGTTCTGGTTCATCGATCGATCCTCGACGAGTTCACTGCACTGCTGGTCAAGAAAACTTCTGCGATGAAGGTATACTGTAGCTTATTATTACGGTATTTTATCAATCATCGATTGATTGTTCAGATCGGAGATCCACTCGATGATGCTACGCGCGTAGGCTCTGCCATATGCAAAGATCACATGGAAAAGGTGTACACGTACATTCAAGGTATACTGTAGTCACACGACAAATATCGATCGTGAACTGTTTTTTTTAAAATTTATTTTCCAGGTGCAATTGATGAAGGAGCACGAGTGTTGTATGGCGGCGAGAAGGTTACGGTAGCCGGACTGGAGGACGGATTTTATCTGTCGCCGTGTATTCTGACTGACATCAAAGAGTCGATGACGGTGTACAAGGTACGGTAGGAGTGCGGCGGCGTCAAAACGTGTTAGACTGGTCAGATTACGGTGCTAACATTTTGTTGACGTTGCAGGAGGAGATCTTTGGTTCGGTGTTGTTACTGATTCCGTTTGACGATGAGGTCGAGGCGCTGAGAATAGCCAACGACACGGACATGGGACTGGCGGCCGGAGTCTTTACGAGGTACGACGGGTTACGGTAGGATACTGTAGGTTACGGTAGCATACGGTAGGACACGATTTTTGATTATCGTGGATAAAAGGCATGGTAGAACGATTTTTGAGATTAGACATTGGACATTACTGTAGGTTACTACATAATGGATTCAGAAATCTCGCCAAAGCGCACAAGATGGCCGCCAAGCTCCACTCTGGCAACGTATATGTCAACACCTACAATGACGTTTGTGAGTCCCGGTTGATCTTTCGAATTTGAATTTGGCGGGAACATTCGAAATTGCAGCGCCGTTTGTGCCATTTGGCGGCTACGGTCAGTCCGGTTTTGGTCGAGAGAACGGAGTCGCGGCTCTTGAACACTACACGCAGATCAAGAGTGTCTTCATCAACACCGATGAGAAGTTGGTCAATCCATTCGAGTGATAGACTACGGTAGCTGTTGGTTGATTTGAATCGTGAAGTGACTTTATTGGTTGTGAATCCTAGATTATTGATTGTTTTAATCTTATAGTGAATTTATTACGCATGGTAGCCTGTTTCTTTTCAAAAAAATGATGATAGATTATTGATTTTTATATAATAGATCGTATCGATCAATAGTTTGTATTGTAATTATCCTTGTGCCCCGAGTACAGTAAGCCATTCCTCTTCCCTGTTTCACGTCATTACTGTATGCATGTATTGATTGATGATAAAGAATTGTTCCATTCTGAATTGAATCGGAACTGTGAATGTTTGTGATCGCCATAGAAGATAAGATAAGATTGTGAGATAATCGGACTTAACAATGAACCTTCTTGATTATTTATTGATTGATAGAAACGAAAAGTTAGTTTACAAATATTTACGAAACTCAAACACAAAAAGACACAAACAACAAAACAAAGACCAAACAATGAACAAATGTACAGCTTTTTTACAATTATGGGGAATAGCCAAAGTAATCGTCACCATCGTAAGGATTGATATCTTCGAATCGAACATTGCTATCGTAGTCAAAATAATATTCATCATCTTCATATTCAAATCTAGGTACCATTTTACGTAGCATATCCAATGCATGTTTAATACGAGGAGAAGCATTCTGAAGAAAATGTTTTACTCAATATACCGACTATTGATTGATGAGAATTTTTAAAGATTTTAAATGTAAATTCATATTGTTTTTCTATTATTCTTTCTAGAATCCATTCTACTTACCGAAAATTTGTTCGAAGTCAAAACATCACGAATTGAGGCCTTTCGGAGATCAAATACTGCATCGAACAGGAAAGATAGATCACATCGATCACAAACATTCACTGTAGATTCAATGAATTCGTCATCGTCATCATCATTAGAACAATCGATATGAAATCTCTACAAGTATTAAATTGGTAAATAATTAGACTACTCTATCACATTCATATATTGTATTTTTAACTGCATAAAACAAAACTCGATTTGATTAACCTTCAAGGCTTCTGCACATTTCCACATAACAGTATCGATTTTGAATTTACGAGCCAAGTTTATAATCGAAATAGCATCATTTTTGTTGATCTGAAGTTCAGAAGGTACACCAATAAAATAATATTTTAAAAATTAATAACCTCAGTATTCTCCGGATAGATACATTTGAGCAATAATTCAAATTCTCTTGTGGCAACATCATCGATAGTGAGCTATGCAAGACTTTATTATACACAAAAATATAAATAATGTGTAATATATGTGTAACCTCATTCACAACTTCTAATGGATTCGGATAAATCAATGAACACAAAACAGGAGAACTCATTGCGATTATAGATCTATAGAATAACGCATTTTTATTGAAAATTTAATATTCGCAACTGACTTGTTCACGTAGAATACGGTATCTCCTACAGTAATCTTAAGATCAGTTAATTTCGACGGAGAAGAGAAAGAATTTACAATACGGGCTACCACACCTTTCTTTTCTTTCACCTGAAATATATTTACCATTTAAATAGGAAAACTAATAGGATATTCTACCGATACAGTAACGATAGCGTTAACTCCATCAGAGAAATTGAGCTTATTGAGTGGATCAAAGATCATTGACTCGTGTCTGAATTAAAGGATAGATTCACTCGCCCATATATGCTACAACAGTTAATGTTCATACGTCTACTTCGAAAACATAGAGAAAGTATCATCTTTTCAATATGTGATTTATAAAAAGAGAAAGAATTTTAAAAAGCCTTGTTTAGAAGCATGAAAAACGAATAAACATGCCCAATATGTAGCTTGACAGGGGTGATGTGTCCAGCATAGAAATGAACATCGTTAATCGATAACTCATTGATTATAGATTCTTCGGAGCTGAAATTATCACTATGCAACTTTTGATACTTACTCAAGTTATCCTAATGTTTAGGTGAAAGAAAACACATTCATTTATAAATATATCACCATACCCGTCTTCATTAGTCTTCATCAATTGTAATTTCACATCGAATAGGCATTCAAAGAATGGAACATCCTCACAGCTTCTGAAGATAAAACTTTTACTATATCTTTGAAAAAAACAGAGAATGAAAAGGTAACAATGATCAGCCAGGGAGATTTTATTGTTATTCTTGGGTTGATAAATATCTAAATTCATGCCCCAAACAGTATTTCTAAAGTAGACTGCAACGAGTTTGCATAAATCTTTCTTTCAGAGAAAAAACATAAATCAATCTTAAAATCTTAAAAAAATTTTTAAAAAAATTTACTGAACGAATGAATTACCCATCAGGAAGAGAAATAACAGCAAATAATTCGACGACGACATCGTCATCAGTCGGATATATTTCCTCTTGCTTCGAGAAAAACTTGAATGGAACACAGGCAAATGCGGCGTCTAACACATTAATCCTATAATTTTGCTTTGTAATATATAAAAAATATGTAATCTTGATAGATTTGACTGAGCTAATTATATGGAAGAATATGCATTTTCCAAACTCATAATAGAACAACGAGAAAAGAGGTGTAACCCATAGCATATAAAGCCTGTGCTGTGTTATAATTGAGCTATTTTAACACCCAGAAAGTGTTAAATATAACACTTCACAGGTCTTATGTGCTGTGGGCTACACTTTTTTCTCTTTGTGAATAAATGAAATTAATAACATATAGTATTACCCAATATGACCGTCCCGATGTGCATTGTATTTCCTCAACTTGAGCTGAATCGATTCAGAATTCATAAATTCAAATCGATAATCATCATTGAATCGATCATCATTTTGTGCGAGTTTATCCGATAGCATTTCTAAAAAAAAAGAATGGGAAGATTTAAAGGAAGATCCCAAGCTAATTTTACTCTCCGCATTAGTAACGCGCTCTCGTGGACAGTGAAAGCGAGAGAGTATAGCTAGAGTGGAGTGTTTCAAGTTAACTCGGGGTGTGACTTTAATTCGAAATATGAAAATTAGCGATATTTAAAAGAATCCAAACAAAGAATATTACACGAAAGTATTAGAAAATGGAATATCGATTTAGTCTTTCTCCATTCATCGATTATTTCTGATCGATAAACAATGAAAATAGATGGATAGGGCATATAAGGAATAAAAAATGAAATAGAATGATGAATGGAGACAAGTAGGAGTTATTGGAATGCATGGCGGTAAATTGGAGGAAACGAACAAGTTTTCACGCGAAATTCGAATAGCAAAAATCGAATTGAAAAGGAAAATGGGTGATAATCCTACGAGCATGGTTCCAAGGAACATTAACATTATAACGGTGAAAAATTGGACAAACTCTATATCGAATAGAGTGCGTTATACCATCCGAGTTTTCTACACACCGTAATTTTACACAATAATATAACTCTTTTCACGATAATTGATTATTTTATTGATTGAAAAGAATTTTTAAAAATAGTCACAATAATATTTAGTTTATATTTTCATGATTATATTGTGTTTTCATAATCATAAAGAGTTGTCGGTCAATATTTCCAAGTTGATTTTGTTAAATCAATAACTATGTGAATATTTTAAATATAGAGTTGCATCACTGAATGTGATGGAATAAAAGATCGAAGATCAAAGAACAAAGATCAAAGATCAAAGATCAAAGATCAATATAATATTTCAGCTCCTACAATGCGCTCCGAATTTCACTCGCTTCGCATGGGAAAAATGCTGCCGATGAAAATAAGAAGTATGTAATTTCCGTTTGATTTAAATTTATTTTCAATTTACAATAAAGTTGATCTAAATAATTAAATTTCATGTAGATAGAGTAACTGTACTCGGAACAAATGAACAAAACCGGTGCTACCCCCACTCCTTTTACCGATTCTGATACTGTAGTATTGAATGAGTAGAGTCGATAGCTAGATTGAATATTGAATAAATCTCATACGAAGTTGACTCCGCGGAGTAATCGAGCGAATATCAGATTGAAATATTTGAGGGGAGAACAAAGGGATTTCGCCATGACATCATTTTAATTTTTGCTATTTGTTCTTTCCTTGAGCGGCGTCACACCATCACATCCAACCGACTAGCGAATGGAAGAATTCAAGCTGACTCATTGTCAGTTGTTCTCAAGAAATCTCAAGTTGATTTAGTTGATCTGAATTTGAGCTATTCATTAATAGATAGATATATTAAAATACATTTAAAGTATATGCAAACGTATACTTGCGTTCAGTTAAACAACACCATAGGTCACAGCGTTCTCATGACTTTCAAAGCAAGAACGACCGCTCAACATACAAACTCTCTCGAATACAATGGTCTCTCCTTTGTCTTGCTTTGGAAGAAAAATGGCTTGGACCAGAATACTGTGAGGTGTAATCATGAATTCCCTCGTACGCAACAAAAAAATGATTTTTATACAGCCAATATAATGCAAATTCTTTAGAGCACTTTACAACACCACTTAACGTTTATCAGGTGAGAATACGCGAGACAGGGATTTCGAGGATACTGTGGATTTCATTCTGGATGCCGTACTGAATCGATCACCAATTATGTTCAATACGTTTTCGACGGATCCGCCGCCTTCCACAATCTTTTCGAAGATGACTTTGTGATGTTTTATCTGAAACACGGCGTAATCCAGACGGGTTTAAAAAAAGTTTAAAAAGGAAATCAAAAGAGCGTGTGAATTGGAGATCGTTTTGAACAGCCTTTTCATATTGCGCGCATGTTCAAAGATACAACTGAAATAGTAGTTTTTTTGAAGTGATATTATTTTTTCTTTTATTAACTTATTACTTATTAATATGGGACATTATGTTTTAAAGATTCACAATCTTGGCATTTATCGAGAAATCACAACTCACAAAGAGAACTTTGCACCTTAAAATCGTGTGGATTTGTTAAACTGTAAAACACCCTCGCAAGAAATTAGTGTTGAACCATCCATATTGGAGGGCCAATTTGGATCTGCATCTTAAAGAAAAAAATAACATAGGGCTTTAAAATGATACTAGAATATAGTGGAGAGATCGAAAAAAAATTATTCACGGACTATTGTATCTTCACCTCCAGATAGTCTTTCTTGTTATCTACTCATGCGATCTCGTGGTGTAGTGGTTATCACATCTGTCTAACACACAGAAGGCCGGCGGTTCGAGCCCGCCCGAGATCAAGATTTTTTGCTCGAATCGTTCTATGCCTCATCAAGTATGACAAACTTTCTTATCAATTGCACCATTCTTATCATTCCTTTAATGGCTTGGTTTATTTATTCACTTATTGATCACTTTTCTCTTGCATTATTTCCTAAGTAATTCAATCAATAATATTTTTTAGATGGAAATCAATCAATATTCATTGATTCTCATCGGCGTAGGGGGAACTTTGTTGCTCTATTTGTCCAGGTATATCATTCTATCAGGTATACACATGGATTTCCTGAGTGGGAACCGAACTGAACCTAACCGGTTAAAATTATAAATTACCTAGTTCCATTATGTTTCTATTATGTTGATAATATTGGTTTTGATATTAATTTTCTCTTCAAAATGGTAGGATAAAAAAGTAGAATTCAAAAAAGCATAATTTCTCCTTACTATTAGGAAATACTTCAAAGGCGGACGGTTAGGTGATCTTGTCTCAGCCACGGGGAAAATAGCAATTGTCACCGGTGCGAATGTCGGATTGGGACTGGAGACGGTGCGAGAGTTGAATCTGAGAGGTGCCAAGGTATACTGTAGTTTGATCTTTGATCTTTGGTGCCTAATCTTTCATTCCAGGTGTACATGCTTTGTGGAAGTGAGGAACAGGCGCACGAAGCTCGGAGTGCACTCATTCAGGTTAATAATAAATAAATGAGAAGGAGAATTAAAGGAAAGATTAAAATTGGATTGTGTTAGTTAAAGGTGGACTCCCGCGAATATTTTCGTGAACAAACTGTGAAGACATAATGATAGCAAAAGTTATTCTACATACCGTACACTATTTATTTTATGCTAATTCAGCTTATTGATCGTTAGAATCATGAATGAATCATGCTAGCAAACTCAGGCAAGGGCGCGCTTTTTGAAAATAGGAAAGTTCGGCAATAGGATTCGAACCCGCGACAGTGTGCTTTCTAGTCAGAAGTTTTACCACTACGCTAAGCGAACGACGAGTGATATCGCTATCTTCTTGCATATCACTGGATACTTGCATAAGCGAGATGCAAGAGATTTGCATGATCATTCGCGGGTCTCCACCTTTAAGAAGTACATGAAGAAACTATATTTAATCTAACGAATCGATCAAACAAAAACCAATGATTAATAGTATTTATAAAATTTAATTATAGATATGATAATAATATCATAATTCCCACTACAGAAAGGCTGTGACGATTCTCGCTTGATCTCTGAAACCTGTGATTTCGCCAAGTTTGCAAGTGTCCGTGCATGCGTCGAGCGAATTGCCAAAGGTAGGGTGGATGATCTTTGGACTTTGATCTTTGATCTTCGATCTTTCCAGCCGAGAGTACAATAGATATTCTTGTCAACAACGCGGGCGGCTGCTTTCTTAAATATCAGCTCACCGAAGATGGTCACGAGAAGACTTTCCAATGCAATCACCTTGGTATTTTGAAAAATTATCTTTCCACCTTAGTCCTTGTTGTTTGATTCATGATCGTTGTAGTTTGATCGCATATCCAGGTCCTTTTTTGTTGACGGAACTTCTACTACCACTGCTCGAAAAGGCCGATGATGGCAGAATCATGAACGTCTCAAGTGTGGCATATGAAATTGTGAGTTTGCAAAGATTTCTTCATTTCACATACTATTTCGCTAGCCTTTGTAGACTAGGGTTTAGACTAGCGTTTTTACATATCTATATGTATAACAAAGAAAATGCCAGTAACGCAATGAATATCGCCGTCGATGAGTGAGATATTTATTTATTTATTATTTATTTGATACACCCGTGACAGGTGCGACAGCAAATACAGAAACGATGAGAAAAATAATTATAATACGAAGGATCGATCAAAGGCCGAATGCATGAACGTTGGCAAACCGTTTTATTTTTTATTTATGGTACACCACAAGGTTGTTTCATCAAGTAAAAAATGTTCAAGTGCAAGAAAATATGTGGAATATCAAAATTATTAAAAGTGAGGAACATGGGAATGGGAAATGTGAGAGAACAATTGATCACGCCTTCTGAGTTTGAAGACAACCACGACGTCACAACCGTAGGGTGAAGTGTGAAAACGGTTTTATTCATATGGTCTCAGAACTTAAGGAGTCATGACTTATAAGTTTAAAAACAATCAATTTTTCAGTCATCTCCTATAGATCTCGAGACAATCGATACAGAATCTGATTATGGATCTAGTTTCCTCGTTTACGCCAGGTCCAAATTGGCTAATGTAAGTTCCATTCCTTAACGGAACACCCTAAGCTGATTTGATTCGCTGACAACACTCTCTCTCAAACAAGTAAAGCGATAGAGTGTGTTGCCAGAGCGAAGAGTTTCAAATAAGCTTGGTTGTGCCTTTAAAAATTTTTTTCGAATATTGCAGTATTCAATTATCGATTAGTTCATGAATGACGAAATTATCGATTAGGTGATGCACGCGCGCGAGTTGACGCGTCGCCTGCGCGCGGATTCCCGCACGAGCGTGACCGTGAACTCGTTGCCTCGGGGTGTGGGCAGATCCGATATGGCACGTCAATATGGATGGTTCAATATGGTCTACGAACATTTTTTGTGAGTGTATTTCTCAGTTTATCACAGGGGAAAAAGATTCAAACGCACGCCAGTTCTGATTGTGAGTTGTGCAATCTCGTTCAAGATTTTTTCTCACTCGAGCTAATTTGAAACTCTCCGTTCTTACAATGTGCTCTCGCTTTCTTTGTCTACGAGAGAGTGTTGCCAGAGAGGAGGGTAATTGTTGGATACCTTGATATGTGGAGACTAGAGTAGTAACCAATACAAGTTTATCACAAATAATATAGAGTTCGAGTCTAAGACTAGGGATAGAAGAGACCTACTTGTAACCTACGCTAAGCTAAGAATGAAATAGAGAATCATGTGTAGAGTAATAGATATGATAATTAGGGATAATGCACAATGACTATTATGCATTTGTTATATGATAATTATATTATGCTAAATAGATTAGATTACACTACACAACACCTCCTTCCTAAGATTCTAAGTTAAAGACAACAGAATCGATAATCAATACAATAAAAACTAATTTACAATTGAACTAACGTAACTACTACATTCGGAGGTTTTACTAACAACGGGCCTTCGGTCTCTGACCGGACGATGATATGCCTTGCTTGAGGGGTCTGGGATAGGCATGACGATTTCAGCTCCAGTTGAATTATCCTTCGTAGTTTCTTCTGTCGGCTTCTTGATATCGAATGATTCGATTTGAAGATCAAGTATATCATCTTCATCTTGATCTCTTCGGGAGATTAATTGATTGGCATGAGCCTTCATTCTCCTTCCTCCCTTATCAATGAGATATGCAACTCGACCGAGTTTATCTACAATGATGGCTTCACTACATTTCACATTATTTGGTCCATCTTTATCACGGTAGTAGACCTTATCACCAGTTTTTTTCTTGTTGTCAGTTTACGTCCGATGAATACTTCAGCTGGTGATTTATCAGCTAGTTGTCTATTCGGATTCGATCGATAGGACATGAGGAATGTTTTAACATTCTCTACTTCAGGTCGATCTCCTTTCAATTTGAGGAGTGTTCGTTTGAATATATCAACGAATCGTTCTGCTTGACCATTTGAATGAGGATGATATGGTGGAGCCAGGACGTGATTGATACCGTACTTGTTACAGTATTCCCGGAAATCACTCGAAGTGAATTGCGTTCCGTTATCACTGACCAATGTTTCTGGACAACCATATGCAGATATGAACTTGTGAATGTGTGTGATGATAGAATTAGTATCTATTCTATCCATTTCTATTACTTCAGGCCATTTACTGTGTGCATCGACGATAATCAAGTAATACTTTCCATTCATAGGTCCTGCGAAATCAACGTGAATTCGCTCCATTGGTCTATCAGTTGATGGCCATGGTTCAAGTGGTACCTTAATTGGATTCTTGATTTGATTCATTACGAGTTGATCTTCAACTTCCTTCTGTAATGATCTGATGAGATTCAGTTTCCAGAACCAATCAGTTCCGATTAAATTTACAGGTGAATCTGCTACATAAACAAATCCCCTATTCTCATCATTCTTATATTTCATTTTACAATGAAATTTTCCGAGTATGGATACACTTGTGCCATTTTCACACTTAGCCTGTATTCTTCCCTCTTTTTGGGGGGAGATCCCAGTGTTTTCCATACATTCTTGGAGATAAAGGTTAGATCTGAACCAGTATCTACTCGGAATTCAATGTTCTTTCCATTAACATTGACTTGTGCATAGACTCGATTACTGACGACCTGATTACAGAACACAGCATTGTTATTCTTTCTCTTATAAAATTTATTTATTTTGTAATCTTTCTTCTTTGGTCGTTTATCTGGATATTTCTTCCAGCATTCATGCACTGCATGACCATGTCTATCACAATATGCACATTTAGTATCTGATGAACTCTTATCACTTTTTGTCTCCGAATCAACCTCAGCGGTCTCATCGTTCACTTTGTCCGACTTATTATCACGTAACAAGTAGACATTATTTTGAACTTCTATTGCAGCAACATCTCTTTCAAGTGCTTGAAGTGTAGAGAACTTCTCTACAAGTTCATTCAAAGTGATATCTTGTTTGTTATTCACAATGTTCATCAGATTTGTTCGAGCCTTTTTCAGGTTTGGTAGATCAAGACCTGCAAGGAATACAGTGAACTTCAATTCGTCTTCCGTAATCTCCTTCATCTTTCCTTTCTGATATAGATTGTTGACTTCAGATGCAAATTTCTTGACATCAGTCAATCCAAGTATAGACATTCTTTGATTGAGAAATCTTAGACGTAATTCAAAATCAGAAACTTGTCTACCAAATAGATTAATCAATTCTTTCACTGTATTCTCAAATGTCTCAGTATACACATCTTTAGGTGACAAATGATTCTTATACTGTGAATTGCATTTTGTACTCAAATGTCTTAACAAGATTCTCACTCTGAGTTTCTCATCTAAGAGAATCATATCATGTTCGAAAATGTCTTTGTATCTATCATACCAATTCTCGAACGTACACTCATCTTCAGGTTCATATTGGAACTCATTTATTCTGGCTTCAAGAGCATCAATCGATGGGCCACTTACAGTATGCGCACTTTGGCTACTGTCACCTGAGGTTACTGTAGGATCAGTCGTAACTCTCGCTCCATTCGATTCATTGAGAGCTCTGATTAGTTTCTCAACTCTCTTATCAGACTCTTCTTGCATCTTGAGCATCATCTTCATGAACGTATCCATCATCGACTTCATTCCATTTGAATCGGACGATTTGGTTCCACCTGAATCAGTCATGATTATAGTCTGTACTGTTCAATGATAACTATCACGTACTCTATAGTCTGTACTGTCTCTGACCTGATGTGTACTAGCTACTCGTATCGTGTACGGTGCTCTGATCTTTGATCTCTTATGTGCTTGCTACTCGTATCTTGTACGGTGCTCTGATCTTTGATCTCAGTTATCTGGTGGATGATCTTTGATCTCCAGTCTCTGGTCTCAGAGTGATCTATGACCTGTGGTCTCTGATCTTTGGTCTCTAGTCTCAATGGACAACGATCTTAAGATACGGTGATCTTGATCAGACCTGTGTCAACCTCGGTATCACAATAGCGATACAGTATCCAACCGGGAATCACAACGGTGGTACAGGTTACACTCGGCTCTTACAATGGTTGCTTTCAATATCAAGTGTGGATCACAAGATAGCAGAGCCAAGGGCCGTGACCAATCGCAGCAACAATCGAGCGTATCGAAGTGCCGGTCACAGTAACTATCTCCAGGTGTTACAATATCCACAGACACCAGTCACAGTGGCTATCTCCAGGCTAAGATCTATGCTTTGCCAGCCACGACTTACCAGAAACTTGGGAAGTCTAAGTCTAATGAAGTCTAAGTCTAAGTCTAATCCTAATCCTAAGTCTTAAACCTTAATCTAAGATCCTGGTCGCCAATGTTGGATACCTTGATATGTGGAGACTAGAGTAGTAACCAATACAAGTTTATCACAAATAATATAGAGTTCGAGGCTAAGACTAGAAATAGAAGAGACCTACTTTGGACCTACGCTAAGCTAAGAATGAATAGAGAATCATGTGTAGAGTAATAGATATGATAATTAGGGATAATGCACAATGACTATTATGCATTTGTTATATGATAATTATATTATGCTAAATAGATTAGATTACACTACACGACAGTAATATTAGCTCGGGCTATCTCATATTATGAATAACAATAAATTTTTTAAATAACAACAGATCTGAGATCAAAAAGAGCTGACATATCTAATTACACCTACATCTTTCCTTTCAAAATTTAATGAATTTAAAAATGATTAAAAATGATAAAACATTTTATTGAATTAAAATAATTATTATGGCTACATTGCAATATAAATCAAGCGCCAATTGGTTGATATTACTATGTAACTATAATAAATATTTAACTTCAATAAACTGTCTTGCAAAATATAATATTATTCATCAAGATCAGATTCCGAATGTTAAACTATATTCTAGAGCCTTCTTGATGATGGCAGCGAAGAATGAAGTAGACACCATTCTGTATCTGGCCCTTTCCCCTGCTGTCAAAGGAGTATCCGGATACTATTTCTCGTGAGTGTTATAATTAAAGCGAAAAACTTTACGCTACGACAATGATCTCTCGCTTTATTTGTCTACGAGAGAGTTTCGCCAATGCGTAGAGTAGAATTATCTCAGGGAGTGCGTTTAATGATTTTTTTCTTCAGTGATTGTGTTCCTCGTGTGGAAAGCCCAGCAGCCCTTGATGATTTCGCTTGCAAACAACTCTATGATTACAGTCTGAAGACCGTAGGTCTCTAGAATACGGTATCTACCGAAAGGATTACGGTACCCACAGAATACTATAGTGGAAGAGTAGTGTACTGTATTCATAATTTAATTTGATTTATTGTGATTTATCATTCATCATAAAGATGTTTCAAAAAGTAAAATAAGAGTAAAATTAAGAAATTTGCATCAGGAGGAATAAAATTGTGGTGATTCTTACGTGCAATATAATAAATGATGTTGATTATAATGTACTATTGTGTAATATTTATTACATCACAACGAATTTGTTAAATTAATGAGATCATTGTCATAATTATGCTAAATATATCTTGAAAGAGGCGTTTCTTTCATTTTCATTTCATTTCATCCTTCACCGCCTCATGAGGGCGGTTCACTCGTTTTCCATGAGTAGTACTCCCTCATTGAGTACCGAAACATGTACAGAAGCACGTATGTTTCACACAGTTGTTCTTTAATCTACATTCTTCGTTCTTTCTCGAACACTTACCGCTTTTTTCCATGACAAGATCTACTTTTTTTCTTTTTGATATGATCAGCCCGGCTAGCGAAATCTTGATTGTTATTTATTTGATCGCAAACTATGAGTCTTGCCATTGGAAGAAGCCATGTAATTTATGTAAAAAAGAGCATACAGCAACCTATACCAAGGTCAAATTCATGTCAGATACAAAATGAAATTTTTGTTAAACAATTTTTAAAACCTCTGTTGACCAAGTATGCGATGTTTTCAGCGACTGTCATCGCAACGATTTTTATTGTTGGCGTCTTCTTGATAACTGGTACGATGATGTTCATCATCATCCTACTGCCGCTGTGGTCTTGCCTCTTGGTTCGTTGGCACTACTTCAAGGGACCAGAACACCGTCCAAAAGGATTTGAAAAATGAAATAAACAAAAAAGGAAAGGACGTTTATAATAGACAATTATACTATTATTTTGGACTGGTACCCTATTCTGAAGTAGTGCCGGTTCGTTTTCACTATATTTGATCGCTGATCGTTGAACTTTTTTAGAAATACATGCAAGGCGACGAAAAGACCGAGGGCGAGAAGGAGATGGTTGACCGTGAAATTATTGATTTACACACGGATGTTGATATATTGGAGGTTGGTGAACATTGGCACACTGTCATCAATCAGTCTAGCTGGCGCAGTATCGTTATGAATAATCTAGTGGTTTTGCTGTTTCTATTTACGTTTTATTTATGTATTCTTTAAGCACCAAGGTTATCAAGAACGATGGACCAACGCTTGAAACAGCTTGTTCGAGCCCCGTCTGAAATTTTCAAAAAATTGATCCTTCAAATTCAAAAAAAATCGCTCCTTTCCCTCGTGCAGCAATGCTTCATCTCCGAGCACGATATTCCGTTCTATATAATTTATGAGAAAATTTATTTTTTAATATTCATGGAGATGTGACCTATAATTTTGACTGGCCTGCTTGTCAGAAACGCAAAAAGTGTTGTTCTAATAACGAAGGAGGCGAAATAATATTGCTAGCGCTAAGGGTCAAATGAAAATGATCAACCAAAGTTCGTGTAATGATTTTGTTCCAGGATGAATGTCCGGACGTTCCATTCAGCGAAGCCCTCATTAAACGTCCTGATCCTACCATGAAACTACTCTTTGAAAACGTGAGTTTAAGTTGCAGTTTATACTGACTGAGTGTGGTTTGCAGTTGGCTATTGTCCCTGCTGATGGCCTATCTACGAGAGTGAAAATAGTAGGCCTTTTTGATTAAATAGTTACAAATATATTTTTATTATAAATGAGTGAGATTTTTTCAATTTCATAATTTAATTTCAGGAGTTTCTTGACTATTCGGAATGGGAGCGCATGCACTACATCAACACGCTTATTAATGAGGTAAACCTTTTCAGATCTTGGCCCTTTGGATTAAATTACAAATTATCCACCAAATGTTTCGCATCCGCGAAAGTAAATCGATTCATGAATTTCTTTCCTTATCGTTCAACTTTGATAAGGCATACAAAGTCTGTCCTTGACCAGGACGTATTCTAGAAGTGGTCGAACTTAATAGGGTCGGAGTCAAGAAGGGGCGGGGGCTCTTGTTATCTCATCTATTGTTCAATAGTTACGAAAAATAAAGAGGCGAGAGAGTGTGCAAAATGAGGAGAGCCTGATTTTCTTTTCCTTTCGTGACTTTAGAATAGAGCATTAAGAATCGCCAATTATACCTGGTTTCAGCTCGGGATCAGTGTAAATTGTGGCGAATTTCTTCAATTTATTCACAAAACTATAATCCGTGACATGAGCTACCTCGTTTTGAGTAAGTTTCATAAATATTTGTTTTGATTCTTCCTGAAATTAAAAAGTTTTTATCGGCTTGTAAAAATATCGATAAAACAAATGAAATTTTAAAAAATTTCAGAAAAGGCGGTGCTCGGTATAAAGATGCTGATTATCGCCTATGAGAATTCTGGAAAGTCGGAATTGGCCGTAAAAGTCAGAAAGTTCGGAGCCAAAATAGCGGAGAAAATTATGGACAAGAGGCCGGAGGGTCTGGAAGGTATTGTCAAATTCGTTCAAGAAATAAATCGTTCCGATATACTATCAAATTTCAATTTGCATTTCAACTTTCAGAGAGATCTCTAGCTAGGTAGCTTCTTTACTTCCTTTTCATCTTCTGAATGAGCTGCAAATTCATCATTTCAACTAATAATTTGAATTCAGAATCAAACTACCACCTGATTCAATATTTGGGATATCAGTTCGCACAATTCTGTGATGGGGAATCATATAAGCAGCAGATGTTGACTATGGTCGAGAAAGAAATGAATCTCCCTCCTCCAACGAGAAAGGTTTACTATAATATATATTTAAATTTTTATAAATTGCCAAGACAGTAAAATAAATAATGAATACGATTTTATGCATATTTTAAAGGTGATTTGGGGAACGGTGGCGCGTAATGGAGGGGCGAAGAAAATCGACGACTATTTCCTTAAAGAGGTGAATATTTTTGCATATTCTTACACGATGTTAATGCTAATACATATCAAAACCATGCATGCATGTCACCTGTGTACATGGATTGTATTTAACCTTAGTATCGAAAAAAGGTAGAAAAGAGTCCTCCACTACCATGTACAAACTTTGGCTGTTCTGTAATATGATGGAATAAAAAAAACGAATAAGAATAGAATAAGCGAGTATAGCGGAGAATGGAGATAGAAAATACACATTATTCTCTTCAATATTCAGCAAAGGCAGCCGACAGCAGGTGAGGACTTGAAGCTGGGAACCAAACTGAGCCATCTTCACTATGCTCGCACGGTCTCTTGCTCTACCCCGACGCTAAATGTACTTATTAAAATCTTTAATTTACATATAATTTTATTCATATATATTCTATCTGTACTTTGTGAAGAAAAAAAAATAATTCGCCGTTCCGATTGCACTTTTTTGCCTACTGGAGTCTAGATTGGATATATTGAAATAAGATCCTTTCAAGTTTCTGTCGCCGACACCAAAATGGGAGGATCTCCTAGCGTGCTACGAAGCTTTCTGTGAAGCCTACACCAGCATGCACGACAAGTGGGGAAACTATTTTTATTTATTTATACTAGTTTTATCGTCTTTGGGTGGTTTTAAAGATAGTGGATCCAAATATGACCCTGGATAAATTGCAGTGCAAGAAAGTACTTCAACGCTAATATCAACTCACCGTGGCAAGCCGCAATTGCCTCATTCACTACAGGTATTGCCATGGTTCACTAATATAATTATCATATAATTATCACTGGTCTAGCATTGATCACCTACACTTATATTAAATTTATATTTATTTTAATTTATCATATATACATCAGAAAAAATGCGACAACATATGAAGAACAAGTAAATGGGAGAGTATGGGGTAAAAAAACGAAAAATAACAAAACAAATAACGAATAAATCATGAAAAATAGAACATTTTGTTTCAGACGAAATTGAACGGGAACGGGCTGAAGCCTACTTCATGAGTCTGCTTTATCGTCTGCCATTTCTGGGATTTGAGGATGAATTGATTGTAAACTTTTCTCCTTTTGTGCTGCCACGCCCCATTTTTCGACATTTTTGAGTATAGTATTTTGAGTCATTACATTTTTGAGATTTTACGATAGATCAATATTAAAGATGGTGGCCCGCGAATGTTCAGATAAATCACTACACCCCTCTTGTGCGAATGCAAAGTGATATGCGAAGAGTTAGCGCATCCTCACATCTATCCCATAGCGCAGTGGTAAACGTTCAGACTCGTTACCCGTTTGACGCAAGTTCGAAACCTATTGCCGAATTTCCTCAATTTTCAAAAAGCGCGCCCTTCCCTGAACCGGGCCTGATGGTTTATTAATGTTTCTAGCGATCAATAGACTAAATCAGCACAAAATAAATAGTGTACTGTACGTAGAATAACTTTTGCTACCTTTTTGTCTTCACAGTTTGTTCACGAAAATATTCGTGGGACACCACCTTTAACGATATGTTGTAAAGTCTCGAAAGTAAGGAAGAGAAAACTCCCCTAGTTATATACTATAACACCCCATTTTCGGGACTGAAACGAAGATTCCCAATATAGCTTGAAATTCGCAGCATATCCTAAAAGAATAATATATTTTTGACTAAATTAAGACGAGCAATACTTCATTTCAGAAATGCGTTGAGAAAGATTCGTTCAAGTTAACACAGAAGGCCGCTATTATCACGAATGTATTATTATTTTCATTATTATTATTAAAATTAAATTAATAGTATTAATAGATGTCTTAGAATAAGTATGCATAGACTTTAAATGTAATTTTTTAAAAATTACTAGGTTAGCTAATAATGTGCCCTATTGCGGCCTCTACGTCCAGAGAATAAGTTTATAAGAGCGTGACGAATGTCACTTCAAACATACTATGTCTTTTGTATCTTTGAACATGCGAGCAATCTGAAAAGGCTGTTCAAAACGATCTCCAATTTAAACGCTCTCATAATTTTCTTTTTTTAAAAAACTTTCTTAAATACCGAATAACCCGCCTGGATTTTCAGATAAAACATCACAAAGTGATCTTCGGAAAAATTGTGCAAGACGCCGGATCCGTCGAAAACGCATTGAATACTATTAAATGATCCGTTTCATTACGGTATCCTGGAAACTACCGTATTCTCCAAATTCCTATCTCACGTATTCTCGCCCTATAAACGTTGAATGGTGTTGTAAAGTGCTCTAAACTATTTGCATTATAATTCAAAGAGCTTTTTCAGTTTATGTGATAAAAAATATTGACTTAACAATAAGAAAATAAAAATTCGATTCATAAGGCAAGAACAGCATTAAAAGCTTACGAAGTCATGGTAATAAATAAATTGAATGTATCGAAAAGTAACAGAGTAAAAATATTTGATCTCGGGCGGGCTCGAACCGCCGGCCTTCTGTGTGTTAGACAGATGTGATAACCACTACACCACGAGATCGCGTGTTGTTCTCAATGAAAGATTGGATTAGATGAATGACAGTTTTATATACAGTAGCGCCGCAAAGTCTTAATACACTTTTTAGTTCTGCTGCCATTTTGGCGTCAGATGAGATATCAAGCTGAAACTTGAACATGATGTACCGACAGTATGTACGTATTCGATCCTCTTATAAGGTCTCACGGGCATTTCTGGTTATTGCATAGTGATGACGCAACCGAACAACACTTTTTCGAAAATTCATTATTCTTTCAGGGAATTTTTCGTACTCACCAAACTTCGTGATCGTTGAGAGAACTACAAGGCCTATCCAGAAAAAAAGTTTCAGGTTGCTGCGAGTTCGGGTATTGGCTGCAGACTTGGTGCAACTTCATGGTCGCAAAATCATATCTCGGCTTCTAGAAGAACTTTAAAGGAGTTCAAAGCAGCAAACTGATCCTCTCGGTGAATCCTAATGATCCTGTAAGTATGGTAGCGCTAGCATATCATTCACCCTCATAGATCTAAAAAGTCCCAAATTTGAAAAATCACAGTTCTGGGGGCGGGCATTGTAAAATTCTGGTTTTAGGATAGGAATGTTGAAAATATATTAATTAATCGATTCCCCGCTTTTGATATACTTTCTTGCCTGCGGCAGTCGATTATCTGAAGGATAGTCGTTTAGGCCGCGCTCCCTTCTCATCACACGACCCGCAAACATTTCTGGGTCTTCGACACTGCTCAATGACGATTTAGCCGCTTATTGTGATTTTTGTTGGTCAGGATAGAGAGACACTTTATGAATCGAAAAAAATTAATATATTTTCAACATTCCTATAATAAAACCTGAATTTTACAATGTCCGCCCTCAGAATTGTGATTTTTCAAAGTTGGGACTTTTTAAAAAGTGACTTTTTCGATTCATGAGGGTGAATGATATGCTAGCACTACCATACTTACAGGATCATTAGGATTCACCGAGAGAATCAGTTTGCTGCTTTGAACTCCTTTAAAGCTCTTCTAGAATTTTGCGACCATGAAGTTGCAGCAAGTCTGCAGCCAATACCCGAATTCGCAGCAACCTGAAACTTTTTTTCTGGATAGGCCTTGTAGTTCTCTCAATGATCACGAAGTTTGGTGAGTACGAAAAATTCCCTGAAAGAATAATGAATTTTCGAAAAAGTGTTGTTCGGTTGCGTCATCACTATGCAATAACCAGAAATGCCCGTGAGACCTTATAAGAGGATCGAATACGTGCATACTGTGGGTACATCATGTACATCACACTATCTGAGAAAATCCACATAAGTGTGGTATTGACAAAAAAATGAATTTTCCTGTTTTATGTATGATAAGTACAGGAGTGAAGTACACTGGTACTTAGAAATATCTTCCAATTGAAAATGCGCTCCAGGGGCTGCGTTTGGTGTAGTTTGGCGACTTTTACTAACAATTTTATTTCGATGCTTATCGATTCGTGAGTGGGCGCAATCGAATCCTTGGCTCATTCTAAGAAACTATTACAGAGGAGAGTTTATCGATCAAAGATCAACAAACCTTGGAATTAAGAATTTCCAAAAAAAATTTACATTAAATTACTTCTCACTATTTTCCCATGGCGAACTACAATTTTTTATTTTCTCAATAGCTTCTACATATCATAACACATCTTTAGTTTAAAAAGTATAATTTTTTTAAATTACAAGTTTGTGAACGTATCAATTTTGTTCGTTGAACTTAATTGTGGAGAGGATTGGCGACGTTTAATAAAAAGTTTGTTTCGAATCTAATCGATTCGGGAGTGGGCGCATTCGAATCCTTGTCTAATTCTAAGAAACTATTGCTAAGGAGAGTTTTTCGATGAACGGTCAAAGAACGCTAGAATTGGGAATTTTTGAAAAAAATGTTTACAATAAATTAATTCTTAGTATTTTTCATTGCGAATGTAAACTTTTTACTTGCTCAATAGCTTCTACATAATGAGAATTACGGAAAATAGTGAGAATTAATTTAATGTAAATATTTTTTTCGAAAATTCCCAATTCCAGCGTTCTTTGACCGTTGACCGAAAAACTCTCCTTAGCGCCCACTCCCGAATCGATTAGATTCGAAACAAACTTTTTTATGAAACGTCGCCAATCCTCACCACAATTAAGTTCAACGAACAAAATTGATTCGTTCACAAACTTGTAATTTTTTAAAAATTATACTTTTTAAACTAAAGATGTGTTATGATATGTAGAAGCTATTGAGAAAATAAAAAATTGTAGCTCGCCATGGGAAAATAGCGAGAATTAATTTAATGTAAAATTTTTTTTGGAAATTCTTAATTCCAAGGTTCGTTGATCATTGATCGATAAACTCTCCTCTGTAATAGTTTCTTAGAATGAGCCAAGGATTTGATTGCGCCCACTCACGAATCGATAAGCATCGAAATAAAATTGTTAGTAAAAGTCTTGATATCTCATCTGACGCCAAAATGGCAGCAGAACTAAAAAGTGTATTAAGACTTTGCGGTGCTACTGTAGTTCAGTTTATGGAAAAATCATCTTGATCATTAGAACTCTTTAACTGTTTGTATGCCTTAACTTTGTTTACGATAGATCGCGTTAGAATAAAAAAATTATTAATTTATACAGTAATCTTAAACAATAGAATCCGTCATTTCCGACTACCGTACTCCTTGGTCTACTGTCCTCTAGGCCAGACCGGCAGCCTTGAGACTGTAATCGTAGAGTTGTTTGCAAGCGAGATCATCAAGGGCCACTGCGCTTTCTGCACGACGGGCGCAATCACTGAAAAAATATTTTTAGTAATTTTAAATGAATATTAAAATGTTATCTCTATCGATTTTTTCTGAATTCTGTTTCATTCACTATTCAAAAAGGATCAAGTGTAGCGGCTTTGTGTGCAATAGCTAATCAGAAGAAGATGAACGAACAATTATTCAAGATAGAAGTACCCCTTGCATGGGACCATGTTAGCACACAATCAGTCGTTTAGTGGCTGCCATTCCCTCCGCGTTTGATAAAGGTCATTAAACGTCACAAATAAAATTAAAACTTACGCGTAATAGCATCCGGACACTCCTTTGACAGTCTTCGAAAGAGCCAGGAAAAGCGAAGTTTGCGCTCCATCCTTTGCTGTCTTCATGAAGAAGGCTCTGGAGGAGTGAATCGATGATTGTACACACCCCAACCTAATTTGACTCTCCACTCTGCCCACACACTCTCTCTCTCTCTCACAAGGCGAGTGAGTGTGGCCAGAGCTGATAGTTTCAAATTATCTTGGGATTTCCCATTAAACTACGATAATTACTCACAGGACATTCGTGTAGACCAAGTTGAACCATCCATAATGGCGGGCTAGCTCGGTTCTGACTACTCCAGGATGGAGCGAGTTCACGGTCACGGTCGTGCAACCATCCGCGCGCAATCGACGCGTCAGCTCGCGCGCATGCATCACCTAATCGATAATTACGTCAATTATGCTCTATCATCGATTAATTTCAATATTCGAAAATCTTTATTCGAAAATCTGAAGTACGAAACATACATTAACCAGTTTTGATCTGCAGTAGGAGGCGAAGTTAGAGCCATATCCAGCTTCTGTGTCGATCGTCTCTAGATTGAGAGGGTCTGACTGAAATTTTTAAATATTTTGAAGGCGTTCATGGTAAATTTTCCGGTCTACCCACACTCTCTCGCAGAATAAAACGAAGTGAGAGAGTGTGATCAGAGGCCGTTGTCAACAAACGTGATGTCACAAGCGTAGGGGATGATTTTTGGTAAACGGTCTGCGCCTACGGTTGTGACGTCAAGTTTGTCGATAAACCGTTAGTCATCGCGAGGCGACCCAAACGAACCGATTCATGTGCAAGACTGGAGACATTCACAACTCTGCCCTCATCAGACTTCTCCAGCAACGGAAGAAGTAGTTCAGTCAGAAGAAAGGGACCTGGAACATAGATCAAAGAATATAAATTTAATATCAAAATACTAAACGATACTTCAAACAATAAAGATTTCGCAACAAATGCCCAAAGGTGAAAATACATTTATGACAAAGATCAAAGATCAAATATCAAAGATCAAAGATACCAAGATGATTGCATTGGAATGTCATTTCATGTCCATCTTCGGTAAGTTTCCAATTGGGATAGAAGACGCCGGCGTTGTTTACCAAAATATCGATGTGACTTTCTACTGAAAAGATCAAAGATCAAAGTCTAAAGATCAAACTAAGGTTAGCTTACATTTAGCGATTCGATCGGCGCAGGCGCGAACACTGGCGAATTTGGCAAAGTCACAGTTCACGTAGATTAGTCGGGTAGCATCACAGCCTTTCTGATATTAATCATGGTGGTCAATTTTCATTCATTTTTATTAACTTATGAGGTTCTGTGATCTCCCGACATATTATACTCGAAAAGGAGGGTTTATCGCTCGATTTATTGGCTTTATTGATTGATTTATTTGATTTATTGATCGATTTATTTGATTTATTGATTGATGTATTATTACCTGCGCGAGTGCTATCCTTGCTTCATTGGCACGCACCTCACTTCTACATAACATGTAGACCTCAATGAGACGAATAGAGATCAAATATCAAACGAGAGTACACCTTGATTAATCCATAGACTAAACTACAGTTTGTATACCTTGGCTCCTTTGAGATTCAGGCCTCTAGCAGTCTCCAATCCCAGTCCGGTATTCGCGCCAGTCACCAAAGCGATCTTTCCCTTTGCGGAGACGCGTTCAGTGAACTGACCGCCTTTGAAATATTTCCTGTAAATTGTCTACTGAATCTTTTCGAATTTTTCTCAATTTTAGGATGCTTTTATCTAGACCCTCTCATTTCCTCTCTTTTATCTGACGGTTTGGCAAAAGGAACACATCAAGCTAATAATTTGACTCTCTACATCGGCAATACTCACTCGCACACAAGGATAGCGAGAGAGAGAGTTGACAGAGCGGAGAGAAAAAAATAGCCCGGTTTGAGCCTTTAACCGAAGCATGTGTTCTAGCGAATGAGGCTTACCTCAATAGATAGAGAAATAGAGTTCCTCCTACCAAAATAAGAATAAGTGAATATTGATTGATTTCCATCTATAAAGATATTATTTATGTCATTGTTTAGGACATGGATAATACTGTTTTGTATTTGTATATGCATCAATTGTTCTAAAGTAAGCGTTACTTTCTTAAAGTCACACCCAAAGCTAATTTCATTCTCCTCATTGGCAAAAACTCAGATAGAAAGAAATGTACTCCACCACGGCGGCTCAATGATAGTAATTAAGAAGCTCTTGCCTGAGAAAGAAAGTATCGCAAACTGAGTGATGATAAGCAGTAAAACATCTAGGTTCTCCCAGCGCGAAAGTTAATTACGGTATATCTGGGCGCTCGCTTCTGACTAGACCTATCATCGAGTTTTACGATTCGCGAGTCATGCTGAGATGGCTTAGTGGATAGAGCTTTTGTTTAGCGATCCGAACCTCGTAGGTTCGAATCCCGCCCAGTGCAAATCAACTTTGCCGATTTTTCGTAATGCAAGAGCATTCAAGCCAAAGTTAAATGTAGGGATTTCTCTTAATTGAACCGCCGTGTCCACAGTGTATTTTCACACCTTTATTATGTTTAACAAACTATGAAAAACTGTTTAATAACATTTCACAGATCTTGTGTATCTCTATGAGTATTTACCCTCTCGTAGACAAAGAAATTGAGAGTGTGGCCATAACGGAGAGTCGCTTTTCGAATTTTTGGTGTCGAACATATAAGTAATGGCAAAAGGAATGAATTAAAAACAAACATAAATAATAAATATATAATAGCATAATAAATAATAGTTATGAAATATGAAATTTGAAACAATCAATAGATGAGCAAGTATGTATGCATATTAAACTACGCGTGAGAGGTGATAAGAACCTCTCAATTGATAAGAATGCTTGATGAGGCATAGAACAATATGAGCAAAAGAATTTGATCTCGGGCGGGCTCGAACCGCCGGCCTTCTGTGTGTTAGACAGATGTGATAACCACTACACCACGAGATCAGGTGATAGGTTTTGGAAAGGAGTCAATCAAGATATTAAGTGCACAAGCTATAGCGAGATGACACATGGTTTCTGTAAGCATGTTGGAACAAATCGTTCAAAATGGTTTTAGCTCGCCTTTTCCATATCCAATATCACGACTTCGGTTGGAGGTCACTATCACAAATTTTTGATAGTTATAAATTTTTGATAATTTTTTCTGGTCTCCGGTATGAAACCAAACACCAAGTTCTTGATCCGAAAATTGTAGACTCTATGGGAACAGATATGCTTGCAATCCATGACCCATATTTCCCGCAATTCTACCCTGCAGAGAAAATCTTTAAAAATCGTTCCAAAACATGAAAGTTCCCATTATAATTGGCTATGTTTTGTTTTATTTGAAAAGAATAAAACAAAACATAACCAAATATAATTTTTAAAAAACATAATTTTTTCCAATTTGGTAGATTGGTGAGCTGGTTTAAAGGAAGCGTAACCTCTCTCAATGGTCTCTTCGACGCGTAATGCTATCTCGTTGTTAGAGAACAGAGAAATAGTGTGCACAATGTAGAGACCATTGAGAGAGGTAACGCTCCCTTTAATATTAAGAAAAAATGGAAGCATCCGCAAATATGAAGTTAAAAAAATTTTTTTAGAATTTTTCCAAACGATGGAATTTCGATGGAATATCATGCATATTATCCTTCCCTAATATTTCTTTCAAGAAAATATTGCTATCATATCCATTCCAAAAGAGAAACTTCCGTTTTCAGTTTTCGGTCCCGAACTTGGTTTTGAGCAGCATTCCGCGGACTAGTGATTCCAAAAATTTGTGTAAGTCACCACAGACCATGGTCATGATATTGGGCAAGGAAAAGGCGAGCTAAAAACATTTTTTGTGCCAAAAATCACCAATTTGCTTGTCCACTAAATATCTTGATACACTTACAATTAATCGACCATTTCCGCGGTTTCACCACTATCTGATCTCGTGGTGTAGTGGTTATCACATCTGTCTAACACACAGAAGGCCGGCGGTTCGAGCCCGCCCGAGATCAAATTTTTTTTTTTTTGAAAAAAGTGGTCCAAACCGCTCACGGCTCTAACATAAACCAAGTTTTAAATGTTCCCACCCCACAATGATTTTAAAAGCAACGTACTCGAGTAAAGTAACGTATGCCTAACAAGAAACAGCATCCAAAACATTTTTTCGTGTAAACATAATACATGTTAAGTTAGTCTCGTTTATTCTATAGATATTCAACATTTAACACTCAACAACGATCGGGGTCACAGTTCTAGAATGGGATAGGGGGGGGGGGTCAAAGATCAAAGATCAAATCAAAACGACTCGATGATGAGAAGAAGTGACGACAGATAAACAACTCGTAAACAACAAGATAGGAACGCTTCCGGACGTCCGTGTGTCCGTTGCGGTCGAACGTGCGGACGATAGAGCAGAAAGAACAAGAGTGATTGAGACAGAGTAAGGGACGCACATGCACAGATTTAGGGGGTAACATTGAATATCAATCGATAAAGGGGAAGTAACATGGATAACCGATCAATAAAGAGGCGGAACTTATTATCGATTGGGCAACAATTATTATAATAATAGCGAAAAAACAGGAAAATAGCAAGAAGTTACGATAGTGGTGTGGGATTTAGTTCGTATATATAGCAAACGAGTTGATAAAGTATTATAGGATTGGGATTACATTAGGCCGACGATGAGGTTACGGTAAGAATGAGATACTGTAGATCAAATCGATTGAAAAATAGTTTTCATCCACGGACAGCTCTAGAGTTCAGTGTACTACTATAGACAATACGGAGTAAAAGAAGAATAACAAAATATTTTAGCAATTAAAAAATACTACACATATTATTAATCGATAATAAAATGGGGACGGGGCGGACTTAGCTTATATATAATCGATTGATACAGTAACCGTAAATGTGGAGCGGTCAATTGGGTCAGACAGGCAACTAGAGGGTGTGGAGCACGACGTATATTGAAGAGAAAGAACGGGGATTAGAGATGGGCGGAGCTACGCGTGAGGAACCGTGATGTGATTGATTTATTGATTGATATTGATTAAATCAAAAATAAAGAATAAGCGATAAGCATATAACATACTAGGATATAACAGTAAGACCGAGAACAAAAACCGATAACAAGATTAACACATACTTGTAAGGGGAAACGAGAAGAAAATGTGAAATTGCATATATAACCTAAAAAAAGTGAAGTGATGCAAACTTGGCAGTCAGCCAACATTCAAAAAGCGCGCCATTGGCTACGGTATTGATGCGCATGTTCGCGCCTTATTTCGATGCTGGCGCCGCTGCAGCGGACGACGTCGATGGTTCCTCCTTCTTCGTCTTGTCCTGATCCACGAAGCATCGACCACAGTGCTCCTCCAGCTGCGAGATCAGTGTACGAACGTACTGAGGAAGAACGAGTAGACCTGAAAGAGATCAAGAGATTAAAGATCAAAGATCAAGATCAAGATAATTAAGATCAAAGATCGCAACAACGTATAGGCGTGTTAATAAACATAAAAAGAATCTATCAACGCACTGTATGCATTTCCAAACCATATCAAGTGCCAGAAACATCAAATCAACTAGTGCACACCACGCAAATCGCTAACCAAGATCACTTCACCAAATGATCAGAGTACACACAAATCACATAGTTCAAAGAGAAAACGACAAACTACAAAACACATGACGTACCGACAATCTTCTGGTCGTTCTCCGTTCGCACGCGTATTACTTGCATCCGATTAGCGCGTCTATCACGACCACCACCCGATAGGACGTCCTCGACTACTGGCCATACTGAGAGCACCTGAATATGAACATGATAACTAACGAGGTATTGATTGATTGATTTGATTATTGATTTTATAGTTCTTGCCAAGTAAGTAATGACCCATCACAACACTTACAGACTAAACAATGACACAGTATCGATCGATTGAATCTCTTAGTAATCGATACTCCCCTTATTACGGTAATGGGGAAAAATCAATCAATAATTCACTAACCGATCCCGACAGTACAAAGTAGGTCCTCGTCCTTCTTCCCACCTCACAGTACATCCCCGATGACTCGTTCTTGCACTTACCGTGCACGTACGCGTGCTGACACTGTTTATTCGAACCTGAAAAAAATAGGGTTACGGTCATGCATCATTGGTAGACTATGGTTACGGTATCCGGGAATATGAATCTGTAACAGCGACATTAACGATACTAGCACGAAATCGCAGGTTACAGTATATCAACAATCCACTCACTCACCTTCGTACTGCTCCTCCCACACCTTCTGCGCCTCTTCAGGTGTGGTCTTCTCGAAACGCTTACTCAACTCGGCAAACGTCTCCAGTTTGGCCGATCGACCGGTTGACGGACGTGTCACCGCGTACAATCTACAACAATATTGTAGAAGATTTCAGATTATGCAAAACTATTAAATTGCCATTATTTACATCATAGAGCCAGTGAACTGTACGTACAAATAAATACGTTAATTCATTTTCATTTTTAAAACATTTGTGTTTAATAATAAGTCGCAAAGTTAAGTATGCAAATAGGAGTTTCATTTGGTCAACAAGATCATAAATTCATACCGTGCACCCGACTCGAGTCGTTTCTTTCCGATACCGTAGACGAGAGCGGCGATGCGTTTACGATTCGCACCCACTGTCGAGATGTAGAAACCATCCTGTCAGAGGAACCGTTGTAATTTACATCAATCTTTTTTTTATTTATTAATATTATTATTATTGCTACTTATTGAAAAAAAAAGTCTCTACAATCACTTTGCACGACTCATCAATTGACTTCAATATCATATCGAAACATGAAACCAACAGGCCCCCTATGCAACCAGTCAGGAGGCCAGTGTTCTGGGATCAAACTATATCATTCTCCGATCAGCGCACTACACAGATCAAACATCAAAGATCATCCTCTCACCTCGCCAGTATTGTGCTCCTTCCAGATGGCGTGGGCATCACTCCAACTCACTCCACGTTCGACTCCAATCTGAGAATACATCATCCAATCAATAAATATTACGATTTCATTGATTCAATCGATACATACTGTCCTAAATTAAAATAAAATCCATTACACAACGATCTATCCAATAAATCGATAAAAAGTTTAATCAATCAATAACTACCGTATACCTTATGCATCTCCACCCTGAACGATCCCTTGTCTCGTCTACCGAGGAAGACGCGCGTCTCCAACTTGCGTACCTGATCTCCACCTGTGCCCAGATCTGCAAATTACATAAATAAATCAATCAATAAAATGATTATTTAATATTTAAAATAAGAATAAAACCTAGTATGCATACTTTCCACCAAGAAACAAGGAACAATTCTACCCTAATTATCCAATCAATACATTTTACACAAGTACAGCACCCGCTCATCAGATCAATCAATAACTACCGTGCCAACATTTTTTAAAAATCAATCAATCAATAAATCAATATGCCATCACTACCGTACCCATGATGCCCATATCGTAGGTGCCATCGTGTTTGGCCTGCTGTATGAGTTCGGCGAGAATGTCAGCAAAGTAAGCGAAGAGGGCGTTCTGTGCGTGTACAGGAAGGCCGAGGATGCGATTGAGGAACTTGGCGATTGAGGATGCGTCCCTGAATAATAATAATAATAATAATAATAATATATTTATATATTTATACCAAAGAAAATAAAATAAGTCACTGGGAAAGTAAACCCATTGAGAAAGTGCGGAAAATCAGTTTTGAATTCCGGCGAATTTAAATTTGCGAGGGATAAAATTTCCACAACATACATACAGTCGCGCCGGAAAGTCAGTGCCAACTTTTTGTTTTTGTTATATTTTGTGAACCAATCGTGTTATCGGGCCGCTCTCGCGAGTTCTTATGGGAAATTTATCGAGGAATCTGACCCTGATATTGACGAGTCATGAAAAATTCTCATCATTGCGTAATGATGACGCAATCGAAGTGCACTTTTTTGAAAAATCAGAACTCAGAGGAAAATTTTTTTGCAGCCTACCATTCTTCTAGAAGATAGAGATCTTCGTGTCGGCTACTCAGAAAATTTTTTTTAGGTTGCTGCGATTTTTTTCAATCGCGGCGGCCTTGCTGCAAGATGGCGGCTGCAAACTCATATCTCAGCTCCAAGACATGCTAGAGACTCGTTATTGGGATCAAAATTATCCTTATCATGTCCCAAATAATCCCTGAATGTATGGTCTTGATCGGACCACAATTGCCTTCAGTACACCAAAAAGTAATTTTTTCCGATGACCTAACTTTGAGGGCCTACAATTATGAGAGTGATTTTTCTAAAAATGTGGTTCTTGTGCTAAAATGTGCCAAATCCATCATAGAATATGTCTACGAGTTTGGGTGGACCCATCTTGCAAACCCTCGGTGCCACATCAGTCTTTACCGCACGTACTCACTGCGCGTGCGCGCGCCGCTCCCCTTACAAGGGAGAGAGAAGGGGAGGGAGGGAAAGGGCTGGAGGTGCGCCGCCGTAACGAGTGCCTTCTCGCTTGACACTTACCGTGAAAATGGTAAGCAAGCTGCTTTCACCAAAGTGTGAGGATGACTTCTGGGATGGATTTGGCACATTTTAGCACAGGAACCACATTTTTAGAAAAATCACTCTCATAATTGTAGGTCCTTAAAGTGAGGTAATCGGAAAAAAATGACTTTTTGGTGTACTGAAGGGAATTGTGGTCCGATCAATACCATACATTCAGGGATTATTTGGGACATGATAAGGATCATTTTGATCCCAAGAACGAGTCTCTAGCATGTCTTTGAGCTGAGATATGAGTTTGCAGTCGCCATCTTGCAGCAAGGCCGCCGCGGTTGAAAAAATCGCAGCAACCTAAAAAAATTTTTCTGAGTAGCCGACACGAAGATCTCAAACTTCTAGAAGAACGGTAGGCTGGAAAAAAATTTTCCTCTGAGTTATGATTTTTCAAAAAAGTGCACTTCGATTGCGTCATCATTACGCAAGAATGAAAATTTTTCATGACTCGTCAATATCAGGGTCAGATTCCTCGATAAATTTCCCATAAGAACTCGCGTGAGCGGCCCGATAACACGATTGGTTCACAAAATATAACAAAAACAAAAAGTTGGCACTGACTTTCCGGCGCGACTGTAACATAAGTGTAACTGTCCCCATAAATAATTAATTAATGATAGAATATATCAAATAGGAGCGCTCCATAAGATATCGTACTACATTCGATACATTATCATGCGCATGTTATCTTGACAACCATCAACGCCCGCAAATCGAGGTCCCATAATACAAGCAATCACGGACACGAAATCGCCAGGTTTATCTCGGATCTACTTTCCATTTTTCGACTTTAAAAACAGCCTCAAAACACGTAAATATGAATTCAGATAGAAGGTTAGATTTGCATTGGTCACTATTGATAATAATAATAATAATAATAATAATAATAATAATAATAATAATAATACAACTAACCTCTCAATCGAGAATACAGCAGTCGGGGCTGAGGGATCGATGCCTTGAGGCACAGACAGCACACCCACTCCTTCGAGGTACACACACATGTCTGCAATGAGTGCAATGATTACCATTTATCATTCAATCAACAAATCAATTAATCAGTCAGTCAGCCAATCAATAAATGAAATTATAAATCAATCAGTCAATTAGTCAAGTTCCTTCGTAATTGAATACTGTCATGTTTTTTTCCTGCCAAAGTCTATTGCCGGAAAACAGGGGAAACTTGAACCAGTTTTCCGAGTTCCGTGTTTCAAAAAATAAAGAGAAAAGATCGATAACGCTCAAATGTACCGTACCTTGGAAGAAGTTACCGGGCTTGTAGTCTTCGGGAGGCGGTATGAGAGGTGGTCGAATCTGACCAATCACCGACCGCAGTAGTACATCGAGAGCCGATCGACCGTACCTGGAGGAAGATCAAAGATCATTGACAAAATTACAGTATCTATAGATTGAGAAAGATGGAAGCCCGGACAACCCGGCGATTCGCAGTATCGACTATGCCATAAATAGCTGCTCACTTCGTGTCAAAGTTGAACTGGGACAGGTCTCTGCTTTCAGTGGCACGACGATCACCATGAGTGAGTGCTCCCAGCGATTCCAGACGTTTCGCCACGATTGAGGCGAATCTGCGAACGTCAAATAAATCTAATAAATAAATAATGAATAATCTAGTTCAATAAAATCAATATAAAAATAAAAATAATATTAATAATAATAATAAAATGAAGGGGTACCTCTTCTCTCCAGCCAACTCGGAAATGAGGAAAATGTATTCGGGGGCGGAGACTTGATTGGAACGATGCGTACGACCTGCACATCAATAATATTATGTTTATTGATTTTACATATCGATTTCTAAGCCCTTCCTGTTTGTCCTATGAGCACACGACTTCAGATATAGTAATAATAGTCGTAAATATCATGAATACGAAAAACAATTACAAATTATAAACGCATATTATCTTAACAGACATTCTCCCACTCACCAAACTGCTGAATAGCCTTGTCGGCAGACCACGGCAACTCCAGTGTAATGTGCACGCGCCGACGCTTGTTTGGCGCACGACGATCCGACTGCAATACTCAATCAATCAATACTCTTTCGAATCAATCGACAATCATCGGTCCCATCACGATTGGATGATCGAATACCGTACCTGTAGTGAGATACCAGACGACGCGGCTTCAGAGATAATCGCGATCACCTTCTCACCCTGTGCAAATATCGATTTGAATTGGTGGCAAAATTCAAAAGGCAAATTTTGGCGCGAACCTTCATAAACTTGTCCTTTTCGTCCATATTCATCAATTCGAGAGGAACATCGGCACCAGTATGTCGTAACTCATACTCGACCTAGATAAGAAAAATAATAATACTTAAATAAATTAAACATAAATGTTGAAAATGTTCAAAATACAAGGAATAAAATACTAATAAAATAAATAAAAATGAATAAAATAAAATAAAAGCCCACCTCTCCGTCCTCTCGCTGCACGATGCGACCCTTGCGACCGGTCATCTAAATATTGAACAAAATTAAAAATTAATTAAGCAATTTAGAAAGAATAAACGCTTCCTGAAGTCAACAAACAAAATGATCAATAATCAATCAATAATCGAGGGGACTACCGTAGACTAGACCATACTACCGTAGTAGCAGACTACCGTACCTCAGCAACAAACTCGGGTCCTCCCAAGTCGTCAATGAGTTGATCGAGAGTGTTGGCGGGAAGACTTGGTCCGAGACGTTCCACTGCCGCCAATAGTTCAGCCTAAAAATAATAATAATAATATTATTAATAATAATAATAATAATAATAATAACATACGTGGGCTAACTGCACTTATAATGTAGTATTATACAACAATTGAATAACCCTCCCCCATTATTTCATTGGCATCCACACCCGGCACATTCCCGTCTCACCTTATCTACATCACCCCAGCAATTTGTCTCCTTCCTCAATACTAGTGATGATATATGAAAGCAGCACATAAATACCTTAATCATTTGGGGATTAGTCGTCTCTGGATCTCCGTCGACTAGACGCGATGACGTCATAAAGTCCGTTGCTGTCTTCTTCTGTAATTCAACAGATCAAGACATGAACCCATGGTAACCTAACAGTGCACCAAAGATCATAGATCAAACTACAACTAAGCCAAGATCAAAGACCAAAGATCAAGGTACAAACCACAGCATCACTGGCAATCTGTCGTTGTTTCTTCGCCGCTTGCAGCTTCTCCAGCTTCCGCTGCATCTTCCGCTTCTTCCTCTTGCGCAGACGACGACGCTCGCGACGTCGTTCAATTTCAATCTGGAAAAGATCAAAGTCCATAACACAAACTGCAGACACTATCCTCGTAACCTGTCATCGTGTCGCTATGATGATAAAACAATAATCGTATCATGTGCACAACCTCATGTAAATCTACTACCTTTAAGCCAAGATATTTCAATAAAATAACGAAAGAGAAAAATCAATAATCATGATCCTACCGTAACCCTACCGTACCTTTCGCCGCTCCTCCTCTTCGTCCGTTCGTCGTTTCGGCTTTTGGGGCGAGTCTTCGACCACTTGCTGTTTCGACGCCCATGGATCATCTGGAAGAATGGTAAATGAAAGCTATTCGATGGTTCATTATTTCATGCTTATTTATGTAGGGGAAGAAGAAACATTTAGCTCAGTTAAGCTAGTAGTAACGAGGGTGAATCACGCAATCAACTGCGTTGAAACAGATGATGATCATTTACGCTAACCATACGTGGACAACCTTTGTCGCGGGATATTAAAATCGGCTGTTTCGGACGCAAAAAATAGGGTGGGTGGGACGCAACGATTTCATTTTCGAGTGAATTTTGGCTAAATCAGGTGGGTCTTGTCGCTCGACAATGTTGCCCACGTAAGACGCTAACTATCAACTAGAACTAGCGTGATCACGTTTTTCTCTTTCCTACGAATGTATCCATTCTATATTTCTTGTCATACTTTTTTTCTTTTGAAACCCACATAAAGTTATTATTATTACTAGCATTTTAGTCTACGGACGACGAGATCTCGTTTCCCATTCCTCTCCACAACGCCATTACCCCGTACCTCTCGAAAAGTCGCATGCGAATGGATTGAACTCCTCCTCCGCGG
The DNA here is from genome assembly GCA_943737045.1 of Parapristionchus giblindavisi. Classification (NCBI taxonomy): domain Eukaryota; kingdom Metazoa; phylum Nematoda; class Chromadorea; order Rhabditida; family Diplogasteridae; genus Parapristionchus; species Parapristionchus giblindavisi. The sequence continues at coordinate 342,276 of CALSFV010000657.1, forward strand.
CGTCTTCGTACTCGTTATCTTCACCGCCGGCGCCTGTCGATGACGTCATCGCCCTTGTCGATGTCGATGCCCCGTCTGGATCCTTCTTCGGCTGGAATAATGAGGCCCATTTGGATTGGCATTCGAATAGGGAAGATGGTATTGGGACTATTCAGATAAATCGACTCATTAAATAACATTGAAACACGCTCCCACCGGGTGATCATTTTCTCACTAGCTGGCAGTCCCAACCCCAAGATTTATGCCGTCTTTGTTAAAAACACCTTGGATAAAACAACAAACTATAAAATGTACATCCAACCTTCTTCTCATCGTCACTATCATCATCACCGTCCTCTTCTTCACTCGACGATGCCGCTTCGGCCAGGAGTGCCTGGAATCACAAGATCAAACTACAAAAAGGGTAAAACAACAAAGATCAGGAATCAAACTACAAAAAGGGTAAAACAACAAAGATCAGGGATCAAACTACAAGAAAATCACACTATTTTCGTGATTAAATTTTGTCATTTTCAGCACCGCGCATTTTCCTTGCCTATGAGCAGACTACAAACATGAAAAAAACCATTGATCAGAGATGAAACTACAAACTGCAAAGCACAAGCTACAAACCTTGAGCCAATCATCATCATTCTCGCCTAGTTTGAACTCTTCCGCATTCTCGTCCTCATCTTCCTCATCCTCTTCTCCATCCTCTCCATCAATATCATCATCATCACCATCTTCATCCTCCGTATCATCTCCCGATGACGACGTCGTAGAGTTGTCGTCACTCCCCGAACCCGACTCTAAAACTATTTTTTTTTGTTTATTTATCACACAGAATAACGATGTTTCAATAGGTAAAATACTATAAATATTATATATTATTATTGAAATTAAATATTTGTTCTAAAGAAATAAAGCATTACAGAAACCAAATCACAGTTGTAAGTCAGCATTTCTAAAACATCCATATCAAGGTACAAAAATAATTTAATTCGAACCAGACACATTCTGGTTTCATCTACTCTTCTTCCTCATTCGGGAATGAACACATTAATCATATCTTTATATCTTTATTGACGCTATTCGTATATCTAGCTAATATACACAGAGCACCCAGCGGCTGGACAAACTCTCATTACCTCTCTTCGCCTTCTTGGCCCGTGGTCCGCCCGTTTTATGCCTTCCTCGGCCACCTCCTCCACCACTCGTCGAAGGTCCCAGACCAAGCTCCTCCAGTACGTCCATGCCATCAGCACGTGGGGCCTCTGGAAACAATGGGTAAAACAGTATAAAAATAATAATAATAATAATAATAATAATAATAATAATAAAGTAGCCAAAAATCAAAATGACAAATTTGCCCTCTCACTTTTGCACTCTCTCTCTCGTCTGGCTCAGAATATATATGAAAAATAAGAAAGCGTGCAAAAGTGAGAGGGCAAATTCGCAATTTTGATTTTAGGTAACTTTATTATTCTAACCTTTTCATAAGGACATTAACGATCGAACGCTTCACCCTTGTAGAGTAGGATAACAACACCTCATTGAAACCCAAATACAACTGGCACGAATGTTCATGTCAGTTGTTCCGGCGAATTCGAGTTTCAGCTCAATACCAAAGTATTGCATAACTCACTCCTTCGTCGCCTCTTCTCTCCATCTCCAAACATTCGATCAAAGTCGCGGAAGATGTCCGTGGCGAAGTCGCCTGCCGTCGGGAAGTGCTTGTCGACAAGTGACGTCAGAACAGCTCTGAAGAGAAAATGAAGATTTAAAGAGGTCAGACTACAAAGTAGAGTTCAGCGTACAAACTACAAACTACAGTACTCACTTGGCAGTGGACACAAACTCCGTTAGCTCTCCACCCATGTCATCTATGGCCTCGAGAGTGCGTGACTCTCCCGTTGACTGCAGTCCGATCACCACGCATTTGCCTGCCTGAAAGGGAATCGAAGATCAAAGATCAAAGGAGTAAAGTACATACAGCGATAGCTTCCCGAGTAATCTTCACACTCGCTTCAACCTTGGCCGCGATACAGAGGTACTTGAAGAAGCTGAAAGGAAACTGAGATGAGGGGCCACAAATTGTCAACATCCATTGATTGTGAATTGTTGATTTATTTAAGTCAAAAATCACTGATAAATGCAATCAATAACAATCCGTCAAATTGTTACTAAGTGAACTCGACACTCGTTACAAACAATTTTTAAATAAATCAATCAATAATGCATAAATATAAATGAATACCGTTGATGGGAGGCCCAGAACTGGCCCCAGATGTGCTTGCACGTCAGCCGATCTTCTTCGTCCATTTGTGCCAGTGCTGCCTGCAATGATCATGGTAGCTTCGATCAGACTACAAACTACAACAGTCCGCCAAGACCAAACTACAACGATGAACAAACTACACACAAACCTGAAACTGTCGTCGGACCTCCACCCACAGCTTGACCGACTCGTCGTAGGTAGCGATGAAATCATCGGACAGCTGCACCTCCTGAGCAGAGGAAAGATGTGAACGGATCAAAAGACCAAAGATCAGAGATCAAAAGACCAAAGGTCAGAGATCAAAAGGCTAAATATCATATCCAATTGCAACAAAATATCACTATCAATGTTTCAAATATGCACGTACATCACATATATTATTATTATTATTATATTATTAAGTTAGTCTCCAATCATTCAAGGGTCAACGGGGATCAGAACACTAAAATGAATTAGACAAACCTGAATCGTAAAGTTGACACCGCGGAAGGAGAGTTGACGGGCGAGGTACAGGCCGCGTTGCTGAAACATCGGCAATTATATTTGAAAGGAATTAAAACCCAAATCAAGAGTGAACTGCACGAGATGATTTTAATTATGGCATGAGACATGAAACCACCAAGTGGCTATGCAACAGTAGATCACCTCTTTTGCTTCCCCACTACAGCAAGATCAAAACACAATCAATTCCCCGACCAAACTACAAACTACAACACACACCTTCATGTCCATGGCGACAATCTCCATGGCGCCGACGCCGCGCCTCTCGACCGCGTTGATAAACTCGCCAAAATCGTTGAACGCCTGACCCGGGCCCCACAGTCCGAGTCGCGTCATGTACGCCATGTTACGAGGCTCTAAACGTGTTAATAGATCAAAAGATCAAAGATTAATAAATGAAAAGTGCATACCCGTGGCGCCAGTGGCAGATGCGTACACGACGCGAGCCTTCGGCAGAGCACGCTGCAGCTCGAGCACCTGAACAATCGATTTATCTCATGCTACGAAATAGAAGGAAAGAATTAAATAACGACATGATCAAATGTATTCTTATTAAAAGACCGGAACCAGAAAACACCAGGAGTATTATTCTGATCCAACAAAGAAGCGCAAACTAACGCGAATTAGCTATGCAGTATTGATTTATTTGCAAAATCAATCAACAATCAACAGTTACCGTACCATCTGTCCAGTCTTCGTGGGCTTGGCGCCAGTGGAGGGCACGAGGTTCTTCGCACGATGACACTCGTCAAAAACGATGACTCCATCAAAATCCTGCAAGAGCCAGAGAAGTGAGATCAAAGCTCAAAGATCGAAACACAAACGGGCTGGTAGCTCAAATACGAAAGATCAAAGATCAAAGATCACTCACGACTCCTAGCCATTGGATGAGCTGTTTGAGACGCGATTGGTACTTGCGCTTGGCGGTACGACACTCTCCGATGAGAGAGGAGTACGTGGCGAACATCACACCCTGTCATAGTATTGATTGGTAATAGATCAATATAATCAATATGTTCTTAAATTAGTTGCGGTTGTGTAATTAGAAACATCGTTGTAGCAATGCATTAACTATATGTGTTATAAATGAGCATTGAAACTATTAAAATGCTTATTGTAATATTGTAAATTGGATAGAATAAGAAGATCAATGAATACCTTCTTGACCATTCCGTTCTCCTTTCCCGAGATCTTCGAATACTTCATCTTATTCAGTGCATGCACCTGCAAATACAACCATACATTTTATAACAATGTATTGAATCGACGTATTCCATAAAACATTGTAAAGTGAGCTACAATGTAGCTGCTACATTCGATGCATTATAAAGTTCTTTTCTGTAAAAAGATGCTTCTGGAAATCAACGTACTAATCGAGGTTTTATTTTTTTAAAGCAATGACGGACATGAAGTCACCAGGTCCATCTTGGATCAGATATTTTCATACCCTCATAAGGTGAGGATCGACCCACATAAATAAGGTTCTTTTTATGCGAAAGATTACAAGCAAAGCGAAAATAACAAATTTTCTTAGTTCAGCCACAATATTTATTTTGAAAATCTACTCACAATATAAATATAAAATGTTTTTTAACCCCTCGTTTTACACACACTCCCTCCTTTTCTTTTCTTTTCGTGACTTTTAATCCCACATAAGCTCTTCGTAAAATTGTAAAAAAAAAAACAAAAACAAAATACAATAGTCAAAGTCAGCCAGGATAACCTCATACCTGTATATTGCCGGCTCCGATATCTCGCAAATCCCGTTCCGCATCAAACTTGAGGTCGTTACTCACAGACAACCATAGTGCCCTGCAAATATAGAAATTAATAATTATTATAATTATATTGATTTTCATATAATAATAATAACTGTTTATTATCCACAAATAGGCAAACATATAATTTAGCAAATTTAGCATTAAAATGAAATGAAATAAATATCGATAATCTACCAAAATACCGTAATCTCGCAATCAATAGATCAGAACTCGTGATACAGTATACTGTAATCAATCAATAATCACACTGACCTCCTCCTTCCCAGCAGGTAGTTCTCAAAGATGATACAAGCTACCGTACGTCCTTTTCCCACTCCTGCTCCATCACCTTCAATATTAGACGTTTGAATTAGCGCCCGAATAAGGGAATGAGAATATCGATCGATTGATCTACCGTACCAATCAGATATCCCAGTCGTTCGCCATTCGGCAGCAGATTTTCTTGCATCTGGCAAGCGTAGATCACAGCTTCCAGTTGCAGCGCAGAGATGGCACCAGTATCGATTAGCTGCAAAGATTCTTAATTTCAAATGGTCATTGGTTATCCGAAAAAATTGCCCTGACAACGCTCTCTCGTAAACCAAGAAAGCGATTAATACTTGACAGATTCTAAAGAACTTGCAACCAGGCCAATCCCAGTTTCACAAACACTTACATATTCAGGAATGTTGATCTGATACTTGACATCGGGAGGGGCGACACTCGACAGAGAAGCAGTCTCAACGACTGCAATGGTTATTATTATCTGTGTAGGTATTTATAGGTCAATGGGATTATGTGGATGCACACTGAATTATCCATTAATTTTTGAGCTCTAATAAATTGCCCGTAACGTAAATGTGCCGGGTAGCGGGGAATGCACCTTGTTAGTGTAATTAGCATGTCAATTATTATTATTATTATTATTATTATTATTATTATTATTATTAATACCTGAATCCGGATGAGACAGGCCGGATCGGAGCTTGGCCGGCTTGTACTCTGCATACGTCTCAGCATGACCGAGATTCTCCTCCTGAAAAGAAGACATACATAGCTCAACTGAACAAGTGAAAATAAACACGGGAGATGCACGTTTCGGACACATTATACAAATGCACCTGCATACTGTTCAATGATCTGTTGTGCTCAAAAAATGGAACATGCGTCCGAAACACCACCTATCTTTATAATATTATATAACTTTACATTTACTATGAACGCAAACCTATACTTTTACACCGCACCTACATTAATACTATTAACTTAAATTCTTATTAAGCCCGCCCGTTTCATGATTCGTCCGTCGTTCACATTATCACAGCCTACCTCTTCATCAATCTCATTGCGTGAGGCACGAGCTGCAGCCATCTGGATGGCCTTCTGCATCTCCTCCTTCGCTGTCTTGGGCATCTTCGGCAGCGATGGAGAGGGAGCGGCCTTTCCACCCGAACCGGGAGGGCCACCACCCATCGCAGGAGACGGTTGCTGAAACAGTTTATATTATATAATGATTAATCATCATTGTTAAATCAATAAAATTTTACACTTTTTGTTAGCTTATTTGCCTTTGCTACCAAAAAGCATTTATTTGAAAGATCAAACTACAAATGACGTACCCCACTCGGCGTCATACTACGACGTCGCACGTCCACATCGGACAACGCTCGAAGTGAATCCTGACCGGCGAGACCACGAGGCATCGGAGAATAGGCTGCCTATGAGAGAGTGTGAATGAGATCAGAGATCATTCATTTAAAGATCAAAGATCACTCTAGATCACAACAACGACACATTCCATATAGACAGGCGCCCTTTCACGAATTCAAACGGTATACCGCCTTGGCAATTAGCAAGGGCTTCAAAATATATGCATGGGAAAATGATCTTGATGTACGAAGACGCGTTCCAAAGATCAAAGATCAAACTACTAACGAGATTGTTCTGGTTCACATTATGCTGCTGCTGTGGCATCTGGAGTCGTCCGAGAGCAGATGGCGGTCGACCGGCCATGTAGCCTCTGCCAATCCACAGTCATTATTTTAAATATGTTTTTTTTTAAATTTAATGTGCTACAACCGCAGATCATAGGTGGGAGATCGTTAGCTCAAAATATCACATAAATAAAAAAATATCAAAAATAATTCCTTTTATATTTTTCGCCCTAGTTACACAGAGTAACAAAACATCACTTCATTTCATTTCTCAAAACACTTTCACAATCTATCGCACACCCATTTTTGAAGCTCATCAATAATTAATAGCAATCAATAATCAATAACAAACCGTCCGCCTCTATTCGACATGGTAGCGCCTCCACGTCCGTACGCGTGATGTTGCAGATGAGGGGGCGTCTGTGCATGGGGATGCATTCCACCACGTGGATACGCCGTCCGCTGGTACGTCGTGTAACCTGGCATGAGCATAGGTTACGGTTTCCCAAAGGCAATCTAATGCGAACTCGAACTGGGTGGTTCAGGTACGAAGGTGTGATAATTGGCATCAAATCACTCCAAAATCCGACCACTTTAATTCAAAAACCTTATAAAAAAGATATCTTACTAGCAGCATTTCCGGGTGGTCTCATCGGTTGTCCAATCGGTCCACCTGCCGTCGTTCGTTGTTGTATCGTGCGGAAACCGGCCGGGGTCACGGATGGTCGCGTAGCTGCAAAGTGTATAATGTAGCTTCAGAGGCAGAGTTCAGGAAAGCGAAGTTGTGTTTAACCGGATTTTCACTATTCTATTCATATATAAATAATAATAATAAATAATATTATTATTACCTGATAGTCGATTCATTCCGGGAGTACTCATACCCGGTGGTGAATATCGAGTCACTCTGGAAAAGGAAACATAATAATCACGTTATCATTATTATTTTAGAGGCCTTCATTTATTAGGACTTAAAGAAAATTTTCATACAAATAAAATTTTAAAACACTTGCCCTCCTTCCATGGGAGCCGGTGAATGACTCATCGATCTTAAATAAAAATACATTAACAGAATGGTAAAAGATCAAAGATCAAATATGGAAATCATAAAATCCACCCACCTGACATATCCACCTCGTTGCGAGACTCCGTAAGGACCACCCACACTTCGCATCACTGCACCACCCGCGCCTGGTGGCGGCACACGGCGTACTACTGCACCTGGATAATTTAATTTAATTTAATAATCAAAAAATGAGTAGGAAAAACTGGCGAGCAAAAACCATTTTGTCATTGCTAATATTTATTTATTTATTCCATCAAATATACATTCATCATACATTGCCATACCCTCGCAATGCGAGGATTGGCCCACCATATAAGGCCCACTTTTTGGCGACTTTATGCTTAAAGGAAGCTAAAAAATGACTATTTTTAAGCGAAAATAACGAATTTTGTTAATCAACCAACCTTTCACATCTTACAGTTTTAGATTTAATGTGCATGCAAACTTATACTTGTACATTATACTCTATTCATGTAATAAAGTGGATCACAGCAGTATGAATCCCACTTGGCAACATCACAACATCGAACCACGCACATACACACGTTCGCGAAAGCCGACGTATCCCAAAACTCCTACCGTACACCACACCACATCACCACTCACTCACCTCTTGTCAATGGCGATCCTCTCATTAGCAGTCCTCCTCCAGATACCGTACCTCCTCCTCCTCTCAGACTTTGTAGATCATTGGCTGAAGCTGATCCAACTATCGATCGACGAATACCTCCTGTAGACAAGATAGAGACCATTACAACACATACGCACGAATGATAGACACGCTTTTTCAATAATTTCCCTACTCATGACATGCTAAATAGCAGTGCACCGGTACAGAATTTGCATTTTTTAAACAATGCGGCCACATGTCACATACAGGTTTCACGAGGTCTACTCAAATCGCAATTCTAACGGTCCTTAATCCTTTTCTTACATCAATGTACTAACAATATACCAATTCGATGCACAACGAAAACAGGCACAGAACAAGGTAACAAAGAGGAATTGAGAAATTGCACCATGTCATGGGCGCACTCGCACTCACCCACAGGAGTCGCACCACCCGCTCCTCCGGCCGCTGTTGTGGTCGTTGTTGTAGTGCCATTCTGGTGTCGGACGACGACTATACGACGAGGCTGCTCACCCGGACGACGTCTTACGACCACTTGTGGAGCTGTCGTACTGCCGCCTACAAATGTTAAATAAACAAATGCCCTCGTGCTATAATATTTTAACTTCGAAACTCATCTCTGGACTCAGGGCAAAACCATCGCTCAAACGATAAAATAACGCAACCCTTCACGTTCCCTTTTGTGTCAACCGAAATCGCTTAAACGACGAAACTCTATCATTCCCTTTTTGTTTATCCCGTCATTATTCATATTTTAACTGATGGATAAACAAACAAACAAATAAATAAACAAATACAACAACGACCCTCCCATACCTTGCTCGACCGCATCGCTCGCGCCATGCGGTTCTCCGGCGCCAGCTGTATTCGACGCGGCTGCTGCTTGTCCTTGCTTCTGCTGCTGCTGTGGACGCACGGTCGTGATGCACTTGCTGGTGCCACCGGGTGAAGGCAGAGTGTGATACACCTTCTCACCCGTCTCCGTGATCTGAAATGATAATAATATTAATCGAGTAATTAAAATAAAATAGATAACAATAAACACGAATTTGTACCACAGAATTGGTTATTAGTAAATCAAAAGTAGCTAATAAAGGAAACGACTCAATATATGTATCATGACAATTAAGCTTCTTTTCTATCCCTTCACTTACAGTCATTATAGCATGAGTCTGTGTCGTAATCGGACCATTGGGTGTCTTGATCGTCCTCTTGAGCAGGACACGTCGTGGACCAATCGCCACCGGAGTAGACTCGGACGATGGAGCTGTGGCGCCGGCGCCAGTTGTTGATGGCGACGAGGCCGCTGGCGTCTTCACCGGTTGACCGCCTGTAACTGAGATAGTTCAGATTCATTGTGATTAACATTTCAACTCGATGTACCAAATGGCAAAAACGATTTCAGAAATCAATAAACTGATAAAAATCAATACAATATCTTTAAAAATCAATAGACTTATCAGAAAATCATACAACACATTCGGAAAAGCACTCCCCCAACAATAAGACTGAAAATGACTCACCTGGCGTAGAAGGCCGTGTGATCGCTCCACTAGCACCAACGAGTACGCGTCGCACGACAGCTCCACCGGACGATGCTGCTATCGCCGGACGATGATTCGTGTCTAAACGAGAAGTCTTTCATAATAACAATATTGAAAAATAAAAAAAACAATCAATAAAAATGATCAGAATATTTTTAAAAATTTTAAAAAAATCAATAAAACTGTTCAGAAAATCAAATATACCGGGTGTTGCGTGCTGTTGCTGTACGACTCTTCCGGCAACCGGAGTGAGACGACCGGAACCAACTACCGGACGCAGTACTGGAGGACCGTCGTTCTAGATACGGTATGGTTAATAGAATATTGATTTCAGGATACGGTAGGATTTGTTGAATATTGATTTCTAAGAGATGATATAGCAGACAACAAGTCAAACACTCACATCTGGTGGTGTGGTCTGCGTACGAGCGGAAGCGGGAGCGGTCGACACAGGCGTAGTGGACGCGGCGGAGCGTTTCAAAGTCGTCTCCGAACCGCCTTGTGCGCGCGACTGACCCGTATCTGGGGGCGTCTGCAAGGAATCATCAAATTATAGGACACAAATATTATTTTATAATACACTAATTAAGAAAATAAACTAAGTAAACATAAGTAAGTAGTAAAACAAGTTTAGTTGCAATGATCCTCTCCTTACATATAGTGAAGCACAACATTAGAAGGATGAATGGAATCAATCAATAAATGGGGAATGACATACCGTATCCTTCGCATCTGACGATGGTTTCGAGATCGAACACGCGACTGGTGCAGATGTTGGAGCGCTAAAGTCACTGGGGTTTTGATTTTTAAAAATCAATAAAACAAAAATTAATCATAAATATTTACAAAACCTGCTATTAGAAGAAGTTGCGACCGACTTCGGTATCATCAGCAAGGGCTCATTGTAATCGTCACTGCAGAGTTCAAAGATCAATAATTACAAAACCAAAGTACAAACTACAAATTTGTCTAATTGCTAAACTACAACAAACATAATCCAAAGCAAGTAACGTGACTGGAAGACTACAACTGCCAATGAAACTAGACTACAATATAGAACATAATCTAGAGGTAAAAGACCAAAGACCAAAGATCAAAGATACTTGATCGCAGCAGCGGCCGTCGCTAGCAGATCACCAAAGGGACTGGCTTGAGATGGCGCAATCGGAGGAGCGGAGCGCGGAACGATAATCACCTGAAATTGTTTTTTTTTAATTAAATAAATACTAATAAATATTCGTGATACTGCTATTCATCAGTAGTCTGAGATCCTCTCCCCACAAACGAAATAAATAAATAAACAAAAAGATTCAAAGAATTAGAGGACATCTATCATGTCTTTCACCCATTTCAATAATTCTAACCTTTGGTTCTGGCGGTGGTGGAGGCGCGGGCTCCGGTTCTGGCGCTGATCCGCTAGTGGTCGCGTCGCCACCAGCATTCGTACCTGAAATATAAGAAATCCAAATTCACACTATTCCTTTACCGCACATTTTAATTATTTCATATTTCTTGTAAACGCATAAACTTATTATTATTATTATTATTATTATTATTATTATTATTATTTCAATATCGATCCAATTGACCTTGCAAATCAGGGTACCCTGAACGTCATCTATCATATCATTTCTCCAATCGATAAGCCAGTACTAATCGATCGATATATCAATCAATACAATATCGAACTCGATGGGAGTACTTCTAACTAATATCGGGTGTTATATCAGCGTCAATCGTCATCGTCTCTTCATAACTCTCCGCTCTCTCACCACTATCGTTCTCGCTCCCCTTTCCGTCTCTTCTACTCTCTGTTCTCTCTCGTCACCGTCTCTCAAAGAGTAGTCGTACTGTTTGCCATGCGTACTCGTGTTCACTTTTCCTGTCTATCTCTCACTCTGACTTTCTCTCGCTCTCTGACTCTCTCATCCCTCTCGCCCTTCTCATATAATCTACTCAATGGTGCCGGGCACACGAAAATACCACGTATACACTCATCATCCGTGATCTAGAAAAAGCAACACGAGTCCTAGCAGCCATTATGAGACAAGGACGAAACCCAAAAGCACCAGGCTTGAAATGATTCAAAAAAGCGCCTGATTAAAAAAGGGGGGGTTTCCTTCGTTCCCTATAATCGCACGTACTCAATTTCGCATTCAAATCTGTCCAGTATGGTCTCATCCACTCTTTTTCCTCTCTCAAAAAGGGCAAATTCTCTCATCTCGGGGGTATGAAGAGGCCAAACGCTATTACCATTATCAAGAGCCTCCTATAGATAGCGAGAGATGAGGTTCGATCTATCGAGATCATAGAACTACTGGCATATGATTATACAGTCTCATACCTAGTAGAGGTCAGGGCGAGAATCGATTGATAGATAATCGTATAAAGGTAAAAATGGGTAAAGAAGGTACAACCAAGCCAGTGATATTTCAAGGCCAATTCAGTACGGAGGGCCTAATCTCTTATTCGTATATCTAGGTTTAGGCATAGACAATGGTATATCTTGTCATATCGATTGATTGATTGATTAGTTTATATCAATTGTTCGTTTACTTGACAACATGATAAACAAAACAACGAATGTCTAGATCATAAACAAGACTGCGGCCACTCTATATACAAATCTGAATGACAGATAATCGACCTCCAACGTGGCACATGATTCATTTTTATAACAAATTGTGAAATTACAGGCAATGAATGGTCTATTATTACCCCTGCCGTCCCTAGGCCACTATTCACAGTATATAATATACATATATATTGAATATGGAATACACAAGATATATGATATAAGATATAGACGCTGCGACCGAAACACTACAAAACACATTACTGATTTCACTTATAATATTATCTACTTTTACATTTTAATATGCATGCCAACCTATATTTGCATATCTATAAGTATTATTGACTTAAGAATCCGATGCTTTGAAAGTACTGAATGAGGCAAGAATAGCGGCCAATGTAACATTAGGACGAAACGCAAAAGCACAAGGTTTGAAGTGGACTTTGAGGACGTAGAAGGATGAATTAACAACATTAATTAATTAAATAATAAAATTCGTACCTTCTAAGAAGCCGTCATTTGAATTTGACAGGAAAAATTCATCAAGACCCGATTCACTGAGTGCGACTGATAGTAGATCATCCATCAACACTGAAATAATAATAATACAAAATTTAAAAAAAAAGAAAAAAAATAATTCGTTAAAGAAAGAGTGTCGCAATTTGAAAAGTAAACAAGCAATTAAGCAAAGCAATGAAACATTTAACAGGTTTTAGTCAGTAGTATCAAAGGTGATTAAACAATTAAACAATTAAAGTGCAAAGAATTGATAACGGAAGTATCGATAGTAGTGAAAAAAGAGATAAAATGGTGAGAGATAGGAGGTTGAAACACATGATAATAGATGACTTGGATGACATAATTGATTAGAAAAAGAAGAAAAAAGTCACGAGACAGAAATAAATATTTATATTAATCGAGGATTAGATAGAAATGGTCGTAATATTGCCCAGAATGGAGAAAGATGAAGTAATGAACCTAGAGTCAACTAGGGAGAGGAGAGAATAGGCAGAGGGAGAGATATGGAGAGGGCGAGAATGAGATAGGGAAAGGCAACTAGGAATCGGATTGGGAAGGGAAAGGAGAGAGAGAATGGAATAGACGAGAAACGATGAGTGAGTGAAAGAAACTAAGTAGAACAAAGAATGAGATGAGAGAGGAGAGGGAGGGGGAGAAAGAGAGAGAGTAAAAAATAGAGAAAGAGAGACGAAGAGTAAAATAGAAGTGAGGCATGCGATATGGAAGACAGAGAAAGAACAACAGTAAATTTCGCAATAACACAAAGATATGACAATTGGATTAGAGTCCGTGTTCAAGGTCGGAAAATCCTTCGTTATCTGAGTGATTATAGAGAACATATCGTAAGGAAAAAGGACAGATGTCGAATTGAACAGATGGTGGGGCATGTGGTACCGCCTGATTGAATGGTGGGGATATACGCTGGATGAAGGTTTGGGTGGACGAGTAAATATTTTAAAGAAATACATGAATAAGAATCGCGGAAAAGTTAGCAGCAAAAGTGGTCAAAAGAGAACAAAGAAAAATGAATTTAAAAAATGAAAATAAAGCGGTAGAACTGGCACGGATACATTGGAATAAGAGAAATGTTAATTAAGTTGAAGCCTGTTGCTTTCTGGTTCGAACGAAATGTAAATTATACAAAAACTCTCAATGAAAATTATGCTAATCAACAAAGAACAGGACAAAATTCAAAAAAGAATTGGTCACTACTGCCGCGCCAAGGCACGTCTCGTGCGCAAATGTTATGACGCATTTGATTACACCACCCGCGAAAGCAAGCTTTCAACTGATTTTGACCCCTTTTGTTAGTTCACAACTTTTCATGATCTTGTTAGCTATCGTAAACACTGAAAAATAGGCGCTGTATTAACCTTTTCAATATTTCATCAGACATTGTATAAATGCGACCCAGTTGACTACCGTAGTTTACGAGGCAACTTGTAATGATCACGCGGCACGCTTGCTCTTCATTGCTTCTTCTTTGCAAATCGTGTTTCGATATGACAATTCCGGTTTTTGCAGACCGATTGGGAAGCAGCCGAACGACCATGGACGCGCTGATTGGTACACAGGCGTCGGTCAAGGTAACCATTCTCTCATTCCTTTCGATTTTCCTCTTCGTGATAACTGATAATCATCATTTCTTTGTTTTCAAATCATTTTCTAATCAATAACATTTGAACATAGGGTTTGAGCTATCCTACATGTTTCTGGATATTGATTAATTGATTGATTATCGAGTGATTGGTTGGATATTGATTAATTCTTTACTCATACAGCTTATAGGGCTGCGACTACGATCACACCTTAGATGATCATCCTGGAATCTCGGTTGTATATAAACCGACGAACACGAAACGTTCCCTACTCGATTACCTTCGACAACGCGAGGTATGCTATTTATTCTAAAAACAATGAAGGAATATTGTTATTTGTTGTCCTTTTATTATCCTGTTTTCAGTTCAAATTATCCATATCACGCGTATCATTACATTTTATTCAAAATATAATATATACCGCCTATGATAATTTAAAAAAAAGATAACTAGCTGAAATAAAGATGTGATTCATCACTGATATCATGTCCTCATTTCCTTGCCTTGAATAACTATTAGAATAGAGTTATTATGATTTTAAAAGTTGGTAATCTAATATTTATAATAAAGTAATGGTTATAATAGTAATAATGTTAATAATATTACTAGTTACTATGTAAAGTAATAATTCGTCAAAGGTACATTATGCATTCCCCATGGTATATATTTCCATCTTAATATGTCATCTTCATGACTTATTCGCTCTGTTTGGTCATTACTCTATGTACATTCTATACCGGTTTAATCCAAGCTTATCCAGTCACTTCCCTGCTCTGAGAGCAGCAGCGCTCTCTCATCTATGATTATCGATCGGTCCATAATTATCGATTTTTGAAGATCTCATCTAAACGTCATGTGCCTCGACCTCAAATAGTCTACGACATTGATAAGGTGAACACATACGCGCGTGTTTCCGTTCTGGGAGCGAATACGATGGTCAACCTCAAAGCCTGGTTAGTTCATGCCAGTTCATGGTATAATTTAATTCGTAGACAAGCTTTGTCGCTGGAAGTTAAAATCGGGTGGAATATTTGAATAAGATTATTGATTCTCCACTTTATTTTCAATGAAATTTGGCTTTTTTAAACACCATAGGGCACACTATTAGCTAACTTATTTATTAAAATAAATTACATTTAAAGCGCATGTATACTTATCTATTAATACATCTATTAATACTATTAATTTAACTAACCGGGTGGGTCTTGTAGGTAGCGTCAATGTCGCCCGCGGTATAATTAATAAAATTGTATAATCAATAAACTAATAATTGAACAGTGGTTATACTTCGTGATTGATATAATCTAAATTACTACAATCATCGTTATTCCTCTCATATACCGTAATCCTTTGATCTACAGTGACGGTCGTCTGACTCGAGAGTTCTTCGAAGCCTCACTGCTTGCCGTATCGCCGGATGCCGAAATGCTGGTTAAGATACGAAGACGTGGACAAGAGGGTTCGTTAAAGTCAATCGATAATGGTTACTATGTCTTTATCAATCAATAATTGGCAAAAAGGTCTACTCTCGATTAATAAATCAATCGATATTCTCTTGGTTTGCAATCCCGCTGATAATTCGTTACAGTAGTTTTCATGCATGTGCAATATCCCAACAAAATTTCATGGCACCCTGCAAATCTGAGAGTACGACTCGCTGCAAATGCGAAAACAGTATTAGTTAACATCAAAATGTTGTATTAATTTTGATTTTTAACAAAATTAATTGTTTCTTTGAATTCCACCCAGCAAGTACTATCTATGGTAGGTCTGCACAATGGTGAGATGGAGGGCTGCCCAACCTACAGTAGTTATAATGTGGATTTGATTTCAGAATCTCGTGAGTACGGTAGCGCCGAGCTGACCACCCGTGTACTGTATATTGTGAAGATGGCCACCTCTCATATTGTCTGGGTAAGTGTTGGGGCAGAGTTACAGTATATCGATTGATTGTAGGATATTGATCTAGTTTACGATATGTTAATTTTTTTATATTTAATTTATAATTTTGATGATTGATTATAATTTGATCTCAAAGAAAATTGTTGTTCGTAGTGAAAATTTATTTAAAAATGACTTATGCGTCACTTATGGCAATCCCGACGCCAAGTGCGATGGAAACCATCGTCAAGCGTCTTTAATAGGACCAGAGAATATTTATGATTTAATCCCTTACTTTATTTCGAGTTATCATGTTTCGAACATGAAATTGATTATAATAATGTGTTAGTTTTTTCATGCGAAAGTCACGCCATAACTTTATCGCTTGCGAAATATCTTTTTCTACTCACAAAACTACAGATAATTGCTGACGAATCATTGTTATTTGCTTCGTTTTCCCCGTTGTTTTTGAGTTGTTTTTGAGTTTTTCACTAGGCCTGTTTAAATAGATTTGCCAAATGGAAAGTTGATTATAAACACAATTATACTAAATGATATAATTTTATTAGTATTATTATTATTATTATTATTATTATCATTATTATTACAGCCATGTTGTCTGCTACAAGAGGACGTTCCCTCCACCAGTCTGTGTTCTGTGGCCTTCTCCAAGCGCAATGGCATCGTCGCTTGTATCACCGTTGACAGGTACGTTACAGTATTCTATCGGTTGGCATACGGTAGCAAAAATATCGATTGAAATGCACTATATATGACCTTTGATTGGCATACGGTACATCTGATTATCGATTGATTTTAGTGGTTCCGAGGAGAGACCGGACAACAACGCGCGCCCCCAAGTGCCTATACAGGTGATTTTGCGTTTCCTCAACAAATTATACATGACTCTTTTAACCATAGATTCGATTCTTGCTTATCACGGACTCATAGGTGGGCGTGTGAAAACGAAATTATTTTGCGCATAGCCTTGCTTTCCTATAGGGGCCTTGCGCATAGCCTTGCCTCGCAAGAATCGGACAAATTCCAGTCGAATTCGTCAAAAAATATAAATGCGCACAGCCATGCCTCCCACTTGCCCGGTTTGCGCACAGCCTTTCCCCCAGCGTGCCCACCTATGCACGGACTATAAAATTGTTTCGATAAGTTCAAAACATGAAATTGGCAATACAATATTTATCACGTTATAACATTGGTGTGATGACAGGGATCCTTCACAGATCAATAGGTTTCCTTTCTTCTATTCATCGCTCACGGTGTTATAACTTGATTCTCTATTTCCTACATCTGAGCTAACAACGAAGTAGAACAAGTAGTACGTGAAATTATGCCCATTAAATTACTATAATTGTTAGTTGGCATGCATCTTAATTTCACGATAGATCTATATTTTCAAATGAAAGATTTTATTTATGAATCATCATGACTCATCTTGCACGCGGTACATTCCAAAGATGTTTGTGCCCTGCCAAATGTGCATCGAAGACATCCTGCTTAGCTAATTTCCTCATCCCCGCAGTTGAATTTTTTGTGTGAAATGCCCTACAAATTGTCTAAATCAACCCGGGTGAATCATGATGTCATGATATCGATAGTTATTTATTTATCATGTTGTCAGTGGCGATATGGCACTCGCGTTTTTTATATACTCGTTCCTTGTCTACTGGTTAACACATAACAGTAGTGATTGTGATATATTAACCCAGGTGGAGGTATGGTTGAGGTGTTTGAGAGATAGATAGATATTCATGCAAACAGGCAGACAGATAGATAGACAGACAGACAGGCATAGATAATCACCATCTCAGTTGTTCAACTTTGATTTGTCTATGTAATAAGCCTTTGTTGTAACAAATTTGATTGTGATTATTATTATTATTACTAATATTTCCAGCTTCGAGTGGATATATTCGTTCCTTGGGCAGCCGCCCAAATCTCTTCCATCAATTCGGTCAATCTGGCTTTGAGATATGATAGGAATAATCGATTGATTGAGAAGTAAGTGCCAACCACGTCCACTCTGATCGCACGCTCTCACTTCCTCTGTCTGTGATAACGTGTTGCTAGAGAGTTTCCAATCATCCTAATTGGAAACTCTCTAGCAACACGTTATCATGCCTTTTGCCTTTTATCGATTGATTTTGATCCGACCCTACCGTAATCTGATCACGTTCAGGCGTTGCCTGCGTGTGCACAATCACGGCGTCATCATCAACTGTGGATACCAGATCATCTTCCTTACCGTAACCCCCAAACCACTGGTGCCCATCAAAGTGCCATCGGAGCCCAGACTGGTATGGTAGTATATGATACGAAGATAGAGATAGAGATATAGAGAGAGTTGGCAAATGTGCATTTAACAATGCACGTATGTGACGCAATAAGAAATAGAAGAATCAATTCACGAAATGACTCGATATGATTGGTATTGAATGCACCAAGCGACATTCTTCACGAATCGATCTGGCTCGTAATTTTATCTCCTTAATTACATGGTGAAACGCGCAATCAACTGGAGTTTTGCTATGAATAATCACTTATGAATCAAATTACTAGAGCCCAATTTATTCGACGATGCACGGCATTTCGGGTCGGGAGAGTTGGGGCTGGATTATGTAATCACTGAATAATCGATATAATTAATCAATATTCAACGATGATCTACATTCTTCTCTTCTTCAGACCTGGCAAGCGCAGCACGTGCGTGCTCCCCTCGGAGTGGTGTATGGCGCGTCGGAACCGTTGGAGCGTCGTGTGCCCGTGGAGATCGGCGAGACCATTTCGGTACGGTACCTACCGTATCATATCCCTACCGTAGACCCCGTATTCCAGGTACGGTACGCCCAACCCTACTGTAGTCGCGCAGCTGAACTGTCATCTCCTGTGCGGCTATCGCTACGAGAGATTACGCCACCGTCGGAAATGCCGACCACTCGGGCCAGAGGTACATATTATCGATTGATTGATTGATGCTCATACCGTACTCATTCTAGTCCCGTTACAGGACCCGTGGGTAGGATGATCGCGCAATTGACGACTCCACAGCCCCCCAGTCGACTCTACGTCTCTCGGCAGGTACGGTAGATTGTGGCGGGGGAATGTGTTAGACTGGGTCAGATTCGTGATTGCTCACCTGATTAACCCGTTCAGGCTTGCCTGATCGAGCAACAACTCAACGAGTATCTGCCTAAATGGTACGCGAGACAGCAAGGCAAGACTTTCATTGGATTTATCGATTACGAAGTCAGTTTTTTTTGTTATTTTTTTAAACTTTGATGCTTTCTTGTTTACCTGATTGTGAAAAAAAATTAATTATCTTATCAACACTTTGTGTGGAAGAGTAGGTCATGGACAGGGGGATTTACTGGCAACTTCTTCCGTCTCTAAGAGACTTGATAAGAAAAGTCTAATAACCAACGAAAAGCTAAATTGGAAACTCTCCGCTCTGGCAATGCTCTCTCGCTTTCTTGTTTTACGATATATGGTTGCTAGAGCGGAGAGTTGCATTATTTGCCTTAGAGGTGCAGACGAAGTATTGAGCGAGGACTTCGTGGGTTATCTCCAACTATTTTTTCCCTGAATTCTGTTTCATGATTCACTATTCGAAAAGGAGAATAATAATATCTTTTAATGTGATACAGAGAGAAATGCATTAGGGACACATAAATACAATGCGATCAAGTGCAGCTTCTTTGATTCTGAAGAACGTCTTACTTATCTGATCAGAAGAAAAGAATTAATTATGATAGAAGTACCCCTTGTATGGGACCTCAGCACGCCCAGACTAATCAGTCGTTTAGTGGCAACTATTCCCTCCCCAATTCTTTGCTTGATAAAGGCATAGGTCGAATAGCTAGGTTATCGGTTTTCAAAATGCGGTCAGGTTTTTCGATTTTTGGCAAATTTGGCTCAAAATGCGGTCAGGTTTTTCGATTTTTGTGAAAATTTGGCTCAAAATGCGGTCAGGTTTTACGATTATTTGGGAAATTTCGGCACAAAATGCGGCCAGGCTTGGTGCTTTGTAACATACTTTTCGATCTATGGATAAAGGTCATGAAACTGTAAACTGTTCACTTTAGGCTGATGTCGTCGCGGTGGACAATACGCAGTTACTCGCATACATTGGCGTGTACGTAAAGGCCGAGCTTGCACTCGGCGCCAAAAGAGATGGAGAAGGGTCCGCGGCGTCTTGTGGCGCCGCGACTACGAGGAATGTTCCCGAAGCGTCGTCATGTGATGAAACGACGCCGACGGCGGATTCTGTAGCGTCGACGAATGAGGCAGAAAAAAGAGTAGCCAAGAGACGAACCCAATTCGACGTACTCTACCTATCCTTTGAATGGTAAGTAGCTTATGGTAATGCGGGTTACGGTAACCTATGTTGCTAGTAATTCTTGCATAATTTGTTCTCCTTTTTGATGGTTTTGTTTTCTTTTCTAATTATGACTTATCGATTAATTTGAGGCACATTCTGGACGGCCGTCCTGCTCGACCCGAGATCCACCGTATAGCCGAAGCAATCAATCGGCGCCAGGTTGGTGTGTGTAGTGCGAGTACGGTAGTATTGGTGGTGTTTTTGTGTTCTGATTGGGCAACATCGCTTCTTTTTATAGGTTGTGGATCGCAATCGCTGGTACAGGGGCAATCCACGTGAGAGCTACGAGCAACACGAGGTGATGTATACGGAGAAGCGATCTCACAGGGGTGAGTAGAATGGAAAAATAAATAAAAAAATGAATAAATAAATAAATTTTTAAAAAATCGTTTAGAACAATGCCTTTAGAAAAACGTGAAAAATCTGTCCACGATATATGATAATTTGTCGACGTTTAAATTTGTTTTGTTTAGGTCCGATCGAGTTGACCGCGGTATACGCTAATCATATTTCCGTGAGACAGAAGGTTAGGTTGTTTGTTTTTTTTTTAAAATTTGTCAAGATTTATTATTTTATCTCTCGGCTTGTAAATAGTTTAAACATCTCATACGCTTTTAACAGGCACCCGAGTTCCCATGTGTCTCACAAGATGACGCTGATGTTGAGGACGTTGAGCTTGATGATGATGACGATGACGAGCAAGATGAAGGCATCATCGATGCGCCTGATTCTGAAGAGTCTTTCTAGTTTTGTAGTTTGCTCAGCTTGATGATGATGACGTCATCGATGACGATGATGTCGAAGAATGATCTGTTCGTAGTTTGTAGTTTGATCTAGTCTGTAGTTTGCCCAATCTCACACTTCAATGTACAATTGCGTCTGTATATTTAGGTTCTGACGTACTATAATATCTGTAAATTACGGTTTTGTTTACGCTAATTGTTGTTTTGCTAGGCTATTATAAAGAAAAAAACGAGTAGCCGATTTCATCTCATTTCATGTAGGATCTCACCCAATCTTGTTCTCATGGTACTAACGGTTCTTGTTATTTATTAATTATTGTTTTTGTTATTATTAAATCAACCTTTATCATTGTTTGTAGTTCTTAATTCCCTGTGTTATGTTGCAAAATTTCACGTTCCAATAAACGAGTACGTTTCGTGCGTTGATTGCTACCTGTCCTTGAATATTCAACCAACGAGTTCTCATGTCTCGTTTGATATCTATTAATAATAACAAAAATAATATATTCCATAATATATTATTGATTGACAATAGAAAATACTGTGGAGAGGTCATCCTACCTTAAAGCCACAGTAACCTTTTGGTGCGATGAGTTACCGTAATCTTTGACCGTACCGTAGCCTTCAGAATGGACGATCCAATCGATGGAAGGGTCGTCGTGGACGGTGTCATCATGGAGCCTTCAATCGATCGACCACCATCATCCCTCATGGAGAAGTTGAGAGGTACACTTGGACGACAATATTATTTTTGTTAAGCTTTTCACATTTTATCTTTGATCTTTGCTTTCTCGCAGATCCCAAGACCATGCTGGTCGGCGTGCTGCTCACGGTGAATCTGCTCAACTACATGGATCGATTCACGATCGCCGGTGTCCTGACACATCTTCAGGTATATACTGTAGATTCGTGATGATTTATTGATTGATTTTTGTTTTATTTCTGCAGGAATACTTTCACATGGACGACAAGCAGGCCGGTATCCTTCAGGTATTATCGATTTTAATTGGATTTTAAATGATCAATTAGAAAGAAAGAAAAGGACAGATGAGAACTGGGATGTTTTATATATATTTTTAGGGGGGGGGGGTGTCAAAATCGATAAATCAATAATCAATATTTTGAAATTTCAAAATTGCAGACCATGTTCATTGTCTTCTACATGTTGTGTGCGCCCATTTGTGGTATTCTCGGCGATCGATACAATCGGTATGCTATTGTACGGTTTTGCAGGGTAATATTAGAGTAAGTAGCACGTAAAAAGTACATATAAGTACTCTTTACTTACTTGTTTGTTACTGTTTTGCTATTTCATGAATATATAACGAAAAAAGTAAGTAAATAGTAAGTTACTTTTTTCGCGCCACTTACTTTAATATTACCCTGCAAAACCGGAGTTTGTTTTTGACTTTGCCACTTTTCAAATATTAATCTGGCGCCAAATTTAAAATTTATATGTTTGCAGAAAAATCATGATGTCAATCGGTCTATCCATCTGGATCGTTTCAGTGCTCGCGTCCTCGTTTGTAGGCAGAGAGGTATGGTAGCTAGACGACCCTGATTCAGGCTGTATTACGGTAGTAATATCGATTGATTGATTTATTTATTGATTACAGTACTTTGGCTTGTTCATGTTCCTACGTGGAATGGTGGGAGTAGGCGAGGCATCCTACTCTACCGTAGCCCCTACCATAATCGCCGATTCGTTTACGGGAGCGGAGCGATCGATCGTTCTTATGATCTTCTATTTTGCCATTCCAGTTGGCAGGTATGGTATTAATCGATAATGTATATATCAATACCGTAATACATCATTGGAAAAAACTGTATTGTTTTTATATAATTTTTATTTTATCTACATGCATAGTCATGCAACGATTCATGAAAAAAAATGAATTATAATAAATTATGATAATAATGATTTCGCTATTTAGAAGAAATCAGTGAAAGATTGGTGACACAGGGCGGGAAGGGGTAGGGATCTCCATACTGTATCAATATTGCAAATACACTGTTGTTAACAATCAGTCGATGGTTCTTTCAGTGGTCTCGGATACATTGGAGGCGCATATGTGTCTCTATGGGCAGGTGGATGGCAATGGGGAGTACGATTCACACCCATTCTAGGAGTGGTACGATAGTTTATTGATTTTATTCCTTATGATTACTTTGATAAATGCGTAATGATGATAATAATTATTATTATTGACTTGTTGATGACACTATCAAGATGCATTCCCGCTACCCGAAGCATTCACGTTACGGGCAATTTATTAGATCTCAAAATTGAATGGATAGCTCAGTAAACCTCCTTTACATGAGAATATCAAAATCATATCTGATTGCTATTTATAAATAACCCCTGTCACCTTCCAAATATCCCTACTATTATTATTATTCCATCTATCAAATCTGTATTTGCTGTCGCACCTGTCACGGGTGTATCAAATAAATCAATAAATAACTAAATATACTTGTAGATCTGTCTTCTACTGCTCATCTTCGTTCTTGAAGAGCCTGCCAGAGGCGAGGCTGAACACGCCGGTGCCATGCCTGACACTTCGGTCCTCGATGATCTACGATATCTGGCCGGAGTGTAAGGGGTTTATTGATTATTACTCTATCGATTTATTGATTTTTGATACCTCCACGGTTATGAAACTCTGTGTTCCCTACTGTTGTAGATTGATTGTCCTTATCTCGTCTCTTATCTCATCTTAATAATAATAATCATAGGTCGAATAGCTAGGTTATCGGTTTTCCAAATCCGGTCAGGTTTTTCGATTTTTGACAAACATGGCTCAAATTCCGGTCAGGTTTTTCGATTTCTGTGAGATTTTGGACCAAAATCCGGTCAGGTTTTTCGATTTTTGTGAAATTTTGGCTCAAAATTCGGTCAGGCTTAGTATTTTGTAACATACTTTTCGACCTATGATAATAATAATATATTTATGTTCTCTAAAGGAAAAGATACCCTGTGATTAATCATCGTTTAATGGTCGTGCCTATAGCAGCATGATGAGACGCGCTTTCACCGGGTTTGGTAGGGCAATGCTGGTTGAGAAATAGAAATAGTTTCTAATGATTCGTGTTGTCAATGATAATGATGATACAGTATTCCTTGTTCTCTTTGCAGTCCGACCTTCCGCTACACGACCATGGGATTCACGGCGGTGGTTTTCGCTGCGGGATCGCTCGCTTGGTAAGCTTATATTTTTGCAGTTGTTATTGATTGATTCGTGATTATCGATTGATTTCCCTATCCTCAGGTGGACGCCATCATTGGTTGAGCACGCATATGCCGTGCAGCACGGCACGAGTGGTGTTCCGGAGAGTGAGAAGGCCAGGTATACTGTAGAGTACTGTAGGGTATACTGTAATACTGTAGAGTAGCATGTTACTATACTGTTCTTACTAACTAGAAATATGATGATTGGTCGGCGAAAATGCTACGGGGTTACGGTGATGTGTCTACCATGGGCTTTACCTTGGCCGTCGTTGTGCCGATAATCTTAACAATGTTAATGTTTAAAGGCACATTCCAAGCTAATGTGGCACTCTTCGTTCTGACCATGCTCCCTTGCTTTCTTTGTCTGCGAGAGAATGTTGCCAGAGTGGAGAATAAAATTATCTCGGGGTGTGCCTTTAAACGCCAGCAGAATGCGTGTTTCACACTCTTACTATATCATCCATAACGCTGAGCGGAGCGATTTTGGTCTTTCTTAGTTTTGGTAAAAAAACTTAATGACACAATAGATAAGCACCTACATTTTTTTACTCCGTGGGACTTATTTAACGGATTGAAGCAGGAATTTGTTTTATTTTTATTTCTATTAATTTAATTTATTCAGCGTATCACTGATCTTTGGACTGATCACAGCGGCTGCTGGATTGGTCGGAGTGACAACCGGATCCATGGTCGCTCAGGTAGTTATTTATATTACTCATAATTAATAATAAATATTAATTAATTAATTAATTAAATATATAGTTATTTTGCATTTGGTATGCTACATCAAAATCTTTTCTTTTCTTAGCAGTATCGTGTATCTTTTATCGTGTCTTTTACGTTTTCCGTTACTGATTTCTTTAATTTTTTAAAATGAGTAACACTTTATACCAATATATATCTCTGCAGGCATGGCGCGAGGGACGCTGGGGTCTACGGGCGTCTCATCGTGCGGACGCGGTCGTATGCGGCATGGGCGCACTTGCTGCAGTCCCCGCTCTCTTCGCATGTCTCATCGCTGCGGGGCATGTCATCAATCTTGCGTGGGTAAGGTCGTTTATCCTCATAATAAGAAAAGACGTTTCATTGCACAATAGGTCCCATGGTCTAGTGGTAGTGGTGCAGCTTTGTCACCCTCTGGCTGTGGGTTCAATCCCTACCTCGGTCCTTGCAAAAGATGTATGTATCCATCGATGATGATATCGATCATCCTTGCTCTGCGAGTGGTGTCGACGAAGCACTTTCCCAACGGTGGGAGAGGCGAAAAGAGCGCCCACTATGAACATTATGGCCTCTGAGATGGTTCATGCGTACACTTTTGTATAACTGTAGCGTAGTGGTTGTGAGGTAAGATTAGTGACCACTTGACCCAGGTTCGAGTGCGATGGCGGGAATTTTATACACAAACACGAGTATTATAGAAACATTACAGGCGATTTTTGGGAAATATAATTGAATGGGGGGGGGGGGTGTTTACTTAAAGATATTTATTCTGTTCAGTTCTTTGTCTTCGTCGCGGTTACTCTCATGTGTCTCAATTGGGCCATCAACATGGACATTCTTATGGTATCTTCAGATTTCTTTTAAAAATTGTTTAAAAAACTATGTATTGTTGCTAACATTAGTATGTAAACTTTAAAAAAGGAATTAATAAAATCGGGTAATTCTCACTGTGCTCTTTTTGTGAACAGTATTTAGTGGTGTTTTTTTTGTGTTCGGCGACCATATCAATCAATCTATTACGGTATTTGACAACAATTATCGATTGCCTCAATTACAGTATGCATTACAGTATGTCATCGTGGCAAATCGTCGTGCGACAGCAACAGCCATCCAGACCATGATCTCTCATCTCTTCGGTGACGCTACCTCCCCCTACATCGTCGGTGTAGTGTCGGACGCGCTCAGAGGTATACGGTAGAGACCTTTTCCCAAAACAACAGAATCACTCGAATGAATAGGCCAATCGCCTCTCCATGTTGAATCCGTGTTTCTGTGAAAATATGTATATCTTGAAAATACTCCGGAAATGCTTCTCTTATCATTTTTTCAATCAAAAGTGGTATATCAACTTATCGATCGGAGTCTTACTACTTATCAATCAATCAATAATCAGGCGATGATATGTCATCAGCGGGCAATTTCTTTTCTCTCCGAACTGCCCTCTTCATACCGAATGCTGTACTCATCTTTGGAGGTATGGTGCTCTTCAGTTGTTCAGTACTCGATAGATTTTGCATACTGTAGCCAGTCTACGATAGGTCTTACCGTGTTCTTATTGAAGGGGATTAAATAAAAATAACCCTTTTAGACTCATGGTGCTATAGATTTTTTTCTGATCGAAGTGTAAAAATCGGTAAAAAAAAATTACAATTGCATATGTTTCAGGC
Source organism: Parapristionchus giblindavisi (assembly GCA_943737045.1). Classification (NCBI taxonomy): domain Eukaryota; kingdom Metazoa; phylum Nematoda; class Chromadorea; order Rhabditida; family Diplogasteridae; genus Parapristionchus; species Parapristionchus giblindavisi. The sequence goes on from CALSFV010000657.1 coordinate 369,297, forward strand.
GCCTTCTACCTCTACGCGACCTTCTTCGTAGTTGAGGATCAACGTAAAGCCATGCACTCGATGCACTGTGAGTTGTGTTATCTCAATACTTTGTCTTTGTTTATTATCGGTGTGAAACATGAATATTGCGGGTCTGAGGCATCGATGCAGATTGGTAAATTCATCAGTGGTGAAAAGTGCTCTGAATGAGACCTTGTTTTATTTACCTTTTGCTGATAACAACAATTTATTATTATTATTATTATTATTATTATTATTATTATTATTATTATTATGCTTTCAGTGGCTTCACAATGGGACGATGATGACGATGTTGAGGATGGGCGTGGTCTCATCAATCCATCAATCGATAATCACGACGAAAGCGAAGATGGCGACGATGTCCAGGTGCTCGTTCGTGATTGACGGGGCGAAGCCGAGGAGGAGATTTGGGGCGGTGTACGCGACGCGTCCGCCTCCACGCGTCGCGGTTCCATCCACGCGGCGCTTCACGACGATCCGCCCACACTGGCGCGGCTGCCGCAACACATTGACTGGCGCGTCACATACGACGAGCGGACGGGAACGCCAGATCTGACACAGAGATGGTCTCCCCCGATTGTTCAATAATAGTAGTAGTTCTTTTGTTTGTTTATTCATCCATATTATCGATTGATTTTTACCCAATCATATATACTACACACTATGTATTCCCGATGTTAGTTGCCCTGTCAGCACACCCACTCCATACTACTCTATCTATGCTCCTCTCTCGGCTATGTCTCTTCCATTACGGTATTGACAGATATTGATTGAATATCGATAACTGTCGTATCGATTGTATACTGTATCTACTTTTCTGTATACTGTATCCGCATTTGTTTGTATATGAGCACGTACGTTTTTCTTTCTCTCCGATCATTTGCATGTTTTCTCTCATAATATTACAGAGTTTACTGTATGTTGTGTGTATTTTCGTTTGTTTTATGTTGCCCATCAATGCCTCCTAAGTAACTGGTAAGATGAATTCTAGCTTATGTGATTTGTACAAAAATGAAAACAAAAAGTGTATTTTTTTGAGATTTTTAAAAATAATTTTCATAATTTGCTCTACCTTTCTACCTACGTTGTATAGTGCGTGCCTTTCACTCCATCTTCACCATCCTGTTCCTTCTGAGAGAATCCCTTCCTAGTGATACAATTCGTGCTTTGTTTTATCGATTTATCGATTATTTTTTGCTTTCGTTGCATTGTTTCATCTATGACTCTATATTTTCTAATCTTTCTATCCGCTATGCGGTGCTTTCTATATTCTTTCTCACTTTGTTTGTTGAATTTCTAATATTAATATATCACGATCAAAAACAATATTAAGCCTTCATGCTCAATAATTCGTTCGCCGCTGAGATAAACTTTATTGTTTTATGAAATTCAATCGAAACTAATTTACATTACATGTACATTTTACACAATGTTATTTGCTGGTTTTTTTTTCTTATTTATCTTAGATTTTTTGTCTTTCTTAGAAGAAACATGCCAAAAAAAGCAAAACGAACAAACTTACACTTGGTTAAATAGAAAAAAAACGGGCGGCAAAGAGATGTGACTCAACAATGGGATGAAGAAAAGTGGAGAAGAGAAGATGGAAAGGGATGCATAAATGGATATATTGATTGACTCCGAGATAGACAGGAACGGGAAGATGATCTATCTTGGTGAGATGAGAAGAGGAAGAGGGAATCTAAAAATATTAAAAGACCTTTCTAGAGACTTGTAAGCGCTGAAATTTCGAAATTGATCTATTTCAAAATTAGGAAAATGAACTTCTTTATTATAAAAGATTTTTGGTGTTTGGTTTTTAATTTCTTTTACGCAAATTGAATTTTTTTTTTAAATTTCTACGCAATACTACTAGACTGTAAACGATTGGTGATATATGACCGAGTCGACAGCTACTCTGACCTGGAAAGAAAGCATTTACACTAATCATTACGGTAGAAAAATATCACTCGGAATCAAATATTTTGCCTGCACTCTCGTCCAACTCATGATTACCACTCCACTTCCTCATACCTAACCTCTGACAATCGCCACACTTATTTGATATTCGAAAGATACTATTTATGTTTCTAAAGAACTATGCAAAACAAAAAAAATACGCTCGTTTACAAGAAAACAAGAGTTTTTTATACGCTCAATATTCCCGTTTTATTTCATTATCTTATCCTACCGTTACGGTATCCGCGGATCCTATCCTACCGTATCCTATCCTACCGTGTCCTATCCTACAGTATCGTATCCTACAGTATCGTATCCTATCATATCCGCGTATTCTACTGCTACCTACATCATACTCGCTACGAATAGCATTGCTGTATTGAAGAAGTATTGGTTGATAGTGCAGTTTCATTATGCGAAACCTGGTGATTTTGTGTGCCAGCAAAGGCAGATATGCGTTTGGGAATTTCAGTACAAGTGTTTATTCATTGATGAGATCCATAAAAGAATAAAAATAATCGATAGTTATTACTTGAGATTACGTGAGCTTTCCGTTCAGGAGTGAAACTGTTACAAGCTTGGGCCAACGGCAGTCTCTTCCAGCATTCGAACAGGAAAACCTCGGACGAGAACCTATACAACTACCAGAGCTAAACGGCGGTAGTTGATCTTTGATCTTTGATTTTCCGGCCTCTATGTTAACCTCTCGCTCGTGCCTCAACGATCACGTTACACAGGGTAGAATGAATTTCAAGATTCCGGTATGAACAATATCACTCCTTATATGGGTCTTTTATCTTTAACAAAAAACAATATTTAACTTTCGATTATTGGTCTTTGACAGAAAAGAACGTACAAATTTCGATGAAAAATATGAATATTAATCATAAGGTAACTAGCCAAAGGCCACATACAATTATAATATACCACGGTTTAATTGAATGCAAAGATCTTAGATAATCTGCAGAAGGATATTCGCTATTATCCAAAGATCAAAGATCAATTATTTTACAGAGACTCGGCAATCTTATCTACCTCGAGGGTGATTTCTGTTCCTTCCGGCAATACATACAGAAAGGCCCAAGAATTTTGTGTCGCATTGATTCTTATTTCTCCACCATCCACATCTAATCAATCAATATCTCATTAGAATGTAGAAGAATCCAAAACCACATTATCATGACATCGAACTCGTGGCCACAATATGAAACTAAGAACTTATCAATCATCTACTTCTCAATATCTTTCATTTATTAGTAATCGTATTGTACCAGTATAGAACTCTTTTGAAAATCATATAGTAACTATACCAAATCCTACCACTTTTTGTTGTTTCGTTCGAAAGCTCTCGCTGTGATCAAGTAATTGCAGTGGATACAACATTTCTTCATATTTTATTTCGCTTTTTATCTTTCTAATTGTTTGTCACATTAGCAATCTCTCTGTAAGAAATGATAAAAATAATTATTAAAAATTATTATCTTTGTTCATTTGGTATTGTACCTCTTGTAATAGCTATAATATTTTGTTTTATAGAGAGAAATCAATAACAAGAGCAGTGATTATCGATCGCTACCTAAATATTGGATCTATCTTTAAAAATGACTTTTTGGCCATAGTTTGTTTACCCTCATACTTATTATACAGACATCGTTTACAAGAAATTTGACGCCAGTCACGAGAGAATCGACCTAAAATGGCTATTTTTCGGAATCGGGCGAAAAACATGAAATGAGTTAGCATCAGATTTCGGTACCTCTAGGCATGTCCTACCATCTCCCAAAGTGCCATTGTGTAAATATCATTCTGGGGCTCCCTACACCGGGTCGGTCATCCGGGAACCCAACTTTGAACTCAAATATCTCGGTTCAGGTGCATTTATGTGAAAAACTGTCGAGAGGGTAACCCCCACTATTTTCTCGTCCTCTATCGACGAACCAGAGGTCACAAAAGTGCTTCCGAACAGCGCTACACTCTGGGACAAATAATTCAAAACCTGTCGATTCGGCGCGGACGGGCCTGAAATATGTTATGTAACTTTTCGAGGGCTACAAAATGAGTGGTTTGCGAAAAAATACGTTAATGCGTTCGTATGGTTCATCCCCTTGTTAATTTCCTGATGTTTTGAAGTCATTTTCGCCCAACCACAATCTCTCGTTTCACACACTCTCTCGCCGGAGAGTGAAAGAAATACAGGGAAGAGAAGGGAGAAAACGATATGTTTCATTCCGCACCGCGCTCGAGACCGTGCGGTGTAGAATGGAATGGAATGGAATGAAAAGGAATGGGCGAGAGAGAGAGTGTGAAACGAGAGATTGTGGGTGGTGAAAATGACTTCAAATCATCAGGAAATTAACAAGGGGATGAACCATACGAACGCATTAACGTTTTTTTTTTTGAAAACCACTCATTTTATAGCCCTCGAAAAGTTACATAACATATTTCAGGCTCGTCCGCACCGAATCGACAGGTTTTGAATTATTTGTCCCAGAGTGTAGCGCTGTTCGGAAGCACTTTTGTGACCTCTGGTTCGTCGATAGAGGACGAGAAAATAGTGGGGGTTACCCTCTCGACAGTTTTTCACAGAAATGCACCTGAACCGAGATATTTGAGTTCAAAGTTGGATTCCCGGATGACCGACCCGGTGTAAGGAGCCCCAGAATGATATTTACACAATGGCACTTTGGGATATAGTAGGACATGCCTAAACAAGAATAAAACTGGAGAGAACTTGTTTTGTAGTTTTTCTCAATTGCGACATTTAGGTCGATTCTCTCGTGACTGGCGTGATATATAGTATATTGACTCGAAGGGAAGCGACTCCCTTTCAATGTTAGATCAGTGATAGAGTGGTCAGACGGTAAGAATAGATCGATGGGCAGAGACGCAGAGAGTCATCGCGCGCGCAGAACCCCAAATACAGCCACTATTGAGACGGGTGGAGGGCGGTGATAACTAAACGAAATGAGAAAAATTAAAAATTAAAATTTTAATTATTTTTGTAATTTTCTATGTAATAATGTTTATTCATGTAATAATTAAAACATTCACTAATCTAATAACTGACGATTACTGTAGAATACGAAAACCATTAAAAATGAGAGTATTTATCCAACCATGTGAGAAGGAGATTCATTGGCACTTCTTCGGTTTCTGGATGAAATGAGAGTTTTGTCTCCTCCTTTCCTTGCTCTCTCATCCTAATCCAATTTCATTTTCATATCACCCACATTCCCCTATAAAAGCATTCGATTCCTTCTCTCCGGTTCAGTCCAGAGCTCTCCCATTTTGAGGAGAGCTCGGGGAGCATTTCGCCCCCGTGGACATCGTCCTCCTAGTGAGGACGACCGCTCCATTCGATCAAAAAGAAAAAAAATGGGGCATAGGGGGGGGGGGGTTGAGGTTGGGGGGTGGCCAGAAACCGAAGAAGTTCCGATTCATTAATCGCGAAATGAATCGTGATTTATATACATCGTAAAAATCGAAAGTGTCTTGCTATCACATTTTATTTCACTTTAACTAAAAGTAATAGTGCTCTGGGATTGAACTTTCGAGCCAACCCACAAATTTAGTCAAACCTCTTATCCACTAAGCCATGAGTACCTAATATATGAAAAGTCATATCTACCGATGTATGGCTCCGCCCATTTCGGTGGACCCTATGTATATACCGATTTTGACACCGCCCATTTAACTTCGCGGGCTTGGACACCACATGCCAATGCGAACACACCCAAAAATCTTTATCAATTCTAAAAAGAAGATCGTCACAAGACGCATCTTCAGAGAAACTCCGTCGACGATCATCTCGGTTCCTCTCACGCCTGAGTAGAACGACGGTGATCTTCTTCTGATGACGTCATCAACGATGATTCGACCTATAAAATGAAAAATTAACATAGATTCAATAACTACTCTTACGATTCGTCAGATAGCAATACCAACCAACTACACTTCTTCGTTCTTTTACGAATGAAATGGCGGTTTTGCCAGATTTCCAAAACTGCGCATAAAAATGACATGAAAGTGAAACTATCTTGTTATCGGAAGATGCTGCGAAACGTGTTCTAACAAATTACCTTGGAGAGTAGATACACATTGGTGACTGAGAGTCGCCGAGGCCAAGGGTTCGTCCTCGTCGACGACGCCGAGAAGATCCACGGTACCAGGATCTGAAATGGGTTTGAAATGAAATCAACGAAAGTCCAAACTACAATGACACTTTCCTCATCAATCCGAGTCCTTAGTGCATCTTGAGATATCCTCGCTTCTCCAGAATCGCAAGACGTCGATGATGCCAAAACTTCATAGATGCCCCCAGAAGGCCGCTGGCTCTGTAAAGAATTCGGATGATTTCGAGAGATGAGAGCGGGTAAAGATCAAAGATCAATTTGAATAAGGAACAACAGGAGAACGATCGAGAAAGAGAAAGTGAGAAAAGCAGAAAGAGGCACAGAGAGAGGGGATTGACAGAACAGAAGAGACATGTGGCATACATACGATCATGAATCATATGCAAATCGGAATATAATGGATAAATGGATAGAAAACGAAAGTATAATACATGCAAATGAAAAGGAGATCGATCGATAAAGAGAAAGAGGAAGAAAGGGAAGGGAAAGACGTGATAAAAGCAGAAAGAGAGGCAGCACAACAGTTCGAGACGTACATCGATTTAGAAACAAAACGTTAGGGAATTTGGAAATTCTGGAACGCGGAGGGTATATATGGTTTCAGAGGAAGAAAATATAGAAATCCAAAGTGATTTGCAGAAGGGATGCCGAAATGGAGAAGGATAGAAACAGAGGGAGGTATACAGGGAGAAACAATGAATACATATTGATCGAAATAATACGAAACAAACTGTATTGGAATGAAAAGAAGAACACGATGCAAGAGATAGGAACAGGGATAGATACGAAGATCAAAGATCAACTTGAACAGAAATAGAATAAGGAGAAGACGCAAATGCGATCAATGGATAAAGATATCGAAGAAAACGGCAGCGAGTATAGGAACACGTGCTCTCAATGAAATTGGCGGGAAGAATGAAGGGGGACAGCGATTCATAAACAATATCGATGGTAGATCATGTTCACTTGCTGTCTTTCCTTTCCTGAACTCTCTCAATTATCCATACTCTCTCACTCTGTCTCTGTCTCTGTCTGCACTCTCTTCTGTCTGGACACTCTCTCCTCTGATCAAACAATCATCACAGAAAGGGAGAATGAATCAATGATAGGTAGGCATTATCGACGGTAGATCACTGTGATCAAAGTATCATCCTATTGTTATGTGATGATTGTTTGATCAGAGGAGAGAGTGTCCAGACAGAAGAGAGTACAGACAGAGTGAGGGAGTATGGATAATTGAGAGAGTACAAGGAAGAAAAGACAGCTCGAGAACATGATCTACCATCGATATTGTTTATGAATCGCTGTCCCCCTTCATTCTTCCCGCCAATTTCATTGAGAGCACGTGTTCCTATACTCGCTGCCGTTTTCTTCGATATCTTTATCCATTGATCGCATTTGCGTCTTCTCCTTATTCTATTTCTGTTCAAGTTGATCTTTGATCTTCGTATCTATCCCTGTTCCTGTCTCTTGCATCGTGTTCTTCTTTTCATTCCAATACAGTTTGTTTCGTATTATTTCGATCAATATGTATTCATTGTTTCTCCCTGTATACCTCCCTCTGTTTCTATCCTTCTCCATTTCGGCATCCCTTCTGCAAATCACTTTGGATTTCTATATTTTCTTCCTCTGAAACCATATATACCCTCCGCGTTCCAGAATTTCCAAATTCCCTAACGTTTTGTTTCTGAAATCGATGTACGTCTCGAACTGTTGTGCTGCCTCTCTTTCTGCTTTTATCACGTCTTTCCCTTCCCTTTCTTCCTCTTTCTCTTTATCGATCGATCTCCTTTTCATTTGCATGCATTATACTTTCGTTTTCTATCCATTTATCCATTATATTCCGATTTGCATATGATTCATGATCGTATGTATGCCACATGTCTCTTCTGTTCTGTCAATCCCCTCCCCCTGTGCCTCTTTCTGCTTTTCTCTCTGTCTCTTTATCGATCGTTCCCATGTTGTCCCTTATTCAAGTTGATCTTTGATCTTTACCCGCTCTCATCTCCTCTCGAAATCATTTGAATTCTTTACAGAGCCAGCGGCCTCTGACCGGAAGCATCTATGCAGTTCTGTCATCATCGACGTCGTGCGATTCTGGAGAAGCGAGGATATCTCAAGATGCACTAAGGACTCGGATTCATGAGGAAAGTTTCTTTGAAGTTTGCACTTTAGTTGACTTCATTTCAAATCCATTTCAGATCCTGGCACCATGGGTCTTCTCGGCATCGTTGATGAGGGCGAGGACGATCATCAATGTGGATCTACTCTACAAGGTAATTTGCTAGAACACGTTTGGCTGCATATTCCGATAGCAAGATCGATTCCACTTCATGTCATTTTTATGTTAGCGCAGTTTTGGAAATCTGGCAAAACCGCCATTTCATTCGTAAATGAGCGCAGATGTGTAGTTGTGAGATCTTGATATCAGACGTAAGAACGAAGTTATTGAATATATGCTAATCTCTCTTTGTATAGGTCGAATCGTTGTTGATGACGTCATCAGAAGAAGATCAGCGTCATTAGGGATGATCTTCTCGGACGTAAGAGGAAGCGCTGTGGTCGTCGCCGGAGTTTCTCTGAAGATGCGTCTTGTAATGATCTTCTTTTTAGAATTGATAAAGATTTTTGGGTGTGTTCACGTTGACATGTGGTATCCAAGCCCGCGAAGTTAAATGGGAGGAGTCAAAATCGGTATATACATAGGGTCCACCTGAAATGGGCGGAGCCATACATCGGTAGATATGAAGATGTCCAATTTAATATATGTAGATCATTTGACTTTTCATGTATTAGGTACCCATGGTCTAGTGGGTAAGAGGTTTGACTAGAAATCTGAGCTGTGGGTTGGCTCGAAAGTTGAATCCTCGAGCACTATTACATTTAGCTAAAGTAATGTATTTTTTAATATCTCTTCGATTTTGGTTCCCTCACAGTGATTCATGAATTGTTAACTATTTTTTTAACCCTGATAATATAATAGATATTTCTTATAGTTAAAATTTTTTTATAAATATATTAAATGAAATGTGATAGCAAGGCACTTTCGATAACTTTCACGATGCTTATAAATCACGATTCATTTCGCGATTAATGAATCTCCTTCTCGCATGGTTGGATATATACTCTCATTTTCATGGTTTTCGTACTCTACAGTAATCGTCAGTTATTAGATTAGTGAATGTTTTAATTACTACATGAATAAACATTGAAAGTTATCAAAAGTACATTGAAAACACAGACAAAATAGATGAAAATTGTTCAAAGTTTAACTCCTCTAAGCTATCTTGATCATACTAGAAATGTGATCATTTTTAAGTCCCTCGTGTTTTTACGTGAATAAACTCGTGGGACTTGAATAAGCAAAACGATTCAAGACGAAGTGATTCAGATGAAAATCTATAAATCTCTACAATTACAGTACTTCTCCTATTACAGTATCCAGAGGGCATCATCAAATAGCTTGCTCAATTGCTAAAAAAGCTACATGACGAACGAAATGAGAATATCTTATTAAACAAACATTATAGAATGTGTTGCTGGGCGAAAAATACGGTAAGTATCTTGTTGAATTCACAAAATTTATTATTGTATAGAAAATTACAAAAATAATTTAATTTTTAATTTTTCTCATTCGTGTATTATATTAATTTATTATTATTATAAAATGTATTGCTGGGCGAAAAAATACGATATTCTCAATGCACAAAATTAATTATTATGAAGAAAATTAGAAAAATAATCAAAATTTTAATTTTTCTCATATCGTGTAGGTATCCCCTCCTTCTCCACCCTTCTCAATAGTGGTTGTATATGGGGTTCTGCGAGCGCGATGACTCTCTGCGTCTCTGCCTAACGATCTATTCTTATCGTCTGACCACTCTATCACTGATCTAACATTGAAAGGGAGTCGCTTCCCTTCGAGTCAATATTCTATATTTTTCTTCTACACGGTCCCTGTATAATAAGTATGAGGGTAAACAAACTATGGCTGACCAGTCATTTTTAAAAATAGATCCAATATTTAAGTAGCGATCGATAATCACGCCTCTTGTTATTGATTTGTCTCTAGAAAACAAAATAGCGATGACAAAAGGTACAATACCAAATGAACAAAGATATTGATTGATTAGAAAAATAAGAATCAATACGGCAGCTGCGACATAAAATTGTTGGGCCTTGCTGAATGTATTGACGGAAGGAACAGAAATCACCCTCGAGGTAGATAAGATTGCCGAGTCTCTGTAATTGTAAGATAATTTATCTTTGATCTTTGGATACTAGCGAATATCCCTTTGCAGATTATTTAAAGGGAGCGTAACCTGGCTCTATGGTCTCTTCATTGCGCACACTTATTCTCTGTTCTCTAGCAACGAGAGAGCGTAGAGCGTTGAAGAGACCATTGAGAGAGGTTACGCTTCCTTTAAGATCTTTGTATTCAATTAAGATACCGTGGTATATTATAATTGTATGTGGCCTTTGGCTAGTTATTTATGATTAATATACATATTTTTTAATCGAAATTTGTACGTTCTTTTCTGTCAAAGACCAATAATCGAAAGTTAAATATTGATTTTTGTTAAAGATAAAAGATCCATAGTAGGAGTGATATTGTTTATACCGGACTCTTGAAATTCATTCCACCCTATGTAACGTGAACGTTGAGACACGAGCGAGAGGTTAACATAGAGGCCGGAAAATCAAAGATCAAAGATCAACTACCGCCGTTTAGCTCTGGTAGTTGTATATGTTCTCGTCCGAGGTTTTGCTATTCGAATGCTGGAAGATGCATCCGTTGGCCCAAGTTTGTAGCAGTTCCACTCTTGAACGGAAAATTGCCGTAATCTCAAGTACCAACTATTCATTGGTTTTTGTTTCTTTTCTGGGATTCAACACTGAATAAACACTTGTATTTAAAATCCCAAACAAATATCTTACTCTGCTGGCACTCGAAATCACTGTGTAATCAAAAGAGATAGGAATCATCCAATACTGTATCGCTACAATAGGTAATGTTACTCGTAGCGAGTATGATGTAGAGATCGGAAACGCAGATACGGTAGGATAGGATACGGGGATATCGTAACGGTAGGATAAGATACCGTAATAGAAATGTGAATATTGAGCGTTTAAAAATCTCTTGTTTCCTTTGTACACAAGCGTGTTTTTTTGTTTTGCATAGTTCTTTAGAAACATAAACGGTATTTTTTTGAATATCAAATCAGAACGACGAATGTCAGAGGGGTTAGGAGTGAGGAAGTGGAGAGGTAATCGAGAGAGTGCAGGCAAAATATTTGATTCCGAGTGATATTTTTCGTACTGTAAAGAATACTGTAAATGTTTTCTTTCTGTCAACTCAGTCATATATCACCAATCGTTTTCAGTTATACAAAAGTGTACGCATGTACCATCTCAGAGGCCATAATGTTCATAGTGGGCGCTCTTTTCGCCTCTCCCACCGTTGGGAAAGTGCTTCGTCGACACCACTCGCAGAGCAAGGATGATCGATATCATCATCGATGGATACACACTTCTTTTGCAAGGACCGAAGCATTAGATGTTTTCCCTATTATGAGAATAAACCACCTTACCCAAGCAAGATTGATGACATGTCCAGCGGCGATGCGACATTTATCAAATATTTATCATCTTTTATTTATCTTTAACAAATTTATTAACAGAATATTTTTTGATTTCTGAAAAATGACTCTCGGTTGGTTTTATCCTTTTTTTCATATCGCTCGGCTCTATAATTAGTATGGAAATGTTATTTAAAGCGTTCAAATTCGATCCGATTTGTCCGTTAATCTATCTGATGATCTACTTACAGTGAGGGACTTTCAAGGGATTTGGTGTTTATAAATACATTGCGATAAAGTATTATTTGTCCATGTATAATGTATTCTATGCATAGTTGACACTGATCTATTGTAAATTCAACGTAAGGTTACGGTAAATCCCGTGATTCACAAACACAAAGGCAAAGTCCTTCGGGAGATCAGTGGTTGTCCAGTGGTGAAGTACATTACTGTATTATTTATTCACTGTTTCACAATCTATACATGAGATAGATGTTTGACTACAACCAACTTCGTATCACAATGGTGGACATTGTTTTCATTGTTTGACTAGAGAGCTGCTCGAGTACAGTAGAGAAGAAGTTGACAGGAGATGAAGATTACAATGTTTTGCATGAATATACAAGTTGCATAAGCTAGTAGTAATATTCGATTCGAGGTCAACAATACTATATACTTTTTGCTTACAGGTGCATTATAACAACCTCCTGTTATTGATACAAAATCCAGGTCACCAACATTTTCTTGCAACGTTTTTCCTTATCTTCTCAATCCATGCTTTGACGTCTTGTGTCTAAAATACTGTATCGATATTAATTATTCTGTAACATCTCATCTCTTTTTGATTGACCATTATGTCCTATTGGTTGAGAAATTACGACAAAATAGGGAAGCTGTAGTTAACATCATTTTTTACCCCACCGTAGCTGGTCTTTCAGATTGATATGTGATCTTTATAGGGAAGTTGGGAAGTTACCTTATATTGATCAGGTTCAAGTCTACGACTTTCTTGTCCTAACATCTATTCCTTTTTTTCATAGTGAGGTTGATGCTTTCAAGAGTCTAAATATTGGTATAAATAATACACATCACTTCCAATCTCCGATACCTACGTCATCCCCAGCTCTGGCATTTCAAAACATTAAGTTTACTTTAAAAATGTCACTGTCGTGAAGTTTACTATAAGTCTACTTCAAAAGAAAGAACATTTGAAGAATTGCATTACAAACCACTTGAAGTAGACTTACGTCTAACTTGAAGTATAATAAATGTTCAAGTCTACTTCAATTTAAAATTATAAGTGCGCAAGATTTGAAATATCACAGCACAATGTCTGTTGAGCGTTGCTATGCTCAGACATGGCCGAGACAAAGATAAGTAAAAGTAGAATAAGGTCATGAACAATGCAAATGTACTAATTAGTTATTAGTTAATCAAAAGTAGTAGAATTTGTAATAAAGTATTAGTAGGAATGAGATTCACTGCGATTTTCTTATCCAACAACCTATTCGAATTTTTATTGTGACGTTAATGCTTGATGTTGATGAATAGTGTTCATTTTACAATTTAAACACAATTATCAAGAGTATGCTCGGATGTGCATATCGGGCCACTTCTTAGTTGTCTCATAGAAGTTGGACTGGCGATTCGCATGAATAGGTTCTTCCATAATAATTCCCGTTACCTACACACAAGGAAAAAGGTGTTAGCACCACCACCCTAGCTGTTGTACATAGAGCACAAGACTTCTGATGTGGTATAGCTAACGATTTCTGAGTTGCATTTAACACTTTAAAGGTGTTTCTTTTTTCAGCTGTAGTTGCATTTTACACTTTTTTATCTTTGTTTTTATCTTCCATTCGGAATAAAAAAGAGCACTTGCAGATTTTAATTCCCGAATTACCGATTATCTAATAGCCTACCGTAGCCACAAATGACCAAGTACAAATCTACCTAGTACAAATCGATAATCACCAGATTTTGGATGAATACAATGAAAGGGATTAGAATGATTTTATTTAGATCGAATAACGTCGCATCGTTTTCCATGTCTATGATGACCAGTGAGTGCAGATTTCCATATTCACAAAGACTAACTTCTCTATTCCTTCTCTGAACGATAATCCGAAACTGATACTCCAGTCTATCTATAATTGCATGACCACATTTGATCTCTGAGTGCAATATCCACTTCGGGCATTATATGATAAGTCGGAGAAGGCACACATCGGGTGCATAGGATAAGGGATTAAAAATAGCGTAGATTGACAAACTCGCATCAGATTACTCTCTAACACAAAGCGAGATTAATCTCTCACACAAGACATATATCAGCGTCTATCAGTTCAGATATCAAAAGACGTTTGTTTGGCTTCTCTGTTGATTAGTCTTTTCAACTCTGATTTATAACCAATGCCGTAGGCTAGAGATGTCTATCGGGTTGTAAGCTGGCACGGGAGGAAATGCAACCTGAATCTGAATTGTAGTTTTCAAAGAATGTCTCATGGTAGTAAGTCTAGCATTGAACTCAACAAGCCTCACTACCGTATACTACGGTGTAACAGAAATCAATCTACTCAAACAAAGCCAAAAACAATAGTGAAGTAAAAATAGATCATAGGAAACATCAATATGTACTAGTATGGTGCGGTATTAGTAAATCAAAAGTCGATATTAGTAGATGTGAAAATTGCTGATTCTATACGGTTTCATGTGCCTTGAATAACGGGGTGTACCTTTTCCTTTACTTTTTACCTATATGGTGAACCTCTCCTAATCTCCCCCCCCCCTCCTCTGAAGTCAGATTTCAAGTATCGCTTATTAGTTATTTCTAGAGATAACTATTAATGATACTATGTGCACCAGTGATAAATCTCAATTATATCTTCTTATACATTTTGCTCATAATACGTCACAACTTCAGTTATGCGCCATTAGGGAACGGCTTTGTGCAACTAGCTAAAAATAGCAACGCGTTATCTTCAATATGTAGAGATTGATATGGATGAGATCGTTTCCCCAAGGGATTAATAACTTCTGAAATATATCCAAAGTTTATTTATATCTGGGTATGCACTATTCCTCTGGTATTTCAAAACTTAAAGTGTACTTATCATTTTCACTTGAAATAAACTTATAAGCCTACTTCGAGTCAGACGAAAGTACACTTCAAGTGGTGTATATACTGTAACGCAGTTCGTCAAATGTTTTTGACTTGTAACCGTAATCTAATAGATCGATATTAATAGATTCTTTATCATGGGATATTTCTTTCAAAAGTTTACTCAGAAAAGTGTTCAATTTATTGTTAGATAACGATGTTGACTCACTCTTGCTTTGTCTGTTTGTGTAATCTCTCCAAAATACTTCCTGGTTATCAAATATATCAAAGTTTTTGAATTACATGATAGATCTTCAGGATTGTTAGTAATATGAAGGAAATTAAAGTGAACACAGGGAAAAAAGTGTTCAAACACCTCAGCTGTGCAAAATAGTACTCAAGACTTGTGTGTCTTATAGAATTGGAAATTTGTGCAACTGATTTCGAACATGCCCCCCTCTGTAACCTCTACTCTGAAGAAATGAAGAATAGTGTCTCTAAAATTTTGTATATCACTTGGAACTTACTTGCATAAGCGAAATATCAGAGATTTGCATGCACAGTCGCCTCCTGTCTAAAGGCAGCACGCTTATGCCGCCTTGCGTTTTATGGGCCGAATTATGTTTTTAAACATATGAAAAGTGTAATGATCATTGTTTAGTCCGATATGATTCATAATTTTTCACAGAAACGAAAATTATTGCTTGACTCTATACAGTGCAAGACAATTTACTTCAATTTCGTAAGTAGTGCAATGTTGCAATGTTCAAATTTGAATTTTCCTCAATTTGTATCGTTTCGTATAGATTGATTCCGTTTCCTGCGTTTTGCACCTTCCAGAGTAAAAAATGGGGAAATTTAAAATTTGAATTATAAATACGGTAGCATTACAGTATACCTACGAAATTACAGTAAATTGTGTTGCACTATTTAGAGACAAGCATTTGTGTGGCATTATGAATCATATCATACCAAACTATGATCATTACACTTTTCAAACTAAAAAAAAGATTACTCAGCCCATAAAACGCAATGCGGCATTGGCGTGCCGCCGCTTTCCGCGACGTGCCACCGGGCGATCGGGCGGGACTGTATGTACATTCGCGGGGTCCACCATTAACACTTTAAAGGGCTCCTTTTTCAACTGTAGTTTCATTTTGCTCAATTTTCTCTGTGTGTATTGCATCCCATTCGGAATAAAAAAAAGCACTTTCAGATTTCAATTCCCGAATTACCGATTAACATTACAGTACAGCCCGGTCGTGTTTTGTACACATTCTGCGCTGCGCTCCGCAGCGGGGCGCATTTGGACGCATCATTTATTTCCTTTGCGTATGAATATTTTTGAATTCTCAAAGTCTTAAACATGAGTTTCCGTGATAAAAAGTTCTTTTAGTGACTAAAGAAACTGAAACAAAATTTTTATTAATGAGAAAAAACAATTAAAAGGCAAATCACACTGGACCGAAAATGATCACAATTAATTTACTGGAAAGGTATACTGTAATATTGCGTATCGATCGCACGATCGCCGTAAGACCTATTTTAAAATTTACAGTACCCATCATTTTCGGACCAGTGTGATTTGCCTTTTAATTGTTTTTTTTTCTCATTAATAAATATTTTGTTTCTGTTTCTTTAGTCATTAAATGAACTTTTTAGCACGTAAACTCATGATTAAGACTTTGATAATTCAAAAATATTCATACACAAAGGAAATAAATGATGCGTCCAAATGCGCCCCGCTGCGGAGCGCAGCGCAGAATGTGTACAAAACACGACCGGGCTGTACTGTACATTTTACTTCAATTTTTTTTGCATGTAATCGTCTACTGTAGCCACAAATGACCAAGTCCAAATCCGCAAAAAATTCCAAATCGATGAACTTTTTGAATGGATACAATGAAAGAGATTTGTATAACTTTATTCGGATCGCGCAGTATTCTTTGTCCTTCATCATTATTTCTTCACCACGTCAAATACATTGTATACACTGAGAAAAAAAATCTACCTGTTAAGTGAATAATTGAAAGGTACAAGTATAAGTTATGCATACACTTTAATATTAGGACTGGAAAAAGTTAATTAATAAAATAAATTTGTGATTCATGTGTTTTGGCCGCTACGCCTGTTCACAAAACGCAATCAAATGACGACCCCTTAGTTTAAATCGCGGATTCGATCGAGTGTTCGAAACTTACTGCCTTACCCCAATTTCCAAAAAGTCTTATCGATATATCATCAGCAGCGTTCGTGATTCTAGCGATAAATACAAACAGTCAGCCAACTTGATCACCTTCTATATTGTTTTCCATTCCTACGCTGGGTGCAGATTTCCATATTCACCAGTTACTAACTCCTCTATACAATCACCACGACAATCTGCTACTCTGGGGTATCTATGATTGCATGACCACATTTGATCTCCGAGTGCAAAATCCAACTTCGTATATAGTATGCGAAGTCGGAAGGAAGCACGTGAAAGAGAGGTTGCCATGAGAGAAGTTGTCGGGTGCATATGATTAAAAATAGCGCAGATTGGCAAACTCACATGAGCTTACTCTCTAACACAAAATACCACACGAGACTTAATCAAAGCTCGGAAATCAAAAGACCTCTTCGGCTATCTCTTCGGCTGATTAGTCTTTGCAACTCTATTTTAGAACCAATTTAGTAGGCTACATCGGTAGTAGCCTGGCACGAGGATGGAAGACAGAAGTCTACCTTGAACCTGAGCTGTAGTTTTCAATGGATAGAGATTATCGGGAACAACCTTGTACGGGATGGAAGGCAGAAATCTCCTCCTCTTCATCCGTCCATGATCTCTCTCGCCTATTATATAATTCGACATTGTCTACCAGTGCATCTAGAGTAAATGACATTTGGAACTCTTTATCCACTGAATTAGGTACTTCGCTACCCGTCCCTTCCATGCAGGGCTCGTTAGTACCTCCGACATAATTATCCCTTTTCCAAGATTTGCGCTTGGCTTTTAATTGCCACTGTTCCCCACATCGATATGCCTTATCGACGACGATGTGGGATAAGCGATTAACAGCGTATTATATGCCTTATTATCTAAATATATCGATATGTAATTTTATGTGTTCTATTTAATTTTATGTGTAATATTATGGGATAAAGAATAAGGATAAGAACAAGAAATAAACCCTGAATCTGAGTTTTATTAGGTGACGACATAAGTAACGCTCGTTTTTTAGTCTCAACTTCAATCGCATCGTTCTTGCTCTGTTATTATTGCCAGCATCCATGCTGTTTATACTAGATAGGCTGTCCCTCGAATATCCTGCGGATGTTTTCGATTCAGTTCCCGCGTGTCCTCCAGGCGAGAAAACCGCACGATTTCGCCCCCGACGGAATTCACATTCGCAACGTCATTTTATTCCTCTTCCTCTCCGGCTTGAAACGCCCTGACTTTCAACCTCGCCTAGCAGAGGTGTACCCCTCACATGTGCCTCACATAACACCTATGAGAAAGTGGGTCGTCAAATTCGAGAAACAGGACTTTTTCATCGAAGATGAAAATCAACCCGGTTGCCCTGTGGAAGTCGGTCTCGATCGATTGCTCTAAGAGGTAGAGGCTGATCCGTATCCCGATACCGGTAATATTGCAATGGCACTTGGGGTCAACCAGAGCACTGTGGTACATGGTCTTCACACTCTCGGAAACAAGTTAAAATAGGGAAGATGTCTACCCCACGTCCTAGCCGACTACGACAAAGATCGCCGACTGGACATGTCAAAGACTTTTCTAACTCTACGTCGCCGGCTTGTTTGGCTGGTCAACGTTATAACCGGTGATAACAAGTGGGTGCTCTACGATTACGAAGAGCCAAGGAGACTGTGGTTCGGTCAGCGCGAATAGCCAGAAGATGCCCCCAAACCCGATTTTCACCGCCAAAAAGTGATGTTGTATATCTGGTATTCGGTACGGGGAGTCGAGTACTGGGAACTCCTCCCCGAGGGTACGACAATCACGGCACATGTCCACACTCTCCAGCTGCGGAAGCTAAGACTCCACCTCGAACAATCACGCGGGAAGGACACTCAGAGTTAATTTCAACATGACAACGCTCGACATCATACCTGAAAAACGACCCATGCTGAGCTAACGGGATATGAATGAACTGTACTCCCCCACCCTATGTACTCACCCGACATTGCCGACTATGGTTGTCATCTCTTCCCGGCGCTCCATCACTTCGTCAAAGCGCAAAGCTTCAAATTCCTAACCACTATCTATACCGTACTCGACACCTATTTCCAGAATTATCTCCAGTCCTTTTATCACGAATGAATCCATAAACTTCCGGGTAAAAGGCAGAAGGTCATCCATCCGAACGGAGAATATTTCCAGAATCCATCATGCTTTGTTAAAATTTTATGATAATTTTTTGGGAGAGGGAAAAACGAGCGTTATTTATGTCGTCGCCTAATACTTGTGAATAAAGGGCCGTATCACGATGGAAAGTGCATCGAGGAACTCACACGAACAGCGAATTTTCTCATAATCAGTAAGGTCACTTCAAGTTTCTCAAATATGAGACAGTTGCTCACTTACATTTAAGAAATACACTTTTGCCAACGGTGATTTCAAAGCAATTTCGCTGCAAGCGAGAAAGAAATTGTCTCATATTTGAGAATTTTTAAGTTGTGAATCGACCCTTCTGAGACAATTCGTTGTGAGTGTACTACCGTAACTCTTGATATAACTGCACATAATCTACACTGAAAGAAAAAGCCCCTAGTTAGAATACTGCGCTTTAAGCAACCCCTTGTAATTAAAGCTTTGAAACCATCGTATCCGAGGGTTACAAAAAACAAACAATAAGAGTTCAAAACCTTATATGTAGGCGTTTCAAAAGCTTGTATTTAAGGGTTTGCTTTCAGCGCAGAATGCCAACTTAGGGCGTTTCTCTCAGTGCACTCGTAGAAACAAAATGTTCTATTATTAAATTTTAATCTCTTTCATCCAAGATCAAACGACGTTGCTCCCCATATATACTATACACATTGTTCATGGCGGTGTTTACTATCTCCTGTCCGTTCTCATCCGTTCGAGCTATATATCGGTCTACTACTACTACGTGAGAGATGATACCAACATAGACAGATTGACTTTTACCCCTTCTATCCGTTTTTTCTTCTAAACCCAACCCCAATTTCAATTCTATAAATAATTCGCTGTTTGAGCCATGGGCGGGGCTATGGTTGCACTTCCCTCTGCTTACAGTCCGCATGGTTTCATTATTCATGATGTCGCGTCCATGTTCTTAAAAATCCACTCTTTGTTTTGAGAGGAAAAATCTCTTTCCCGGAATCTCGAATTGATGAATTCATCGACCCAATTGATATTCTATCGAGATGATTCATTGATTTCGGTTCCTCTCCATTACATGATTTCACTTCTTCTCTTTTCAATGATTTCGTTACTTTTCTAATTTATGATTACAGTTCTTTTCTATATCAGACTGGTACCATGACGTTAATCTCGGATCTCATCTATATACCAACTTGGGAGTACGAGTTCACATGGGCCATTGTGAGTTTGTCAATTTTTTGCATTAATAAAACTTGTCATCAGATCATCAAGATTGTACGCAAAAGATTAATACTATTATCATAAAATTCATTTCAATAATGATAACTGAAAACATAATAATTTTGTAATATCAGTATGTGGCATTCGCGTTCGCCTTCACGGTCAGTTATGGAATGGGTGCGAATGATGCGTGTAATGACTGGGGAACGTCTGTCGGTGCTGGAACGGTCAAACTGTGGCAGGTATCAATACTACAGTAATATTAACAACTAAAATATTACTCCAATGTTACTTCAGTAACCACTAAAAATTTCTATCGAGTGTAAATTGCAATAATCTCATTAGAAAAATCTTGATTGTGCTCCCCGCTATGGCAACTCTGTCTCGCAGAAAAAGAAAGCGAGAGACGAATATACATTCCTGTTCAGGCGTACATCCTCTGTGCCATCTTCAACACATTGGGTGCGATTCTTCTCGGTTACAAGGTCAGTCTGTGGGAGACCACGAAGGGTTATCCTCTAATTGATAAAGTCATCCCATAGGTCACGGAGACAATCAGGACGGGAATCGTAGACGTTTCCGTCTACGATATCTATGTCCAATATGAACCATACAACAACACCTACGTCATCGTCCCATCATGTAATCTCACCGACCCCGATATGGGTGAGTACCCTTTAAGAGACCGGCTCGGTAAGACTCGAGCATTTTGACCCCCTGCCGGACATTCGCCAAGACTTTCGATCTGGGGCTCAATACTTTCATCATAGACACATACCGGGGGGAGACCGATGAAAGTTATAGTGAAAATGCCCTTAGGCTCAAACCCGGCTCACATATGTCACATAAAGTTAAAAATTGAAAAATTCATAACTTTTCAATCGTGATAGCTAGGACTTTTATTTCTTTTTAATGGTGAATAACATGTCATGCACTCTTATAAAGACAGCTGAGCAATAATATCATATCGTTCTGAATATGTTTTTTCGTGTTTGATTTTCATATTTTTCTTCTTCTATCCTCGTTGAATAGATTCTGCAAGTAATGACATAGTGCACATTGTAGCCCTGACGATTGTGTACATGGTGGTCACATTCCCTTGGCCAGCCAACATTTCGCAGGCATCGAGAATTGCAACCAAATGTGAGAAATCTGAAAATTGCAAAAATCGAAAATTAAATTTCTTGCAATTCGCAAGAGTAAGAGTTAGCTTCATAATGTCATTTTACTCGTAGTGGTGCGCATACACAGAAAAAAATATACAAATAGACTCAGGCTACATTTTAAAAAAATTTCAAAAATAACTATTTTATTTATATTTTTTCAACCCCCACATTGAATCAACCGTCAAGGCAAGTTGATTCATATGGTGGATGGCAGCTGATGCATGTACGTTTGCGAAAACAACTGCCACGTAAAGAATCGTCGTTTCGCAGATCTCGAAATTATTTATTTTAATTATCAAACTTGAAAATTTATATGTTTATTTCATATAAATCGGTTGGAAAGTGGCGTACGGCAACCAATGTTGTACCTTTGTTATCAGTAGGATTGTACGCTATTGTACTACCGTAATCGTCAGGAATCGAGAATTGATTTTTTTTTCAGTCGACCCATGATTTTCAACCATGACCCCGGGTTCATGGTTGAGAATGACTGATGTCGAAAAATTCATGACGATCCCAGACCAAATACTATGTGGCATTATATCAATAGTGAGCCAACTTATTTTTTTCTGGATACAGTAACCCGAAGTTCCGTAATCTAACTACCGTACCCTATAATAACATGGTGAAATTCTCGGAAAATTCACGTGTGTGCTTTACGATTACGGAACTTCGGGTTACTGTATCCAGAAAAATATAAGTTGGCTCACTATTGATATAATGCCACATAGTATTTGGTCTGGGATCGTCATGAATTTTTCGACATCAGTCATTCTCAACCATGAACCCGGGGTCATGGTTGAAAATCATGGGTCGACTGAAAAAAAGTTAGTTCGCGATTCCTGACGGTTACGGTAGTGCAGTACAGTACACTCCTACTGATAACAATGGTA
The DNA here is from genome assembly GCA_943737045.1 of Parapristionchus giblindavisi. NCBI lineage: Eukaryota > Metazoa > Nematoda > Chromadorea > Rhabditida > Diplogasteridae > Parapristionchus > Parapristionchus giblindavisi. Next base: position 391,708 of record CALSFV010000657.1, read on the forward strand.
CAACATTGGTTGTCATACGCCACCTTCCAACCGATTTATATGAAATAAACATATAAATTTTCAAGTTTGATAATTAAAATAAATAAATTCGAGATCTGCGAAACGACGATTCTTTACGTGGCAGTTGTTTTCGCAAACGTACATGCATCAGCTGCCATCCACCATAATAATAATATTTATGCGTTTTACAAGAAAACACGGCACAGGAAAATAAATTAAATTATATCGAATGATTGATGATGGACATATGACAAAACTATGAAACGTGAACATTGAAGAAAGTGCAATGTGCAGATGGGATAAGGCAAATATTATTCTAGTCAATTTTACTCAGGGAAACTGAAAGTTATCCGGTTTTTCGGTTGCACTAGGAGCCTTGCCGCTCTGGGAAAGAAGCTATTATGCCTGTAATGAAATCGTGAGCCTGGGTTGTTGAAATTGAGGCCATTATGGGTGATATAAGGGCGAAAATAGTGAGGTTTCATATTTGAGATCCTATATTTACCTCTGATAAATTTCATTGCAGCTTTGATATCTATTTCTTCTCTACGCTTTTCAAGAGTATCTAAATTTAGTTGTTTATTCCTAAGGGAAACTTTCGGCATTGAATCCCACGCTGCATTAAAACAGCGCTTGAATACTCGTCTAGTGAAATAATTCTGTACTCGTTCTAAGATCTTTTTGACACCTTTTTGGTATGGATTAAAAACTGTAGATGCACTTTCAAGTATGGGCCTTATATATATTGAATAAGTTTTTACTAGGATGGTTGCATTTTTGGTGCGCAGAGCTCTTAGGATTATATGGCATGCAGTTTTCGCTTTTGCAGCTGTTTGCCTGCTGTGGGTAGAGAAAGTTAGGGTCTTCTGAATGAAGAAGCCAAGATCCTTAACCAAATCCCTCTGCTCTAGGGATGCTGTTCCGATAATGTATTTTCGCAATGGGTTAGATCTACCTAGGTGCAGCGAATTACATTTATGTGCAGCGAGTGGAAGTTGCCATTCATCCGACCATTTTACAATGGTATCGATTGCTGTTTGTAGATGTAACGGGGAATCACCAGCTTCAAAAGAGCGATAAATTTTTTATATCATCTGCGTACATTCTAGCTACAACTCCGTTTTGTTGGGCCAGTGAAGGGATTTCCGAGGTATATATGAGGAAAAGAAGCGGACCCAAAACGGAGCCCTGTGGGACACCGCTTGTAACACTAAGTGACTGTGATAGCTTTTCACGGACTCTAACCTGGAAGGATCGATTACTTAAATAGGCGGATATCCAATTAACTGTCTTATCTGACAATCCAACAGTACCAAGTTTCATTAGTAGTTTAGAATGAGATACTCTATCAAAAGCTTTCGCAAAATCAAAATATATTACATCAACCGGTTTTCCTTCACTGATACCATATGAATCAACTTGCCTTGACGGTTGACTCAATGTGGGGGGTTGAATAAATATAAATAAAATAATTATTTTTGAAATTTTTTTAAAATGTAGCCTGAGTCTATTTGTATATTTTTTTCTGTGTATGCGCATCACTACGAGTAAAATGACATTATGAAGCTAACTCTTACTCCTGCGAATTGCGAGAAATTTAATTTTCGATTTTTGCAATTTTCAGATTTCTCACATTTGGTTGCAATTCTCGATGCCTGCGAAATGTTGGCTGGCCAAGGGAATGTGACCACCATGTACACAATCGTCAGGGCTACAATGTGCACTATGTCATTACTTGCAGAATCTATTCAACGAGGATAGAAGAAGAAAAATATAAAAATCAAACACGAAAAAACATATTCAGAACGATATGATATTATTGCTCAGCTGTCTTTATAAGAGTGCATGACATGTTATTCACCATTAAAAAGAAATAAAAGTCCTAGCTATCACGATTGAAAAGTTATGAATTTTTCAATTTTTTACTTTATGTGACATATGTGAGCCGGGTTTGAGCCTAAGGGCATTTTAACTATAACTTTCATCGGTCTCCCCCCGGTATGTATCTATGATGAAAGTATTGAGCCCCAGATCGAAAGTCTTGGCGAATGTCCGGACCATGCTCGAGTCTTACCGAGCCGGTCTCTTAAAGGCATACCACACACTAATTTGACTCTCCGCTCTGGACAAACTCTCTCGCAGACAAGGAAAGCGTGAGAGTATAGCCAAAGCGAAAAATTTCAAGTTAGCTCTGGGTGTGCTCCCATTGCTACAGTATTCTTTCATTGAAAAGCAACTCTAATTATGCTTCAAATACAACAACCTTTCGTGTGTCGGCTGCGCGATCTGGCTTTCCAAATTCGGATAACTCTGTGTAATGTGGACATGATTATATAAGAATTATATATAAATATAGCCCCAACATTCGCTCCTCCAACACTTCCTCCTACAATGAATGACTCATCTCCTATCGTTGAATGTGCCCGATACACCGAAGCCTCCTTCATGTATGGACAGGTGCGGGAATACAATATACTAATTAAATTTTTTTTTAATATTTAAAAATTAAAAAAAAAGATTAATAAAACATTTACTCAGTGAACTAGCTTCTTTATGAATACGTGGCATTCCATTTATCCACATTGCGTGCAATGTCACTAACAATGAATATTTTAATAACTGAATCATTAAATCCACACCCGTGTTCATTTTACTCTCATTGGCAATACTCTCTCGTAGACAGAGAAAGCGAGAGAGGGTGGGCAGAGGGCAGAGTTGGAAATTAACGCGGGGTGTTAAAATAAGCTCGGGATGTTCTTAAATCACTAAGTGATCTCCTTAAGATCGGTACTCTCCTCGGCGTGGCTGTATTCATGATCGTCTCGTCCATCTTCAAGATTCCCGTATCAGCCACACACGCCATAGTAGGAGCCACGCTAGCTTCATCGTTGTATCTCAAAGGAAACGAGGGCATCAAATGGCTAGAGATCGCGGGAATCAGTAAGTGATATTATTATCGTTTTATCTTTATCATAAGGGGTTTCCTTAAAATTTTCTAATTCAACCCAGTTTTAATCCCTATCCTTTTAATATCCTTGAAGATCTCCAGAAGTGAGTCCGAAGAAGAGTTGTACCTTGAATAACGGGAACCCTTTTGCCTTTACCCCCTTTTCACTTCATTACAGCATATAATACGTAACAGAAATACCAGAGAGTGAAGAGGGGACGGATGTAAACGCAATAAGATTTCACTATTATAGAATTACAAAAGTTTTGCACACACCGCGCCAAATGCCGAATATAGTAAACTTTTCCACCGTTGAGAAAAACGCACTCCAAATTTTCGGAAGGTTTTTTCGAACGTTTTTTCAAGGCATATAATTATATTTTTATTGAAAGTCCTGTGAAATGATGAGGAAACGCCATTAAATTCGATAAACTAAGAGAAATAGGTATGTCGCGCGAAGAAGTGGGCGGAGTCTGAGTATTGCGCGTCAAATAGCGGAATTTGTATTGTTCGGACAGTTTTAATTCTATAATAACAGAGTAAACGTGTTGGAGTAAATGGATTCAAACACGTTTTTTCTCAAAATTGACCCTCCATAATTACTCCCCCTACAAAAAAAAACCCTGTGATGAAAATGTATGTTTCAGTCGCATCATGGTTCATTTCTCCCCTCATCGCCGGTTTCTTCGCTTCTCTCTTCTATCTCGTCGTCAAATTCACCGTACTCATGAGGAGGCACACGTTCGAAGTTTGTACAAACACACTTAAAGGCACTCCCTGTGCTAATTGAAAACTCCCCGCTCTCGTTTTTTTTGTTTACGAGAGAGCGTTGCCAGAGCGGAGAGTAAAATTTGCTCGGGGTGGGCTTTTAATCTTGATCATTCTTTATTTTCTTTATTTTCTTACTCATTCTTTATTCCATCATATTATACAACTTGAAATGGGATGGCATTATCGATGTTCGTGCTGTAAGATAGCGATATCGGTGTGGATGTGGTACACGTGCTGCGATAATTTTCGATTTATAAAAAAACAAAAAAAACAAAACCAAAAAAACTACATTACTCTTTTTAAAAAGATTCATATCAGGCTGCTCTTAATCTCTGTCCGGTCTTCATGGCCTTCACCCTGGCAGTCAATCTTTTTGCTTGCATCTATGAGGGATCAAAATGTAAAATATTATTTTTTCAAATAACGAGTCTCATTTAAAGGCAGAGAAACCACTGTCAAATTCTGGATTTTAATCGAGAGTCATAAATATTTTAGAAATTTTGTCGCTCGAATTATAAAATTTTCAAAGCTTTTTGTATTTAATCGTTTTCCAAATGGACATGGACAAATGTTCAATATTATCCTACAACTTCTAATCGTAGTCATTTCACAGACCTTGGCTTCGACAAGCTCCCATGGTGGGCGGCTGCACTGATCTCTATTGCCATTGGCGCAACCGTTGGTCTCATCATCCAATTTCCTCTGAGAAGATTCCTGAAGGGGAGGGCGATCAATCTCTACAAAGCCGAACTGAAAGAGATTGAGGAGAATGGTGGCCCAAAGAAGCGAAATCGTAATCTCATTTAAAAATATTTTTAAATTATTTTCAATTCACTTACGGTATGTTTAATTATGAACTTGAAAAGGTAGTGCACAAAAATTCGAATACAGTAAGAAATACAAATATTCACTGTTTGATAGATTGTTATAAAAATTTATAAATATTAGACAATTGACAATGTTCTGCTCAAAAGTTGGGAAAAGAAAAGAAAAGCAAAGAACACTCTCCTCGTTTTGCACGATCTCTCGTCTCTTTTTTTTTGTTTCTTTTCTTTTCTTTTCGTGAATTTTGAATGTTCAGTCGAGATCTCAACATCCAATATCATCGATACCTCGTATATCATTGTCAATGGAACGAGAATCAAACTTCCCGTCGGAGAAATCGAACCACCCAAGGTTTGAACCACTCATTCACTTTCCCACAGACGTCCCTTACATTTGTGAGACTGGAGCAGTCGTCCACTTCGCTGTGTGAATTCCGAATGGGTTACATGCACTGGAATTTACTCCAATTCAGTTACTTGAGTGTTGATGAACATTATTGAGAAGTTTGAACTCTCTTGTACATAAGTTAGAGAAATCACAACATCCAAAATGGTTGTCTTCCCTTCACACGTCAAATTATCCGGGAGGTTTTAGCCTGCTTTTCCTAAGCTATTTTTAGCCTCGGGAAGTTGGCTTGCCCTGTCTTGAATAAGAAAAAGATCAAAGTTCAACCTTACCACATTCTAGTTAGAAATACACGTAGCGGTAAAACGTCATGCTCCCGTCTCGCAAATGTTAAACCGCATTCGGACTGATATGCTTTAAATAATTATTGATTGATTAATTGATTAATTGAAGGGTCCATGGTACAAGTACATCTCGAAGAATGTCACTGAAGATCCTCTGGCAAGCAAGGTTATTTTCATTAATCAGCGAGGGAATGTGCGAATTAAAAACAAACTATGATATTTTCAACATTAAAAAGAGACCTTCAAAAGAAAAAAACCATCAAAAGACATCGCAACTAGGGTGGCGAAAATGACTCATGATTATTCATTTCTGTGGCCTATAATGAGTGGCTCGCTCCCTTTACGATTATTCATTCCAAGTGGCAGTTGACCGGCCCCCTGCGAATATTCGCTTTTTGGGCGAGTCGAAGTGAGTCAAGAAAATTTGGTGAAAGGAGGGCCGAAAAAGCGGTCTGACTCGCACTCGACTCGCTTTTTTGACTCATTCGCATTGACTTCTCCTCTAACCACTCATTCGTCGAGAGAGCGGTCGTAAATGCCTCTCCCTTGAATATTCACTCTAGACCACTAAATTGGACGAATAATCATGAATCATTTTCGCCACCCTAATCGCAACCGTATGGCGGGTACTGGCTATTCAAATAAGTTTCACACTTTCCTGAAGTTTCGGAGCTTTATGTGAAATATAATGCATATGACACACTACAGGAAATATATATGAAAAATTAATCAACAAGTTTGTTACACCCTAGATACATCATATATCACACACTGACATTTTGAAGATAAATGTAATGTATCAGTACATCAACGTTATCAATAAGATTTAAGGTTTTCAATGCCCTCCAAATGGTCTCTGCGTCTCTTCTTTCGTTCACCCACGGTGCCAATGACACTGCGAACACTGTCGGACCGTTGATAGCCATATGGTTGACCTACCAGACTGGATGGGCACTAACACCTGCTGAGGGCAGAGGCGATATGCAGTTGCTGCTACTCTTTGGCGCCGTGGCTATGATCGCAGGATTCGTCACCTTGGGACATAGAACCATGAAGCTGATTGCTGATGAAATTACTGCTGAGGTAATTTTCACGCTGCTTTCCACGTGAAACCCCTAATCAGTTTTACAGCATAAGTCTGCACTTGAATCTCGAATAAATTTGGATTTAGTCTGGAAAAAATGGAATTTCTCACACTGATCAATAACAAGTTATTTTATTCCGGATCAAATGCACATTTGCCCGAGATTGGACCGAAAATATTCGAAAAATTTAGTCGAATAAACAACACTGGTCTGCACTGATTATGGCTAACTAACGCTGTATATTGGCGGCGCGAGTTCAAAACATTTACAGATTTGAAAATAATTTTAAGGTATCAGCACCCTCCGGATTCACGGTCGAATTGGGTACCGCCTTTACCGTTCTATTCTGTGCCAAACTCGGTATTCCCGTGTCATCCACACATTGTGCCGTAGGTGCTGTGTTGTTCGTGGGAATGACTAAATCAACCAAAGAAGGAGTCGACTGGAAGGTCTTCGGAAAGGTCAAAAACATTTCCTCATTTACATAATCATTGGGCAAAAATTTTAATGAAGAAAGTTCTCTTCACGGCAGTTTTCATTACCCAAACAACTTATTTTTCATTCAAGACATGATGTAGCAGAAAATTGGTGAATTTCAAGTTGGAAAAAAGATTTAAAGTTTTAACTAGGTTTTGTTAATAGAATTTATAATCAAAAATCTATATAACATGAAATTTGAATTATTTCAGCTGGCTAAAATGTTTTTGTCTTATTCACACATTTTATCCGTTCTTTTCTGTACTGTGTTTTCTCGAAAATAAATATTATTATTTTTTATTATTATTATCATTATTATTTTTTTCAGATCTGCGTCGTGTGGTTAATGTGTTTCCCAGTCTCTGCAGGGATCTCTTTATTCACTACGTGGCTGCTGTACACATGTGTCTAGGCATTTCATATTGTATTTCTAAATTTATGCTTTTCCTCAATTTTATATGTTTTGATTTTTTATGAATTAATTTCCGTCACATATTTCACTGCAATATCTTTCGATGAATATCCATCGTGCCTGATAAATTTTGTAGAACATTCACTCATTTAATTATTGGGTTCTTGTCGTAAATAAAAAAGACTGAAGGACCACCATTTTATACATAGGGACTGTTCTGTATTACTTTCCGACGAAATGTGGACGCAAGAATAAAAGATTGCACCAACGTTGTGCCAAAATGAGTCCAGAAGTTAAGTTGACAAATAATCGTTCACAGCTGCATACCAGGGCATATTTTCGGAAAATCGGAAAATCGAAATAATGCCGAAAAGGTCTGAAATCTGAGAATTCGGAAGATCGGAATTCTTAGCCCTGTTGCATACCAGAGTACAGCTCAATTACGAAAGAGTTATCCTTCAGTGCAGGTGTCTGAATTTTCATACGAAACGAATTAGACAGTCAGAGAAAAGTAAAGAGCTGAATTTTAAAGAAAGGGACAAAAGGGAAGGGAATGGGTTGTGCTAGAGTTAGAGTTTTAAGAAGAAACAAAAATGAATCTAAAACGATCCAGTGCTTTGCCCCCGTTGTTTGATCTTTGATCTTTCGTAGTTTGGTCTTTGATTTTTCTTGATGCGAAAGATTCTTTACAACATTTCGACCCTCGTATTTCTCTTCTTGTTTATCACTGTGGCTTCTCACAATGCTCGAAGGACACTTCCCCTGCCCAGTGTTGCTCCATCTAGTCGTCCCACAAATCTTCCTTAAAAAACATAGGCTAATCAATACAAGAACTTGCCCATCATTTTCAAAGCAATCCGTTTCGATAGCGGGCTTCTCGCGAAATGCTTGATATGTACGACTCTAGAAATGGGCTATCAGATCATTTCAACAATTTCTGTAGTAATCTTCCTTGCTTCTTCCTTGACAGGAGAAGTCAATTTGCGTTGCTGATAACTCTGTGATAGTTACCTTACAATAAATTTAAAAGATATGGCGCATCTGATTTTTTCAATCATTAGGTATTTTATTAGTTTTTGTTTGTATTTTTTTGAATTTTGTTTTATAATTGGTTACCGTTGCAATCCATCAAAATCAATTTCGGCAATCTCTCGTTGTTAGAGAACGAGAAATAGTGTGCGCAAAGAAGAGACCATTGAGAGAGGTTACGCTCCCTTTAATATGCTTCGTTGTAGACCCTACAATTAAATTAAACTACATTGTGTATTGTACAACATCCAGTGTACTAAGTTACTTGCATCTTTCAAAATCAATACTTTGTTCAAGGCAGTACATAAAATAACTAACAAGATAAAATTTAAATCATAAAATTGAATAAACAATTGTGCGCATCTCAGAAAACATCATTTCTAAAAAAGTCAGTCCATGATTATATTTGTTTTGTCGTATTATACCGTAAAAGATCTAGCGAAACGACGGCCGCAAACTTTACGGTTCTCACTTTCTCCTTTTTCCAAAGTACGATGAAGTATTTCCAGATTAATAAGGACATGCGTGTTACTTGCTTGTTTTTAACTTAATTCGGATACATTCTTTCCTTATTCCTTTTTTTCAAGTTAGAATAGTGATCCTCATCACTAACCCGTTCAGCATTAGCGTTCTAGCATACATGAATACCTTTTCATCATAATTATAGGTTGCTAGGATGTTCAAGTAGGCTAATTAGTGGGTAATGAATGATGAACGAGAGCGGTAAAGAAAGAAGATGGAGACCTATTGAACACCCCAAGATTGGGTGTATTGTCCATTTGCTCTCAATGGATCGTGGTAGCGTGCCTAGTGACCGGGACTAGTCATTCGGAATAGCCAATGGGGCTAGGAGTTGTGTCACTGTCACGTGTTTTTTTACTTATCTTAATTCTAATACAATACCTTGTACTCGCCCATATGATCATGTCCACTCACTCACTTTTTATAATTAATAATAATATTATTATAATAATAATAAAGGTAATGTGATTATTCTTATTGGTGTATGAAGGAGTGATCATAATCGTGAAGTATCGCGTCCTAAGAAAGGTAAAAAAAACCTTTTTGCAGAGACCAAGGATCGCTTGGTCTGTCGCTACATCATTAAGCGATGAGGCGGGATCGCGTGGGATCCAATAGCAGTACTTCATTTGGTAAGATTTCTTTCATTAAAAAAATGAAAACCCATTCTGGAGCTGCCTCTTTGGAATCGATATTTCACATTTTATATCCTCAGTTCATCCCGGTTGGTTTTTTGTGTTAAATAAAAGCTGGATTGGTCGTTGGTGGTATGTGAGGTAGCGTTTGATATCGATAAATCAATCAATAATTGACTATTTTCTGACGATAAATCGATCAATAACTGCTCTTTTGGACACGATAAATAAATCAATAATGTGACGTAGGTGATCTCCGACTTGATCGTCTCCTCGCCGACTTCTCCTTCCTGCGCATCTCCATCGATCATATCACCACACCAACCGAGTCGCCGTTCCTCGCTCGTCTACAACAGCGTGGATCGATATATGGGTATGCAAAGATCAAGGAGCTTTGAGATTATCGATTTGTGATTCTAGATATACCCTGAAGTACTCGTTTCCCTGCCCGGATGGAGTTTCGTCGTCTCTCAGACATAAAGGTACGGTTAATTATGCAGTGATTACGGTAGGATCAATCAATGACTGATTACGGTAGATCAATCGATGAGTGATTACGGTAGGATTTTTCCCAAATCTTGTAAATTGAAGAGTTTTTCTTCTATTGAATTTGTAATTGAACGATTTGGTTACAGTAGTCCTGAGGGCGTCATCGTTCACCTCAAATGCGATCTTCTTCCGACACAAACGCGTCAATCTTGTCAAGTATGTGTGTTAACCCTCATTTATCGAATCGATAATATCGATTTTTGCTAAACTAACATTAAGATACATGGAGTGTTGGGGGGCCATATCTTCCCAGCAGTGGCTAATACGTTCGTTTAACATAAAAGTATCCATTGCTAACTGAAAGTAATGTGTAGGCCTTTACCTGGGTGGACAGTGTGAAGAGTCAAATTAGCAATATGGTCATTACTTTGACGTGTCACATTTTCGTTTCTCTTCACAGACTGAATCCAGACGTGATTCCCTTCTGGTCGAGAGCTCATCTCATTCTGGATCTGGAAGTGCAGCTCAACGCCCAAGGCAAATACTCCGTATGCTACTTCCCGCCGTTTCTCATATTTGAATATATTTTGCGTTCTTTGTGCGCATAGATTATGGCTATACAGTTAGCGTAACCTCTTCAAGTATAATTGTATTGATTGATTGCAGACTCGGCCACTCGCCCGATGTACCGTACCCCTGGAGGATCTACTGCTGCCGCCCTTTGCCGTCTCAAGAGATTTCGACTTTCTCGGCGCGAATTTTGAGGGATCCGCCCTGGTTGGTGTTACTGTAGCTTGATCTTCCTTCCTGTTATCGATCGATAATAGGTGTTACTGTGGTTGAAAGTGATAGGAAGACTACGGTTATCATTTGTTCTCGAATCCTATTCTTTTATTGATCTTGAAAAAAAGACGTACAGATTTGATAGTTCCTACAGTTGGTCTTGATATCGTCTATTGATTATCGATTAATTATTGATTTGTAGTCAAAGATTGATTCTTCCTGCAGATTCGTATCGATCTCGGTTCGAAACAACGGTCACTCATGGAACGTTTGGAGCGATGGCGAGGCGAATTGGACGGTGGCGGAACTACCGTAACCGGAGTCAATGGTCCCGACGCGACCTTTACCGTACCACCCGCTCCAAGACACACTAGGAGTAGAAGCAGTTCGCGATGCAGGTATTGGTAGATTGCTGATTGATTATTGATTAAATGTAATTAATTTAATTAATTAACTATTTAATTAAATGCAATTAGTTGTAGCGCTTGCTATTTATCTATATATCTCTGCAGCTCTGCTCAACTACCTGCAATTTGTGCTTCTAGTTTATAGTTTTTAAAATATATTTTATTTGTGACGATACCCCCGAAAACGGAATATCATGGAAAATTAAGCGGTGCAAATTAAGTAATGACTAAACTGTATGACTTAAAAATAGAGTAAGATTCTGTTCAGGATGGAGAATGCATATGCAAACCTCTAACGATTAGTCTATTCAAGGCACAAATAGTATGCGAAAAGTTAAAGGAGACACGAAATCTATTGTCTAGCTCTTAACAATTTTGATAAAAAGCGCTCGATATCAAGTATGATTCATTCATGATTCTAGCGTTCTATAAGCTGAATTAGCATGAAATATATAGTGTGCGGTATGTAAATTAATGTTTTAAAAATGATTTCCTGTCCGTATGGTACCATGAATCTTATATTCAGGAGCCATAGTTCGGATGGAGGAGCGGAAGACGGAGACGACGACGATGTCTTCATCGACGTCGATGCACGCTCACGACGACGAGGTACCGTAACCCCCCTCTAGTACTGTAATTCCTCGTTTTGAATTTCGCGCCAGTTTCAAAATCGATTATCACTTGTCAATTGTATGCTTATTCATACATGGGCGGGTATTGCCGCTGGAAATGAAAATCGGGTGGGTCGGGTGCCAAAATCGGGTAGGTCTGACACAAGAATCTCATTTTCGAGTGAAGTTTGTCCAAATCGTTGTCAATTTTTCAGTGAATTTTGGCTAAATCGGGTGGGTTTGGTGCCAAAATCGGGTGGGTATTGCCTCTAGCGGCAATGCCGCCCACGTATGTGCTTATTGTTAGTTCATGTGAATAGTTGCAGGCGTGTCTCCGTTTCGTGAGCGTTTACCCTCCAATGGATCACAACCCTCATCTACCAATGGCGGGCCAGGACCGGTATATGCTCGGCCCGTGGCCACTACCCGATCGGCCACTGTCTCCTCGTTTCCGTCGATGCGAGACACGATCAAGCGAGCACTCAAGATTCGGTTATTCGTCCACTCGGCCAGTGGCCTGCCGATGACCAGAGATGCGAGGTACGGTATTCGCTGATGTTATCGATTGATTCCAGAGTTGTTTCTAATCAATAATATATTCCAGAGGCCTGCTCGTGGCGCCAAGCGCATTCATCTCCGTGCGGGGCCGTGATGGAGAGATGCGATCACCCGCGCGACCCGCCTCTAGGTACGGTAACCACATCAGCGCATTGATGGCGACGTTTACCAATTCGACCGGCTAATGCAAGAATTTGACAGGCGACGTTTACTGATTTTGCAGATCTCCCCGTTTCGACTGGTCGTGTACTTTTCACGTGAGCGGTGAACGACGAAATATCGTCGTCAAGGTTCTTCACTCGGATTCAGAAGGAAACGATGTTGTACGGTATTTATAATATCCGCTTTTTTAAATTTAGAAATATGCCGCGTAATTCAAATTTTGGTTTTGTAGCCTCTCGGTTTCGTCTCACTTCCACTACCGATGGCCAACGTGACGGAAGCAGACTATGAGCTGGTCGATTTGAGTGGAGGAAACATGCCTGATGCTGCCATGATTACGGTAGGTTACGATAGATCGAGGCGTAGGAGGTTACGGTAGTCCGCAGAGTACGGTACTGATTGCAGCTTTCGGTTGATGTGCAGACGTCATCGCGGCCTCCATCCACACTGGATGCGTTCGCGCCTGTTCCTGTGGCCAGTGGCCCGCCACCTATCATCGATGATTATTATGGTGGCCATGGGCCCGCCAATGGCCATCGAACACGAGCTGCCTCGTACGATCCGTTGATTGGGAACACTAATGATGGACAAAGGACGCAGTCGAGTGAGTACTATCTTCATTTGCCGCACTATCTCGTCTGTCTCTAACCCACTCTCTTCATTTACTACACTATCTCGTCATACTATTTCTTGTGTTCAATCAATAAAAAATAATGCACTTTTTGAATTTATGCGATTTCCCATTCTGCCGTATGATATATGAGGCCGTTTGCGAGAGAGTAGAGCAAGAGTGACTGGGGTCCGGTACATCAATTTTTCGAAAACCTGCGAGAAGGGGTTCTCAAGGGTGCTGATGACGATGGGCATGTTCATTTTGCACCTGGAGTCACCGTTGAGACCAGACGGCGTCGCGTTGAAATCGCGTTTTTGGTCATTTCTTGTCACCTGATGGTGCTAAAATTAACAGACCAATGTTCCCGGTGTAGAATTTGATGGCGATCACGCCTGTCTAATTCATTTTTCATGAAGTAATATGGTCACTGTAAGAGAGGCAATGTGCCCACTGACCTACCTCGAGTCTCTCCTCCCGTTCGATCGCGTCTCTCCTTTCCCTAGACTCTCTCGTGCTCTCTCTATTCCCCACACTCTCTCAGGCGAGAGGAAACTATCTATCTGTTGTGAGCGATCAGATTACTTCACTAAAAGTTGATTTTCTCGCTTGTCCATTCACCAAAATCGTTGAAATTTTTTCTGATGCACCCTGAGGTAATTCCGATCCGATCTAGCTATGTCACTCGCACACTTTTGCCTCTGAGAAAAGTGACATATTTGAAGCTTGTGAAATTTTTTTCATGAAAAATGAATTAGACAGGCGTGATCGCCATCAAATTCTACACCGGGAACATTGGTCTGTTAATTTTAGCACCATCAGGTGACAAGAAATGACCAAAAACGCGATTTCAACGCGACGCCGTCTGGTCTCAACGGTGACTCCAGGTGCAAAATGAACATGCCCATCGTCATCAGCACCCTTGAGAACCCCTTCTCGCAGGTTTTCGAAAAATTGATGTACCAGACCTTGTTCGACTTTCTCGCAAACGGCCTCATATGTACCACGTCATTCAATCTCTTCATTGTAGGATCAAGTGCATCGAGTTCGATGGCCCTGAGTGGTGGTATGAGCAGACAACCGCGACCGGGAAGTAGATCAAGGAAGGACGACGAATATGCCTACAGGTAAGAGTATGGTGCATTTTCCCCTCTCGTCTTGATTTGATTCTAGTCGAAAGTTAGTCAACGAGCAAGGCTTCAGTCCTTGACTGCGGAAACGATTACTAGTCCTTGTTTTTTTTTCATATTCTCCATTATCTTAAGCAATATTATTATTATTTTATTATTATTATTATTATTATTATTATTATTATTATTATTATTATTATTATTATTATTATTATTATTATTATTATTATTTTGTAGAGCACGAACACCATCGCCAGACGTGACCATACTCGATAGCAGAGAGGAGATTGAGAATCGACTAAGGTTTTTCTTTTAATTGATACACTTCTACTCATTCATATAAAAGAAGTATTATTAATTTTAATAATAATAATTGTATCTTCAAGGCGTAACATGGGCGAACTCGACATTCTGATGGCGAGACTCGATCGATCGTAAAACGATTACTGTAACCGTGACTAGCCAATCGATAATTCCGACTCTCGATTACCGTGACTACCGTATCTTTTGTGTATGTACTGAATTTGACGTGCCTAATACCTGACTACTTTTGGATTTTAAATAGTATTGATTAGTGATTGTTTGTGTATAACTTGACTTGTCTCATATGATCTTCGTAATATCATAATATTATTGATCTATCGCGGATTTCACTTATACTACCGTACTGACCTCATAATTTACTTTCAAAAGGGACACTATTCACATGTCTCAATTAGATTTCGCCTATGTTTTTTTTCTGAGAGGTGTATCTTCTGAATGGCAAAATCAAACATAAAAAAACCAAATTTATGTCTCACTTGCAAGAAGTCAATTAAAAGGTGAAGCTAGTCTCACAACGAGACATCTCTCAGGAAAAACATGGGCAAAATTTAAAGGTATCAAGTGAATAGAGTCCCTTGTCTCTTCAAATTGACTTTACACCACTAATTCGCTTACTTGCTCATATTTACAACATGCCAGATCGATAAATCGATAAAATCATTTATTCAAGACAGTTTGTTGTGTCATTAATCGGTTGTCGACTCCGAGTCGTATCTTACAAGTTTACAAATATCGATTGATCGCGGGATACCGTATACTCGCTACTTCCTGGCGAGACTTACTCTCACACTTCAAATCCTAAATTCTTGCCGATCACGGTCAGTTCGAGAACACCCTGGAGTGTGTTCATGCACGTGATGCCAAAGTCATCCTTGTGGTCACGAACGAATTGCCTGAGTTCCGCGTACCTGCACATCAATTGGGGTTACGGTAGATGTATTTCAATTTGAATTCGGTTGAAAGGTTCTCCTTACTTCTTGTCTGTAATCCAACCGGGAATATCCTTGTAGTGCTTTTCGTAGTTGCATTCGGTCTGAAATTTGTAAGGATTAGGGTTAGGTTAAAGGGTAGATATTCGTGCATCTGATTTTACTTATATATTTACCGCCCAATGATCTCTGGCTGACAGAACGTGCGGAATATTGTGTTTTAGGCAATTACCTTCGGGTTACGGTATGGTCAAAGAATCTCGTACTCTTTTGATGAAATTGACGATGTATTCGCGCATGGCGTCTCTCCTGGACATGTTTCCAAGACTGTTCCAAACGTTCCTGATGTAGATCTTTATTGATTGTTAACGTTTTATTCAAGTTGAGGCTACGAATTCTGGCTCTTTTTAAAAACATGGCCCCTTTTATAAAATTTGAACGTAGCTGTTCGAATAAATGATGTTAACGATTCACTGTGTCATATTAAGCCAAAAATAGGCCTTAAAAGCATGTATATCACAAAAGTGGAGAGCCATCATCAAAAGGGCCGTAATTTGTTTTCCTTTGAATGAAGAGTATAGATAAATACCATTTGAATCTGTCGATAGGATGGTAGATTGGGGGTTTTTCCGTATTGCAAGGTCCAATCGTAGCCTGAAAAAATGTGATCTTTGAACTTTGATCTCTCTAATGTCATGTCGCTGACTAGACCTGCCATGGCTAGACTGACAATGAGTACGAAGTGTCAGACAGCCTCATGTCATTGATAACAATAATAGTTTTTTGTATGGATGCTGTATAGCTAAAATATCACTGATAGTTTGAAATCTGTGTTTGGGGTCAGTGATCAAAGATCAAACCTGCTTGAACAGTGCGTACGCACGTAGTTGATCCTCGATGGGCGTCTTGATGGGGCCTAGTAAAGATCAAAGATCAGGTGAGATCAGAGATCAAAGATCAAGTGAGATCAAAGATCAAAGACCACTAACCGTCTTTGGGCATCGTCTGAATGAACTTAACGCATGCGTTGAACGCTCGCTCCAGTTGGTCGTCGTCAAAGTCATTGACGTCTTCCTTTTTCGGAGCCATTCTGAAGCTTATTAAAGTACGGCTGAAAGTGGAATTCACCATGCGCCGTAGCCGGAGTTATATGACGATTACGCCTTAGGAAGGAAGATACGTAGGAGAGCGCACTGTTGTAGCTAATGATCACCGATAATAATTTGACGAAAGATGAAAGACCGGGCGGCAATATTTCAGCAGTATCAAATTAAAAGCCCACCACGTGCTAATTCTTTCTAACCTCACTCTCTTTCTTTATCCACGAGAGAGCGTAGAGTAAAATTAGCTCGGGGTGTGCCCTTAAAGGGGATTTAATATAAGCCGAATATGACTAAATACTGACTACAACTGACTGTGGTTGGTATCAGTCAAAATGATGGAGTGGAGGCTGTATTGAGATGATTCTGATAAGGCTATTCATTGTAGTGATAAGGGAGGAGGAAAATACCCGAGATTAGAGTGAAGAAGGAAAAAGAATTGTCTGTTTATTTGTACAAATGATTACTCTGGAGTGACTGGTATGCATCCTAGAGGTGGTATATTGAATGATGAAGCAGACTCAATTACCAGATGATGTATGTGATTTAAAGAGATACCTCAAGCAGATTTGAAAATCCGCTCTGGCCACACTCCTAGGTGGTCTATGTGTAACTTTGTTGGGGGGGGGATGCCACAGTCAGGAAATTATTAAGTGAAACAGAGTAGTAACTATGTATGATCTTTTGAGTTGAATAATAACTTCTTTTCATTTAATACCCAATTATATGAGTGCATTTGCATGTGTATTATGATCTATTTATATTTCGAGTGAAGGAGAGTGATTCATTGGCACATTGGGATGCTCATCCGCCTGTCTCTACCTGCCTCTCCCTCTCTCTTCACCACCTTTGCCCTCATCCCCTTTATGTTTGTTCCCATGGCGCATCTCTTTTTGCTCTCGTCTTAATCGCCTCAGAAGTACCTGTGCGATTACTCTTCGCCACGGCGTTTCGAGAGCGGTCATTCTGTGACTGAGAAAAAAAGAAGAAATCAGTTTTCCCGACCCAATAATCCCATATCTGGCACTGATGACGAGGCTGATTCTCCTGTTTTTTTTCTGTAACGAGTATGCTCCGGTTGAACTACCGTATGCCATGAGAGCAGGCAATGATGCCAAATAGAGGCGGCGATTGTGAATTGTCAGCATGTTTTCTGTTTATTCCTCGGGTGACCTGGTTGTGCTCGATTTGTTTCTTGAGGGATGGTGTGGGAGAGTTTTCCTATCGGACGTGTCCTACATATTTGAAGGGAGTTTGCGCCGCTCTTTCACTGCTCTTCCTCTCTATTTTTCTCTTCTATACGTGTTCATTCTCGCTAGTGTGGCTTATTGATTGATTACTGCCGAGTGTTTTTACCGAGTAGCATGGGGGAGGGTCGTAGCAGTTGCTCTATGCTATTATTTTGTCCACCCTAACCACCCCTAACCTGTTTGATTCTCTTCCCTCTCTCGTCGTCTCTATCTCTCTCTACACACAAACCCTTACGCTTCTCGTTCAGTCGTACATTCTTGTGTTCATTTTTCTGTACAGTCTTATCATTTATTTGACTAATTTTATTTTGCAATGCACTAGGAAACGTCATTTTTCGCGGTCGATAATAGATGGTTGAGCCACGCCTTGCTATGCTTTGTGTTCGCTTGTATTCGTATTGCTAGTAGTAGTCAATCGTGGTACTTATTTTGCTATTAGTATTTGGTGTTAGTTTCGCAAGAATTGGTTGTGATGAGTCATTCACGAGGCACAAGCCTATGCGTTTCGCCACCTCGCAAGGCTCTTTCGTTGACCGAGAAGGCTCACCCCGTACTAATTTTACGCTCTCTCATTCACTTAGAAAGCGAGAAAACTTTACCTGCGCGGTGTGTCGTTGAACGAAATGGCGACTCTCAATTGTGTCACATCATTTCGAAATTTTATGTGTCATTGTCTCTATTTATCTGTATATCTTTTAAGAATTTTAAAGATTCCTCTGAACACTACCGTATCTGATCTACCGTATTTTTCTTATTCCCCATTTTCTTGTGTCACGCCCCCCCCTCGCCCCATAGTTCCGGTAATCTACCGTAATCGTTCCTTTCCACTCAGGAGCCTCTCTTCCATCTTCGGCAATGGACGAGTCGCATACGGATGGCGATTGCTGTCTGTGCTCACTGATGGCATGGGGAGTGGGCATTGCCATCTTCCTCTTCATTCTCAGGTTTGAACTACGCTCGCTGTTTTCGTGTTTCATTTTCCCCATAACTTAGGTAATGCGATAAAAATCTGATCAGGATTGCGTTTTGCGCGTTGAGTACTCATAAATCATTCAGAAAATGGATCAAGGGAGGCCAATTCACGGAGCGCGTATCGGCTAAGGGAAAGATTGCCGTAGTGACTGGTGCGAACACCGGCCTCGGACTGGAGACAGTGCGCGAGCTGAATCTGAGAGGAGCCAAGGTATACTGTAGTTTGATCTTTGATCTTTGTGCATCTTCAGGGATGCCGATGATTGAATGAGGGCGCTAATTATTGATTAATGAACGTACATATTCTAACTTCTACTTGCAGGTGTACATGTTGTGCCGCAGTGAGGAACGTGCAGCGGAAGCCAAGATCAAACTTGTCAGGGTACTGTAGTTTAGTATTAATCAGTCAATCAATCGATAAATTCATTTGTATGGATTTTTTTCAAGATTGAGTATACCTCTTGATTATTCACTTGATATTAATATATTTATTGATTGATTGATTGACTCGATTAACCGAGTCCGTTGAACTAATGAATTAATCAGTACTATCTCTTTTTCTACTCATCGATATATAGATATTATCGATTTTATAGATGGGCTGCGACGCGACTCGCCTTATCTTTGAACAGTGTGATCTGAGCAAGTTCGCGTCTGTCAGAGCGTGTGCTGATCGATTGAAGAAGGGTACGGGTTACTGTATCTCTGATTTTATTGAATTTTCGCTGTAACAATGTACTTTCGCTTGTGGAAGATAAAATAAATCGATAATCGGTTATACCACCGTAATACCTTTACAGCCGAGGACCATATCGATATTCTGATCAACAACGCCGGTATTATGTTCTATCCCAAATGGGAATTGACGGAGGATAAACACGAGATGACATGGCAGAGTAATCATCTTGGTTGGTTTATTGATTGATTTTTATTGATTGGTTTATTGATTCTTAGGTTTATTGCTCGCTTTGAGTGGAATTTTAGCTCCTAGCATTGCATAATTGGTCACCGAAAAATCGCCTAATTAGATTCGCAGTTTATAATTACATTCAACTCGAGTTGCTATTTTTGATTGGTCGATTATTGATTGAACGATTGACTTATTTATAGCCTGTGTAGCCTGCCTGACTTATGTGTTTCGGCCATATTTTGCATTTGCGTAACCGGTTGACTTGAGCGTCTCATTCTAGCCTGTTGATTTCGAGTGGCATCTCTGGCTCTTTGGCATGGGTAAATAGTTTCAACTGTTGCTTGAACGGTTCTGCTCCCGCGACTCTACTACTATCCTAACAATTTGCATATTTTGCTTGCATATTAATAGCCATAACCTACAAGACCCTACAAGTGCGTGTGGGCACCCTTTTTTTGACAAAAACGCGTGTGGGTACTCTAAAACAGTCAAAATTTCAAGAAAAAATGCAACGTTTTTTGCGGGTAACAAGCGATAACCAGAGACCATGCTGTGCGGAAACTTGAAGATTCTACGGTACAATCCGATTTTATTTTAATTTCAGGCCCTTTCTTGCTCACCGAACTGCTTCTTCCTCTCGTTGAGAAGTCGGAAGAAGGCCGTATCGTCAACGTCTCCAGCATGCTCCATACTAGCGTCAGTATCGATTTATTATAGATGTTTTATTTTAATTTAATTTAAATTTTGTTCGAGATGGTTGCAGTAATATTGCATTACAGTCCCGCAGAATCGCCGCCTTAACAGGCCTTGATCGCCATGCAGTTTTGCAAGTGTTTTAGGTGTCTCAAATACGGTTTTGATATTCTATTCGGTCTTATGCATATAACACGGGTCTCCTGTAAAAGTGTAGCAAAATCGGCCCTGCCTGCCACTAGGAAAAATTTTTTGTCTCCGATTTCGATGAAAGTCGGTCAGTGGGTGTGGTTGGGGGTCATGAGAAGGCCTAGCCACTTGATTTTGCCAAAATTGCAAATTATCGATTTTTTGTGATCTACCCTGAAAATGATCATAACTCGGTTCATTTTCATCGTACAATGAGCTGACATGTGTCATTCGAACCGGTAAAAAAAAGCGGTAAAAAATTAAAATTAGGGGAGTTTTCCTTTAATAACTCGGAAACGGCTCGATATAACAATTTGGACAATAGTAAACTTTTCAATCTCCTTTTAAGTGAATCATTTCTATTTTTTTGAAAAGATAATTGAACAACTTTGAAGTGAGATACGATCAAAAAACGGAATGTGATAAAAAATCGACTAAGTCCGTGAGCTATCTAGTAATCGATCCTGGGGGCCAAGAGATACGGGCAATGAACTAGATAGTGATATTGAACGTGGTTTGAAGACATAATTTTTGCAATAAAACGGATGGGGTCAAGAAAAAAATTTTGAGAAAACTTCACCTTTTTGATCAGAAAAAGTGTTGTTCGCGTTTTTCGCCCTAAAGACGACTTAGCAGCGAACGTGTAATAAACAACTTTTTTGAAGAGCATTCGAATACGGTTCGAATGACACCTGTCAGCTCATTGTACGATGAAAATGAACCGAGTTATGATCATTTTCAGGGTAGATCACAAAAAATCGATAATTTGCAATTTTGGCAAAATCAAGTGGCTAGGCCTTCTCATGACCCCCAACCACACCCACTGACCGACTTTCATCGAAATCGGAGACAAAAAAATTTCCTAGTGGCAGGCGTTGCTACACTTTTACAGGAGACCCGTGATAATGCACATGAGAAAAGAATAGAAAATTATTTTAAAATTAATGAAAATCAATTTTAAAAATATGGCACGGCAATACCGTTTTGTGGTGTTATACCGTAATTCTCCATTTTCCCAATCGATAATTGAGAATTTCGGTATTACACCACACCACTGAATTGCCCTGCCATATTTTAAAAATTAATGTTCATTAATTTTAAAATATTTTTTTATTCTTTTCTCATGTGCATTACATGCATATGACCGAATAGCTTACCAAAAACGTATTTGAGACACCTAAAACACTTACAGTTGAGCACAAAACTGCATGGCGATCAAGGCGTCACGTCGCCTGACGCGGCGTGACGCTGTTAATGCGGCGATTCTGCGGGACTGTATATCTTGGGTCGAATAGCTATTTTGTGAGCCAGCGGCCCATGATCATTAATAAATCAATATCGATCAATTTTCTTGCAGTCCGAAGCACTGGATCTGGACACGATTGACGACAAGAAGTCGTACGGTCGCATGGCGCCCTACAATCGATCCAAGTTGGCTAATGTGAGTGAGATATTATTGATCGATTCTTATATTGATTGATGATGTTGCATTGAAATTTCGTCATTATGCTTATGGTGGCTTACAGTATACCATAGCTAACCCAAACCAGCTACAGTACTCCACTCTGTTCCCTCAGGTCATGCACGCACGTGAGCTCTCGCGTCGTATCCGCGCTTCGGGCAACAACACGGTGACGGTGAATTCGCTTCATCCGGGCGCGTGTGCCTCCGACCTCAGTCGCCACATGTTCTTCGGAAAGCCACCCTTCACTACCATATCGTAAGTATACGGTAGGCCTGAATCAGGGGAGACACGCCCATTACCCGATGTCTTTGTTGCTTTTGAGTAATGTCCTTCCCCTACTACTGAGGTCGTTTGCATGACAAAAGGTTTGTCGACAAACGTGAAGTGACAAGCATAGGCGGAGGCGTTTGCCAAAAATCCTCCCCTACGCTAGTGACGTCACATTTGTCGACAAACAGTTTGCCAACGTTCATGAATACTGCCTCTGAACTCGTAACCCTTGATTAGGGAACACGTTAGGGTGCGTATTTTGAAGAACGATTTCCTCAAATGATAAAATCTTTTTCTTGAACGATGTGTTTGGGATTTGCTTGCCATGATCGAGAATCTCTGTTGATCTTTGATCTTTGGTTAATCATCTACATAAATCTGTTGCAGTGCGTTCTTCATGAAGACTGAGAGGGATGGTGCACAGACCTCGCTCTTCCTCGCTCTGTCAAAGAAAGTCAAGGGAGTCTCGGGCTGCTATTTCTCGTAGGTTTTCCCGCCTTTTTCGGATTTGATTTTTCTATTTTCGGCATTTCATAGATTTTTTTTTCAGTGACTGCGCCCGTAAGCCGGAAAGCAATTTGGCCCTCGACGATCTCGCTTGCAAGCAGCTCTACGACTACAGTCTCAAAGCTGTCGGTCTTGCCTAAATTACAGTAGCTCAAGTACGACGGTAAGCATGCCCCAATGGGTTACTGTAACTTTCACGCGGTTTAATCTTTTATGAATGGATCGATCCCATTACATTCTTTGTTTTTAGTCCATGTCTTTTAGCTTACTTGCCGGATAAGGAATTCCTTGTATTGTTTTATTGAACACTTGATAAAGTTTAATCGAAAGTGCATATGGATTTTTTTTTAAACTTGTTTTTAATTAATTATTGTGTGCCCCATTCAGTGAGAACCTTTCCTAACTTCCAGACCAACTATTCGGATCGCTTGTGAGGTCAGAATAAACTTGATGGAAAAGATCCTATTTATTATTGATCAATAAAATTTCAAAAATGATTTGGTGTGCTTAAAACATGCCAAATGAAAGAAAGAAACACTGCATCTAGACTAAATTTGTATTTATTGAAAGCTATTAGGAGAATTGAGATTAACTATTAAAACCTTTTACTTGATTCTCTGATTATTTTTTGTATGATATAATACACTAATGACAAATATACTCCGTCCCTTCGCCTCTTCATCATTTCTCATCAAACCCGTCTGAGGTGCGCCTAATCGCTGTTTCAAGGGGTCACACTTCGCTCTCATAATTGGTTTATGCCCAGTATCTCAAGGTACGCTTGGGCTTCTGACCAGATTTACTCTGTGTTAGGGAACCAAAGTTTTTGGGCCACTCCAGGGGGATTTCCCGGAAGTAAAAAATATTTTCAATATGTTTCATTTCAATATGAACATCATGAATAAAGCAGAGACATGATAGATTGAAGAATGTAGCGAAACTCTTTATTGAGAATTGGCAAATGTACATATATTATCAAGCAACTCCCTAATATTCAACCGAAACCAATAAAGTAAATTCTTGTGAGGTCATCATAAACTTGTTGGAAACGTCCCTAATTATAATTGATCAATTTCTTTTCGAAAAAATGATTTGGTGGGACTAAAACATGCAAATTGAATGAAAGAAATAATGTATCTAGAATAAATTTGTATTTATTGAGAGTTATTAGTAGAATTAGGATCAACGATTACAACTTTTTACTTGATTCTCTGCGGTTACAGGTAATTTGTATGAAATAATACAATAATGAAAAATAGACTCCCTATCTTCGCCTCTTTATCCTATCTACTCAAACCCGTCTGGGGCGCGCCTAATCGCTGTTTCAAGGGGTCACACTTCGCTCTCATAGTTGGTTTATACCCAGTATCTCAAGGTACGCTTGGGCTTCTGACCAGATTTACTCTGTGTTAGAGAACCAAAGTTTTTGGGCCACTCCAGGGAGATTTCCCGGGAGTAAAAAATATTTTCAATATGTTTCATTTCAATGAATAAAGCAGAGACATGATAGATTGAAGAATGTAGCGAAACTCTTTATTGAGAATTGGCAAATGTACATATATTATCAAGCAACTCCCTAATATTCAACCGAAACCAATAAAGTAAATTCTTGTGAGGTCATCATAAACTTGTTGGAAACGTCCCTAATTATAATTGATCAATTTCTTTTCGAAAAAATGATTTGGTGGGACTAAAACATGCAAATTGAATGAAAGAAATAATGTATCTAGAATAAATTTGTATTTATTGTGAGTTGTTAGTAGAATTAGGATCAACGATTACAACTTTTTACTTGATTCTCTGATTATTATTTGTATGATATAATACACTAATGACGAATATACTAAGTCCCTTCGCCTCTTCATCATTTCTCATCAAACCCGTCTGAGGTGCGCCTAATCACTGTTTCAAGGGGTCACATTTCGCTCTCATAGTTGGTTTATACCCAGTATCTCAAGGTACGCTTGGGCTTCTGACCAGATTTACTCTGTGTTAGGGAACCAAAGTTTTTGGGCCACTCCAGGGGGATTTCCCGGGAGTAAAAATATTTTCAATATGTTTCATTTCAATATGAACATCATGAATAAAGCAGAGACATGATAGATTGAAGAATGTTGCGAAACTCTTTATTGAGAATTTATTTATTTATTTATTTATTCATCAGTTAAAATCAAGAATAATGAATGAAGCGATAAGGGAGTGATGGAGTTCCGTAATTGGAAAATGTACATATATTATCAAACAACTCCCTAATATTCAACCGAAACCAATAAAGTAAATTCTTGTGAGGTCATCATAAACTTGTTGGAAACGTCCCTAATTATAATTGATCAATTTCTTTTCGAAAAAATGATTTGGTGGGACTAAAACATGCAAATTGAATGAAAAAAAAAGTAACTAGAATAAATTTGTATTTATTGAGAGTTATTAGTAGAATTAGGATCAACGATTACAACTTTTTACTTGATTCTCTGCGGTTACAGGTAATTTGTATGAAATAATACAATAATGAAAAATAGACTCCCTATCTTCGCCTCTTTATCCTATCTACTCAAACCCGTCTGGGGTGCGCCTAATCGCTGTTTCAAGGGGTCACACTTCGCTCTCATAGTTGGTTTATACCCAGTATCTCAAGGTACGCTTGGGCTTCTGACCAGATTAACTCTGTGTTAGAGAACCAAAGTTTTTGGGCCACTCCAGGGGGATTTCCCGGGAGTAAAAAATATTGTCAATATGTTTCCTTTCAATATGAACATCATGGATAAAGCAGAGACATGATAGATTGAAGAATGTTGCGAAACTCTTTATTGAGAATTTATTTATTTATTTATTTATTTATTTATTCATCAGTTAAAATCAAGAATAATGAATGAAGCGATAAGGGAGTGATGGAGTTCCGTAATTGGAAAATGTACATATATTATCAAACAATTCCCTAATATTCAACCGAAACCAATAAAGTAAATTCTTGTGAGGTCATCATAAACTTGTTGAAAACGTCCCTAATTATAATTGATCAATTTCTTTTCGAAAAAATGATTTGGTGATACTAAAACATGCAAATTGAATGAAAAAAAAGTAACTAGAATAAATTTGTATTTATTGAGAGTTATTAGTAGAATTAGGATCAACGATTACAACTTTTTACTTGATTCTCTGCGGTTACAGGTAATTTGTATGAAATAATACAATAATGAAAAATAGACTCCCTATCGCCTCTTTATCCTATCTACTCAAACCCGTCTGGGGTGCGCCTAATCGCTGTTTCAAGGGGTCACACTTCGCTCTCATAGTTGGTTTATACCCAGTATCTCAAGGTACGCTTGGGCTTCTGACCAGATTTACTCTGTGTTAGAGAACCAAAGTTTTTGGGCCACTCCAGGGGGATTTCCCGGGAGTAAAAAATATTGTCAATATGTTTCCTTTCAATATGAACATCATGAATAAAGCAGAGACATGATAGATTGAAGAATGTTGCGAAACTCTTTATTGACTAGGGAATAGTTTCTTTGATGGTTGAAATTACGGGGAGTGACCTACACAGCAATATTCAGCATGGTCGACTTAGTAAGAATCAACTTTGAAAAATTGCCATTGATCTATTTTTTAAACGAAACCCTTCGCATATCCGCCGCACGAAAGACAGCGAAAAAGTTGCATTTTTCTAATTTTTCACTTTTTGAACACGAATTCGATTTCCCCGACAGCATTTCATGTCTGCATGGTAATTCAAGCAAAAAAAATGCTGTTTCAGTGGAAATCAAGTCCAAAAAATCTTTTTGGATGTCTTTCGTTCGGCAGATATGCGACGGGTTTCGTTTAA
The DNA here is from genome assembly GCA_943737045.1 of Parapristionchus giblindavisi. NCBI lineage: Eukaryota > Metazoa > Nematoda > Chromadorea > Rhabditida > Diplogasteridae > Parapristionchus > Parapristionchus giblindavisi. Next base: position 418,282 of record CALSFV010000657.1, read on the forward strand.
AAAATCGATCAAAGGCAACTTTTGAAAATTGATTCTTACTAAGTCGACCATGCTGAACATTGCTATGTAGGTCATTCCCCGTAATTTCAACCATCAAAGAAACCATTCCCTAGTGAGAATTTATTTATTTATTTATTTATTTATTTATTCATCAGTTAAAATCAAGAATAATGAATGAAGCGATAAGGGAGTGATGGAGTTCCGTAATTGGAAAATGTACATATATTATCAAACAACTCCCTAATATTCAACCGAAACCAATAAAGTAAATTCTTGTGAGGTCATCATAAACTTGTTGGAAACGTCCCTAATTATAATTGATCAATTTCTTTTCGAAAAAATGATTTGGTGGGACTAAAACATGCAAATTGAATGAAAAAAAGTAACTAGAATAAATTTGTATTTATTGAGAGTTATTAGTAGAATTAGGATCAACGATTACAACTTTTTACTTGATTCTCTGCGGTTACAGGTAATTTGTATGAAATAATACAATAATGAAAAATAGACTCCCTATCTTCGCCTCTTTATCCTATCTACTCAAACCCGTCTGGGGTGCGCCTAATCGCTGTTTCAAGGGGTCACACTTCGCTCTCATAGTTGGTTTATACCCAGTATCTCAAGGTACGCTTGGGCTTCTGACCAGATTAACTCTGTGTTAGAGAACCAAAGTTTTTGGGCCACTCCAGGGGGATTTCCCGGGAGTAAAAAATATTGTCAATATGTTTCCTTTCAATATGAACATCATGGATAAAGCAGAGACATGATAGATTGAAGAATGTTGCGAAACTCTTTATTGAGAATTTATTTATTTATTTATTTATTTATTTATTCATCAGTTAAAATCAAGAATAATGAATGAAGCGATAAGGGAGTGATGGAGTTCCGTAATTGGAAAATGTACATATATTATCAAACAATTCCCTAATATTCAACCGAAACCAATAAAGTAAATTCTTGTGAGGTCATCATAAACTTGTTGAAAACGTCCCTAATTATAATTGATCAATTTCTTTTCGAAAAAATGATTTGGTGATACTAAAACATGCAAATTGAATGAAAAAAAAAGTAACTAGAATAAATTTGTATTTATTGAGAGTTATTAGTAGAATTAGGATCAACGATTACAACTTTTTACTTGATTCTCTGCGGTTACAGGTAATTTGTATGAAATAATACAATAATGAAAAATAGACTCCCTATCGCCTCTTTATCCTATCTACTCAAACCCGTCTGGGGTGCGCCTAATCGCTGTTTCAAGGGGTCACACTTCGCTCTCATAGTTGGTTTATACCCAGTATCTCAAGGTACGCTTGGGCTTCTGACCAGATTTACTCTGTGTTAGAGAACCAAAGTTTTTGGGCCACTCCAGGGGGATTTCCCGGGAGTAAAAAATATTGTCAATATGTTTCCTTTCAATATGAACATCATGAATAAAGCAGAGACATGATAGATTGAAGAATGTTGCGAAACTCTTTATTGACTAGGGAATAGTTTCTTTGATGGTTGAAATTACGGGGAGTGACCTACACAGCAATATTCAGCATGGTCGACTTAGTAAGAATCAACTTTGAAAAATTGCCATTGATCTATTTTTTAAACGAAACCCTTCGCATATCCGCCGCACGAAAGACAGCGAAAAAGTTGCATTTTTCTAATTTTTCACTTTTTGAACACGAATTCGATTTCCCCGACAGCATTTCATGTCTGCATGGTAATTCAAGCAAAAAAAATGCTGTTTCAGTGGAAATCAAGTCCAAAAAATCTTTTTGGATGTCTTTCGTTCGGCAGATATGCGACGGGTTTCGTTTAAAAAATCGATCAAAGGCAACTTTTGAAAATTGATTCTTACTAAGTCGACCATGCTGAACATTGCTATGTAGGTCATTCCCCGTAATTTCAACCATCAAAGAAACCATTCCCTAGTGAGAATTTATTTATTTATTTATTTATTTATTTATTCATCAGTTAAAATCAAGAATAATGAATGAAGCGATAAGGGAGTGATGGAGTTCCGTAATTGGAAAATGTACATATATTATCAAACAACTCCCTAATATTCAACCGAAACCAATAAAGTAAATTCTTGTGAGGTCATCATAAACTTGTTGGAAACGTCCCTAATTATAATTGATCAATTTCTTTTCGAAAAAATGATTTGGTGGGACTAAAACATGCAAATTGAATGAAAAAAAAAGTAACTAGAATAAATTTGTATTTATTGAGAGTTATTAGTAGAATTAGGATCAACGATTACAACTTTTTACTTGATTCTCTGCGGTTACAGGTAATTTGTATGAAATAATACAATAATGAAAAATAGACTCCCTATCTTCGCCTCTTTATCCTATCTACTCAAACCCGTCTGGGGTGCGCCTAATCGCTGTTTCAAGGGGTCACACTTCGCTCTCATAGTTGGTTTATACCCAGTATCTCAAGGTACGCTTGGGCTTCTGACCAGATTAACTCTGTGTTAGAGAACCAAAGTTTTTGGGCCACTCCAGGGGGATTTCCCGGGAGTAAAAAATATTGTCAATATGTTTCCTTTCAATATGAACATCATGGATAAAGCAGAGACATGATAGATTGAAGAATGTTGCGAAACTCTTTATTGAGAATTTATTTATTTATTTATTTATTTATTTATTCATCAGTTAAAATCAAGAATAATGAATGAAGCGATAAGGGAGTGATGGAGTTCCGTAATTGGAAAATGTACATATATTATCAAACAATTCCCTAATATTCAACCGAAACCAATAAAGTAAATTCTTGTGAGGTCATCATAAACTTGTTGAAAACGTCCCTAATTATAATTGATCAATTTCTTTTCGAAAAAATGATTTGGTGATACTAAAACATGCAAATTGAATGAAAAAAAAAGTAACTAGAATAAATTTGTATTTATTGAGAGTTATTAGTAGAATTAGGATCAACGATTACAACTTTTTACTTGATTCTCTGCGGTTACAGGTAATTTGTATGAAATAATACAATAATGAAAAATAGACTCCCTATCGCCTCTTTATCCTATCTACTCAAACCCGTCTGGGGTGCGCCTAATCGCTGTTTCAAGGGGTCACACTTCGCTCTCATAGTTGGTTTATACCCAGTATCTCAAGGTACGCTTGGGCTTCTGACCAGATTAACTCTGTGTTAGAGAACCAAAGTTTTTGGGCCACTCCAGGGGGATTTCCCGGGAGTAAAAAATATTGTCAATATGTTTCCTTTCAATATGAACATCATGGATAAAGCAGAGACATGATAGATTGAAGAATGTTGCGAAACTCTTTATTGAGAATTTATTTATTTATTTATTTATTTATTTATTCATCAGTTAAAATCAAGAATAATGAATGAAGCGATAAGGGAGTGATGGAGTTCCGTAATTGGAAAATGTACATATATTATCAAACAATTCCCTAATATTCAACCGAAACCAATAAAGTAAATTCTTGTGAGGTCATCATAAACTTGTTGAAAACGTCCCTAATTATAATTGATCAATTTCTTTTCGAAAAAATGATTTGGTGATACTAAAACATGCAAATTGAATGAAAAAAAAAGTAACTAGAATAAATTTGTATTTATTGAGAGTTATTAGTAGAATTAGGATCAACGATTACAACTTTTTACTTGATTCTCTGCGGTTACAGGTAATTTGTATGAAATAATACAATAATGAAAAATAGACTCCCTATCGCCTCTTTATCCTATCTACTCAAACCCGTCTGGGGTGCGCCTAATCGCTGTTTCAAGGGGTCACACTTCGCTCTCATAGTTGGTTTATACCCAGTATCTCAAGGTACGCTTGGGCTTCTGACCAGATTTACTCTGTGTTAGAGAACCAAAGTTTTTGGGCCACTCCAGGGGGATTTCCCGGGAGTAAAAAATATTGTCAATATGTTTCCTTTCAATATGAACATCATGAATAAAGCAGAGACATGATAGATTGAAGAATGTTGCGAAACTCTTTATTGAGAATTTATTTATTTATTTATTTATTTATTTATTCATCAGTTAAAATCAAGAATAATGAATGAAGCGATAAGGGAGTGATGGAGTTCCGTAATTGGAAAATGTACATATATTATCAAACAACTCCCTAATATTCAACCGAAACCAATAAAGTAAATTCTTGTGAGGTCATCATAAACTTGTTGGAAACGTCCCTAATTATAATTGATCAATTTCTTTTCGAAAAAATGATTTGGTGATACTAAAACATGCAAATTGAATGAAAAAAAAGTAACTAGAATAAATTTGTATTTATTGAGAGTTATTAGTAGAATTAGGATCAACGATTACAACTTTTTACTTGATTCTCTGCGGTTACAGGTAATTTGTATGAAATAATACAATAATGAAAAATAGACTCCCTATCTTCGCCTCTTTATCCTATCTACTCAAACCCGTCTGGGGTGCGCCTAATCGCTGTTTCAAGGGGTCACACTTCGCTCTCATAGTTGGTTTATACCCAGTATCTCAAGGTACGCTTGGGCTTCTGACCAGATTTACTCTGTGTTAGAGAACCAACGTTTTTGGGCCACTCCAGGGGGATTTCCCGGGAGTAAAAAATATTGTCAATATGTTTCCTTTCAATATGAACATCATGAATAAAGCAGAGACATGATAGATTGAAGAATGTTGCGAAACTCTTTATTGAGAATTTATTTATTTATTTATTTAATCATCAGTTAAAATCAAGTATAATTAATGAAGCGATAAGGGAGCGATGGAGTTCCGTAATTGGAAAATGTACATATATTATCAAACAACGCCCTAATATTCAACCGAAACCAATAAAGTAAATTCTTGTGAGGTCATCATAAACTTGTTGGAAACGTCCCTAATTATAATTGATAAATTTCTTTTCGAAAAAATGATTTGGTGGGACTAAAACATGCAAATTGAATGAAAAAAATGTATCTAGAATAAATTTGTATTTATTGAGAGTTATTAGTAGAATTAGGATCAACGATTACAACTTTTTACTTGATTCTCTGCGGTTACAGGTAATTTGTATGAAATAATACAATAATGAAAAATAGACTCCCTATCTTCGCCTCTTTATCCTATCTACTCAAACCCGTCTGGGGTGCGCCTAATCGCTGTTTCAAGGGGTCACACTTCGCTCTCATAGTTGGTTTATACACAGTATCTCAAGGTACGCTTGGGCTTCTGACCAGATTTACTCTGTGTTAGAGAACCAAAGTTTTTGGGCCACTCCAGGGGGATTTCCCGGGAGTAAAAAATATTGTCAATATGTTTCCTTTCAATATGAACATCATGAATAAAGCAGAGACATGATAGATTGAAGAATGTTGCGAAACTCTTTATTGAGAATTTATTTATTTATTTATTTATTTATTTATTTATTTATTCATCAGTTAAAATCAAGAATAATGAATGAAGCGATAAGGGAGTGATGGAGTTCCGTAATTGGAAAATGTACATATATTATCAAACAACTCCCTAATATTCAACCGAAACCAATAAAGTAAATTCTTGTGAGGTCATCATAAACTTGTTGGAAACGTCCCTAATTATAATTGATCAATTTCTTTTCGAAAAAATGATTTGGTGGGACTAAAACATGCAAATTGAATGAGAAAAAAAAATGTATCTAGAATAAATTTGTATTTATTGAGAGTTATTAGTAGAATTAGGATCAACGATTACAACTTTTTACTTGATTCTCTGCGGTTACAGGTAATTTGTATGAAATAATACAATAATGAAAAATAGACTCCCTATCTTCGCCTCTTTATCCTATCTACTCAAACCCGTCTGGGGTGCGCCTAATCGCTGTTTCAAGGGGTCACACTTCGCTCTCATAGTTGGTTTATACCCAGTATCTCAAGGTACGCTTGGGCTTCTGACCAGATTTACTCTGTGTTAGAGAACCAAAGTTTTTGGGCCACTCCAGGGGGATTTCCCGGGAGTAAAAAATATTGTCAATATGTTTCCTTTCAATATGAACATCATGAATAAAGCAGAGACATGATAGATTGAAGAATGTTGCGAAACTCTTTATTGAGAATTTATTTATTTATTTATTTATTTATTTATTTATTCATCAGTTAAAATCAAGAATAATGAATGAAGCGATAAGGGAGTGATGGAGTTCCGTAATTGGAAAATGTACATATATTATCAAACAACTCCCTAATATTCAACCGAAACCAATAAAGTAAATTCTTGTGAGGTCATCATAAACTTGTTGGAAACGTCCCTAATTATAATTGATCAATTTCTTTTCGAAAAAATGATTTGGTGGGACTAAAACATGCAAATTGAATGAGAAAAAAAAATGTATCTAGAATAAATTTGTATTTATTGAGAGTTATTAGTAGAATTAGGATCAACGATTACAACTTTTTACTTGATTCTCTGCGGTTACAGGTAATTTGTATGAAATAATACAATAATGAAAAATAGACTCCCTATCTTCGCCTCTTTATCCTATCTACTCAAACCCGTCTGGGGTGCGCCTAATCGCTGTTTCAAGGGGTCACACTTCGCTCTCATAGTTGGTTTATACCCAGTATCTCAAGGTACGCTTGGGCTTCTGACCAGATTTACTCTGTGTTAGAGAACCAAAGTTTTTGGGCCACTCCAGGGGGATTTCCCGGGAGTAAAAAATATTGTCAATATGTTTCCTTTCAATATGAACATCATGAATAAAGCAGAGACATGATAGATTGAAGAATGTTGCGAAACTCTTTATTGAGAATTTATTTATTTATTTATTTATTTATTTATTTATTCATCAGTTAAAATCAAGAATAATGAATGAAGCGATAAGGGAGTGATGGAGTTCCGTAATTGGAAAATGTACATATATTATCAAACAACTCCCTAATATTCAACCGAAACCAATAAAGTAAATTCTTGTGAGGTCATCATAAACTTGTTGGAAACGTCCCTAATTATAATTGATCAATTTCTTTTCGAAAAAATGATTTGGTGGGACTAAAACATGCAAATTGAATGAGAAAAAAAAATGTATCTAGAATAAATTTGTATTTATTGAGAGTTATTAGTAGAATTAGGATCAACGATTACAACTTTTTACTTGATTCTCTGCGGTTACAGGTAATTTGTATGAAATAATACAATAATGAAAAATAGACTCCCTATCTTCGCCTCTTTATCCTATCTACTCAAACCCGTCTGGGGTGCGCCTAATCGCTGTTTCAAGGGGTCACACTTCGCTCTCATAGTTGGTTTATACCCAGTATCTCAAGGTACGCTTGGGCTTCTGACCAGATTTACTCTGTGTTAGAGAACCAAAGTTTTTGGGCCACTCCAGGGGGATTTCCCGGGAGTAAAAAATATTGTCAATATGTTTCCTTTCAATATGAACATCATGAATAAAGCAGAGACATGATAGATTGAAGAATGTTGCGAAACTCTTTATTGAGAATTTATTTATTTATTTATTTATTTATTTATTCATCAGTTAAAATCAAGAATAATGAATGAAGCGATAAGGGAGTGATGGAGTTCCGTAATTGGAAAATGTACATATATTATCAAACAACTCCCTAATATTCAACCGAAACCAATAAAGTAAATTCTTGTGAGGTCATCATAAACTTGTTGGAAACGTCCCTAATTATAATTGATCAATTTCTTTTCGAAAAAATGATTTGGTGGGACTAAAACATGCAAATTGAATGAGAAAAAAAAATGTATCTAGAATAAATTTGTATTTATTGAGAGTTATTAGTAGAATTAGGATCAACGATTACAACTTTTTACTTGATTCTCTGCGGTTACAGGTAATTTGTATGAAATAATACAATAATGAAAAATAGACTCCCTATCTTCGCCTCTTTATCCTATCTACTCAAACCCGTCTGGGGTGCGCCTAATCGCTGTTTCAAGGGGTCACACTTCGCTCTCATAGTTGGTTTATACCCAGTATCTCAAGGTACGCTTGGGCTTCTGACCAGATTTACTCTGTGTTAGAGAACCAAAATTTTTGGGCCACTCCAGGGGGATTTCCCGGGAGTAAAAAATATTGTCAATATGTTTCCTTTCAATATGAACATCATAAATAAAGCAGAGACATGATAGATTGAAGAATGTTGCGAAACTCTTTATTGAGAATTTATTTATTTATTTATTTATTTATTTATTCATCAGTTAAAATCAAGAATAATGAATGAAGCGATAAGGGAGTGATGGAGTTCCGTAATTGGAAAATGTACATATATTATCAAACAACTCCCTAATATTCAACCGAAACCAATAAAGTAAATTCTTGTGAGGTCATCATAAACTTGTTGGAAACGTCCCTAATTATAATTGATCAATTTTTTTTCGAAAAAATGATTTGGTGGGACTAAAACATGCAAATTGAATGAAAAAAAATGTATCTAGAATAAATTTGTATTTATTGAGAGTTATTAGTAGAATTAGGATCAACGATTACAACTTTTTACTTGATTCTCTGCGGTTACAGGTAATTTGTATGAAATAATACAATAATGAAAAATAGACTCCCTATCTTCGCCTCTTTATCCTATCTACTCAAACCCGTCTGGGGTGCGCCTAATCGCTGTTTCAAGGGGTCACACTTCGCTCTCATAGTTGGTTTATACCCAGTATCTCAAGGTACGCTTGGGCTTCTGACCAGATTTACTCTGTGTTAGAGAACCAAAGTTTTTGGGCCACTCCAGGGGGATTTCCCGGGAGTAAAAAATATTGTCAATATGTTTCCTTTCAATATGAACATCATGGATAAAGCAGAGACATGATAGATTGAAGAATGTTGCGAAACTCTTTATTGAGAATTTATTTATTTATTTATTTATTTATTTATTCATCAGTTAAAATCAAGAATAATGAATGAAGCGATAAGGGAGTGATGGAGTTCCGTAATTGGAAAATGTACATATATTATCAAACAATTCCCTAATATTCAACCGAAACCAATAAAGTAAATTCTTGTGAGGTCATCATAAACTTGTTGGAAACGTCCCTAATTATAATTGATCAATTTCTTTTCGAAAAAATGATTTGGTGATACTAAAACATGCAAATTGAATGAAAAAAAAATGTAACTAGAATAAATTTGTATTTATTGAGAGTTATTAGTAGAATTAGGATCAACGATTACAACTTTTTACTTGATTCTCTGCGGTTACAGGTAATTTGTATGAAATAATACAATAATGAAAAATAGACTCCCTATCTTCGCCTCTTTATCCTATCTACTCAAACCCGTCTGGGGTGCGCCTAATCGCTGTTTCAAGGGGTCACACTTCGCTCTCATAGTTGGTTTATACACAGTATCTCAAGGTACGCTTGGGCTTCTGACCAGATTTACTCTGTGTTAGAGAACCAAAGTTTTTGGGCCACTCCAGGGGGATTTCCCGGGAGTAAAAAATATTGTCAATATGTTTCCTTTCAATATGAACATCATGAATAAAGCAGAGACATGATAGATTGAAGAATGTTGCGAAACTCTTTATTGAGAATTTATTTATTTATTTATTTATTTATTTATTTATTTATTCATCAGTTAAAATCAAGAATAATGAATGAAGCGATAAGGGAGTGATGGAGTTCCGTAATTGGAAAATGTACATATATTATCAAACAACTCCCTAATATTCAACCGAAACCAATAAAGTAAATTCTTGTGAGGTCATCATAAACTTGTTGGAAACGTCCCTAATTATAATTGATCAATTTCTTTTCGAAAAAATGATTTGGTGGGACTAAAACATGCAAATTGAATGAGAAAAAAAAATGTATCTAGAATAAATTTGTATTTATTGAGAGTTATTAGTAGAATTAGGATCAACGATTACAACTTTTTACTTGATTCTCTGCGGTTACAGGTAATTTGTATGAAATAATACAATAATGAAAAATAGACTCCCTATCTTCGCCTCTTTATCCTATCTACTCAAACCCGTCTGGGGTGCGCCTAATCGCTGTTTCAAGGGGTCACACTTCGCTCTCATAGTTGGTTTATACCCAGTATCTCAAGGTACGCTTGGGCTTCTGACCAGATTTACTCTGTGTTAGAGAACCAAAGTTTTTGGGCCACTCCAGGGGGATTTCCCGGGAGTAAAAAATATTGTCAATATGTTTCCTTTCAATATGAACATCATGAATAAAGCAGAGACATGATAGATTGAAGAATGTTGCGAAACTCTTTATTGAGAATTTATTTATTTATTTATTTATTTATTTATTTATTCATCAGTTAAAATCAAGAATAATGAATGAAGCGATAAGGGAGTGATGGAGTTCCGTAATTGGAAAATGTACATATATTATCAAACAACTCCCTAATATTCAACCGAAACCAATAAAGTAAATTCTTGTGAGGTCATCATAAACTTGTTGGAAACGTCCCTAATTATAATTGATCAATTTCTTTTCGAAAAAATGATTTGGTGGGACTAAAACATGCAAATTGAATGAGAAAAAAAAATGTATCTAGAATAAATTTGTATTTATTGAGAGTTATTAGTAGAATTAGGATCAACGATTACAACTTTTTACTTGATTCTCTGCGGTTACAGGTAATTTGTATGAAATAATACAATAATGAAAAATAGACTCCCTATCTTCGCCTCTTTATCCTATCTACTCAAACCCGTCTGGGGTGCGCCTAATCGCTGTTTCAAGGGGTCACACTTCGCTCTCATAGTTGGTTTATACCCAGTATCTCAAGGTACGCTTGGGCTTCTGACCAGATTTACTCTGTGTTAGAGAACCAAAGTTTTTGGGCCACTCCAGGGGGATTTCCCGGGAGTAAAAAATATTGTCAATATGTTTCCTTTCAATATGAACATCATGAATAAAGCAGAGACATGATAGATTGAAGAATGTTGCGAAACTCTTTATTGAGAATTTATTTATTTATTTATTTATTTATTTATTTATTCATCAGTTAAAATCAAGAATAATGAATGAAGCGATAAGGGAGTGATGGAGTTCCGTAATTGGAAAATGTACATATATTATCAAACAACTCCCTAATATTCAACCGAAACCAATAAAGTAAATTCTTGTGAGGTCATCATAAACTTGTTGGAAACGTCCCTAATTATAATTGATCAATTTCTTTTCGAAAAAATGATTTGGTGGGACTAAAACATGCAAATTGAATGAGAAAAAAAAATGTATCTAGAATAAATTTGTATTTATTGAGAGTTATTAGTAGAATTAGGATCAACGATTACAACTTTTTACTTGATTCTCTGCGGTTACAGGTAATTTGTATGAAATAATACAATAATGAAAAATAGACTCCCTATCTTCGCCTCTTTATCCTATCTACTCAAACCCGTCTGGGGTGCGCCTAATCGCTGTTTCAAGGGGTCACACTTCGCTCTCATAGTTGGTTTATACCCAGTATCTCAAGGTACGCTTGGGCTTCTGACCAGATTTACTCTGTGTTAGAGAACCAAAGTTTTTGGGCCACTCCAGGGGGATTTCCCGGGAGTAAAAAATATTGTCAATATGTTTCCTTTCAATATGAACATCATGAATAAAGCAGAGACATGATAGATTGAAGAATGTTGCGAAACTCTTTATTGAGAATTTATTTATTTATTTATTTATTTATTTATTCATCAGTTAAAATCAAGAATAATGAATGAAGCGATAAGGGAGTGATGGAGTTCCGTAATTGGAAAATGTACATATATTATCAAACAACTCCCTAATATTCAACCGAAACCAATAAAGTAAATTCTTGTGAGGTCATCATAAACTTGTTGGAAACGTCCCTAATTATAATTGATCAATTTCTTTTCGAAAAAATGATTTGGTGGGACTAAAACATGCAAATTGAATGAGAAAAAAAAATGTATCTAGAATAAATTTGTATTTATTGAGAGTTATTAGTAGAATTAGGATCAACGATTACAACTTTTTACTTGATTCTCTGCGGTTACAGGTAATTTGTATGAAATAATACAATAATGAAAAATAGACTCCCTATCTTCGCCTCTTTATCCTATCTACTCAAACCCGTCTGGGGTGCGCCTAATCGCTGTTTCAAGGGGTCACACTTCGCTCTCATAGTTGGTTTATACCCAGTATCTCAAGGTACGCTTGGGCTTCTGACCAGATTTACTCTGTGTTAGAGAACCAAAATTTTTGGGCCACTCCAGGGGGATTTCCCGGGAGTAAAAAATATTGTCAATATGTTTCCTTTCAATATGAACATCATAAATAAAGCAGAGACATGATAGATTGAAGAATGTTGCGAAACTCTTTATTGAGAATTTATTTATTTATTTATTTATTTATTTATTCATCAGTTAAAATCAAGAATAATGAATGAAGCGATAAGGGAGTGATGGAGTTCCGTAATTGGAAAATGTACATATATTATCAAACAACTCCCTAATATTCAACCGAAACCAATAAAGTAAATTCTTGTGAGGTCATCATAAACTTGTTGGAAACGTCCCTAATTATAATTGATCAATTTTTTTTCGAAAAAATGATTTGGTGGGACTAAAACATGCAAATTGAATGAAAAAAAATGTATCTAGAATAAATTTGTATTTATTGAGAGTTATTAGTAGAATTAGGATCAACGATTACAACTTTTTACTTGATTCTCTGCGGTTACAGGTAATTTGTATGAAATAATACAATAATGAAAAATAGACTCCCTATCTTCGCCTCTTTATCCTATCTACTCAAACCCGTCTGGGGTGCGCCTAATCGCTGTTTCAAGGGGTCACACTTCGCTCTCATAGTTGGTTTATACCCAGTATCTCAAGGTACGCTTGGGCTTCTGACCAGATTTACTCTGTGTTAGAGAACCAAAGTTTTTGGGCCACTCCAGGGGGATTTCCCGGGAGTAAAAAATATTGTCAATATGTTTCCTTTCAATATGAACATCATGGATAAAGCAGAGACATGATAGATTGAAGAATGTTGCGAAACTCTTTATTGAGAATTTATTTATTTATTTATTTATTTATTTATTCATCAGTTAAAATCAAGAATAATGAATGAAGCGATAAGGGAGTGATGGAGTTCCGTAATTGGAAAATGTACATATATTATCAAACAATTCCCTAATATTCAACCGAAACCAATAAAGTAAATTCTTGTGAGGTCATCATAAACTTGTTGGAAACGTCCCTAATTATAATTGATCAATTTCTTTTCGAAAAAATGATTTGGTGATACTAAAACATGCAAATTGAATGAAAAAAAAATGTAACTAGAATAAATTTGTATTTATTGAGAGTTATTAGTAGAATTAGGATCAACGATTACAACTTTTTACTTGATTCTCTGCGGTTACAGGTAATTTGTATGAAATAATACAATAATGAAAAATAGACTCCCTATCTTCGCCTCTTTATCCTATCTACTCAAACCCGTCTGGGGTGCGCCTAATCGCTGTTTCAAGGGGTCACACTTCGCTCTCATAGTTGGTTTATACCCAGTATCTCAAGGTACGCTTGGGCTTCTGACCAGATTTACTCTGTGTTAGATAACCAAAGTTTTTGGGCCACTCCAGGGGGATTTCCCGGGAGTAAAAAATATTGTCAATATGTTTCCTTTCAATATGAACATCATGGATAAAGCAGAGACATGATAGATTGAAGAATGTTGCGAAACTCTTTATTGAGAATTTATTTATTTATTTATTTATTTATTTATTCATCAGTTAAAATCAAGAATAATGAATGAAGCGATAAGGGAGTGATGGAGTTCCGTAATTGGAAAATGTACATATATTATCAAACAATTCCCTAATATTCAACCGAAACCAATAAAGTAAATTCTTGTGAGGTCATCATAAACTTGTTGGAAACGTCCCTAATTATAATTGATCAATTTCTTTTCGAAAAAATGATTTGGTGATACTAAAACATGCAAATTGAATGAAAAAAAAAGTAACTGGAATAAATTTGTATTTATTGAGAGTTATTAGTAGAATTAGGATCAACGATTACAACTTTTTACTTGATTCTCTGCGGTTACAGGTAATTTGTATGAAATAATACAATAATGAAAAATAGACTCCCTATCTTCGCCTCTTTATCCTATCTACTCAAACCCGTCTGGGGTGCGCCTAATCGCTGTTTCAAGGGGTCACACTTCGCTCTCATAGTTGGTTTATACCCAGTATCTCAAGGTACGCTTGGGCTTCTGACCAGATTTACTCTGTGTTAGAGAACCAAAGTTTTTGGGCCACTCCAGGGGGATTTTCCGGGAGTAAAAAATATTGTCAATATGTTTCCTTTCAATATGAACATCATGGATAAAGCAGAGACATGATAGATTGAAGAATGTTGCGAAACTCTTTATTGAGAATTTATTTATTTATTTATTTATTTATTTATTCATCAGTTAAAATCAAGAATAATGAATGAAGCGATAAGGGAGTGATGGAGTTCCGTAATTGGAAAATGTACATATATTATCAAACAATTCCCTAATATTCAACCGAAACCAATAAAGTAAATTCTTGTGAGGTCATCATAAACTTGTTGGAAACGTCCCTAATTATAATTGATCAATTTCTTTTCGAAAAAATGATTTGGTGATACTAAAACATGCAAATTGAATGAAAAAAAAATGTAACTAGAATAAATTTGTATTTATTGAGAGTTATTAGTAGAATTAGGATCAACGATTACAACTTTTTACTTGATTCTCTGCGGTTACAGGTAATTTGTATGAAATAATACAATAATGAAAAATAGACTCCCTATCTTCGCCTCTTTATCCTATCTACTCAAACCCGTCTGGGGTGCGCCTAATCGCTGTTTCAAGGGGTCACACTTCGCTCTCATAGTTGGTTTATACCCAGTATCTCAAGGTACGCTTGGGCTTCTGACCAGATTTACTCTGTGTTAGAGAACCAAAGTTTTTGGGCCACTCCAGGGGGATTTCCCGGGAGTAAAAAATATTGTCAATATGTTTCCTTTCAATATGAACATCATGGATAAAGCAGAGACATGATAGATTGAAGAATGTTGCGAAACTCTTTATTGAGAATTTATTTATTTATTTATTTATTTATTTATTCATCAGTTAAAATCAAGAATAATGAATGAAGCGATAAGGGAGTGATGGAGTTCCGTAATTGGAAAATGTACATATATTATCAAACAATTCCCTAATATTCAACCGAAACCAATAAAGTAAATTCTTGTGAGGTCATCATAAACTTGTTGGAAACGTCCCTAATTATAATTGATCAATTTCTTTTCGAAAAAATGATTTGGTGATACTAAAACATGCAAATTGAATGAAAAAAAAATGTAACTAGAATAAATTTGTATTTATTGAGAGTTATTAGTAGAATTAGGATCAACGATTACAACTTTTTACTTGATTCTCTGCGGTTACAGGTAATTTGTATGAAATAATACAATAATGAAAAATAGACTCCCTATCTTCGCCTCTTTATCCTATCTACTCAAACCCGTCTGGGGTGCGCCTAATCGCTGTTTCAAGGGGTCACACTTCGCTCTCATAGTTGGTTTATACCCAGTATCTCAAGGTACGCTTGGGCTTCTGACCAGATTTACTCTGTGTTAGAGAACCAAAGTTTTTGGGCCACTCCAGGGGGATTTCCCGGGAGTAAAAAATATTGTCAATATGTTTCCTTTCAATATGAACATCATGGATAAAGCAGAGACATGATAGATTGAAGAATGTTGCGAAACTCTTTATTGAGAATTTATTTATTTATTTATTTATTTATTTATTCATCAGTTAAAATCAAGAATAATGAATGAAGCGATAAGGGAGTGATGGAGTTCCGTAATTGGAAAATGTACATATATTATCAAACAATTCCCTAATATTCAACCGAAACCAATAAAGTAAATTCTTGTGAGGTCATCATAAACTTGTTGGAAACGTCCCTAATTATAATTGATCAATTTCTTTTCGAAAAAATGATTTGGTGGGACTAAAACATGCAAATTGAATGAAAAAAAATGTATCTAGAATAAATTTGTATTTATTGAGAGTTATTAGTAGAATTAGGATCAACGATTACAACTTTTTACTTGATTCTCTGCGGTTACAGGTAATTTGTATGAAATAATACAATAATGAAAAATAGACTCCCTATCTTCGCCTCTTTATCCTATCTACTCAAACCCGTCTGGGGTGCGCCTAATCGCTGTTTCAAGGGGTCACACTTCGCTCTCATAGTTGGTTTATACCCAGTATCTCAAGGTACGCTTGGGCTTCTGACCAGATTTACTCTGTGTTAGAGAACCAAAGTTTTTGGGCAACTCCAGGGGGATTTCCCGGGAGTAAAAAATATTGTCAATATGTTTCCTTTCAATATGAACATCATGAATAAAGCAGAGACATGATAGATTGAAGAATGTTGCGAAACTCTTTATTGAGAATTTATTTATTTATTTATTTATTTATTTAATCATCAGTTAAAATCAAGAATAATGAATGAAGCGATAAGGGAGCGATGGAGTTCCGTAATTGGAAAATGTACATATATTATCAAACAACGCCCTAATATTCAACCGAAACCAATAAAGTAAATTCTTGTGAGGTCATCATAAACTTGTTGGAAACGTCCCTAATTATAATTGATCAATTTCTTTTCGAAAAAATGATTTGGTGATACTAAAACATGCAAATTGAATGAAAAAAAAATGTAACTAGAATAAATTTGTATTTATTGAGAGTTATTAGTAGAATTAGGATCAACGATTACAACTTTTTACTTGATTCTCTGCGGTTACAGGTAATTTGTATGAAATAATACAATAATGAAAAATAGACTCCCTATCTTCGCCTCTTTATCCTATCTACTCAAACCCGTCTGGGGTGCGCCTAATCGCTGTTTCAAGGGGTCAATTGATTAACAACGATGTAAAATCTACAAGGTAATACAGTGAATTATTGATTGGCCGATACCGAATAAAGATGCTTACGTGTTGTTGTGATTTTAATCTTTGATCTTCTCTCAGTACTGTATCGTATTATGATACTGTATTTGTGCTGAAGAAGAATATAATGGATTTTATTATATAGTTACTGTTTCAGACCGAGTCTTTCGAAAAGTATCAGGTCCTTCACGCATCATATTGATTGATCAACAACGATGTAAACTCGACAAGGTAATAGAGTGAATTATTGATTGACGGATACCGAATAAAGATGTTTACGTGTTGTTGTGATTTCAATCTTTGATCTCTCAGTACTGTATCGTATTATGATACTGTGTTTCTGCTGAAGACGAATATAATGGATTTAATTATATAGTTACTGTATCAGACCGAGTCTTTCGAAAAGTATGAGGTCCTTTACGCATCATATTGATTGATCAACAACGATGTAAACTCGACAAGGTAATACAGTGAATTATTGATTGACCGATACCGAATAAAGATGTTTACGTGTTGTTGTGATTTCAATCTTTGATCTCTCAGTACTGTATCGTATTATGATACTGTGTTTCTGCTGAAGACGAATATAATGGATTTAATTATATAGTTACTGTTTCAGACCGAGTCTTTCGAAAAGTATGAGGTCCTTTACGCATCATATTGATTGATCAACAACGATGTAAACTCGACAAGGTAATACAGTGAATTATTGATTGACGGATACCGAATAAAGATGTTTACGTGTTGTTGTGATTTCAATCTTTGATCTCTCAGTACTGTATCGTATTATGATACTGTGTTTCTGCTGAAGACGAATATAATGGATTTAATTATATAGTTACTGTTTCAGACCGAGTCTTTCGAAAAGTATGAGGTCCTTTACGCATCATATTGATTGATCAACAACGATGTAAAATCTACAAGGTAATAGAGTGAATTATTGATTGACGGATACCGAATAAAGATGTTTACGTGTTGTTGTGATTTCAATCTTTGATCTCTCAGTACTGTATCGTATTATGATACTGTGTTTCTGCTGAAGACGAATATAATGGATTTAATTATATAGTTACTGTTTCAGATCGAGTCTTTCGAAAAGTATGAGGTCCTTCACGCATCATATTGATTGATTAACAACGATGTAAAATCTACAAGGTAATACAGTGAATTATTGATTGACCGATACCGAATAAAGATGTTTACGTGTTGTTGTGATTTTAATCTTTGATCTTCTCTCAGTACTGTATCGTATTATGAAACTGTATTTGTGCTGAAGACGAATATAATGGATGTAATTATATAGTTACTGTTTCAGACCGAGTCTTTCGAAAAGTATGAGGTCCTTCACGCATCATATTGATTGATCAGCAACGACGTAAACTCGACAAGGTAATACAGTGAATTATTGATTGACCGATACCGAATAAAGATGTTTACGTGTTGTTGTGATTTCAATCTTCAATCTCTCAGTACTGTATCGTATTATGATACTGTGTTTCTGCTGAAGACGAATATAATGGATTTAATTATATAGTTATTGTTTCAGACCGAGTCTTTCGACAAGTATGAGGTCCTTCACGCATCATATTGATTGATTAACAACGATGTAAAATCTACAAGGTAATACAGTGAATTATTGATTGACCGATACCGAATAAAGATGTTTACGTGTTGTTGTGATTTCAATCTTTGATCTCTCAGTACTGTATCGTATTATGATACTGTGTTTCTGCTGAAGACGAATATAATGGATTTAATTATATAGTTACTGTTTCAGACCGAGTCTTTCGAAAAGTATGAGGTCCTTTACGCATCATATTGATTGATCAACAACGATGTAAACTCGACAAGGTAATACAGTGAATTATTGATTGACGGATACCGAATAAAGATGTTTACGTGTTGTTGTGATTTCAATCTTTGATCTCTCAGTACTGTATCGTATTATGATACTGTGTTTCTGCTGAAGACGAATATAATGGATTTAATTATATAGTTACTGTTTCAGACCGAGTCTTTCGAAAAGTATGAGGTCCTTTACGCATCATATTGATTGATCAACAACGATGTAAAATCTACAAGGTAATAGAGTGAATTATTGATTGACGGATACCGAATAAAGATGTTTACGTGTTGTTGTGATTTCAATCTTTGATCTCTCAGTACTGTATCGTATTATGATACTGTGTTTCTGCTGAAGACGAATATAATGGATTTAATTATATAGTTACTGTTTCAGATCGAGTCTTTCGAAAAGTATGAGGTCCTTCACGCATCATATTGATTGATTAACAACGATGTAAAATCTACAAGGTAATACAGTGAATTATTGATTGACCGATACCGAATAAAGATGTTTACGTGTTGTTGTGATTTTAATCTTTGATCTTCTCTCAGTACTGTATCGTATTATGAAACTGTATTTGTGCTGAAGACGAATATAATGGATGTAATTATATAGTTACTGTTTCAGACCGAGTCTTTCGAAAAGTATGAGGTCCTTCACGCATCATATTGATTGATCAACAACGACGTAAACTCGACAAGGTAATACAGTGAATTATTGATTGACCGATACCGAATAAAGATGTTTACGTGTTGTTGTGATTTCAATCTTCAATCTCTCAGTACTGTATCGTATTATGATACTGTGTTTCTGCTGAAGACGAATATAATGGATTTAATTATATAGTTATTGTTTCAGACCGAGTCTTTCGACAAGTATGAGGTCCTTCACGCATCATATTGATTGATTAACAACGATGTAAAATCTACAAGGTAATACAGTGAATTATTGATTGACCGATACCGAATAAAGATGTTTACGTGTTGTTGTGATTTCAATCTTTAAGCTCTCAGTACTGTATCGTATTATGATACTGTGTTTCTGCTGAAGACGAATATAATGGAGTTAATTATATAGTTATTATTTCAAACCGAGTCTTTCGACAAGTATGAGGTCCTTCACGCATCATATTGATTGATTAACAACGATGTAAACTCGACAAGGTAATACAGTGAATTATTGATTGACCGATACCGAATAAAGAATTTTACGTGTTGTTGTGATCTTTGATCTTCTCTCAGAACTGTAACATATTATGATACTGTATTTGTGCTGAAGACGAATATAATGGATTTAATTATATAGTTACTGTTTCAGACCGAGTCTTTCGAAAAGTATGAGGTCCTTCACGCATCATATTGATTGATCAACAACGATGTAAACTCGACAAGGTAATACAGTGAATTATTGATTGACGGATACCGAATAAAGATGTTTACGTGTTGTTGTGATTTTAATCTTTGATCTTCTCTCAGTACTGTATCGTATTATGATACTGTATTTGTGCTGAAGTTGAAAATAATGGATTTAATTATATAGTTATTGTTTCAGACCGAGTCTTTCGACAAGTATGAGGTCCTTTACGCATCATATTGATTGATCAACAGCGATGTAAACTCGACAAGGTAATAGAGTGAATTATTGATTGACCGATACCGAATAAAGATGTTTACGTGTTGTTGTGATTTCAATCTTCAATCTCTCAGTACTGTATCGTATTATGATACTGTTTTTCTGCTGAAGACGAATATAATGGATTTAATTATATAGTTATTGTTTCAGACCGAGTCTTTCGACAAGTATGAGGTCCTTCACGCATCATATTGATTGATTAACAACGATGTAAAATCTACAAGGTAATACAGTGAATTATTGATTGACTGATACCGAATAAAGATGTTTACGTGTTGTTGTGATTTTAATCTTTGATCTTCTCTCAGTACTGTATCGTATTATGATACTGTGTTTCTGCTGAAGACGAATATAATGGATTTAATTATATAGTTATTGTTTCAGACCGAGTCTTTCGAAAAGTATGAGGTCCTTCACGCATCATATTGATTGATCAACAACGACGTAAACTCGACAAGGTAATACAGTGAATTATTGATTGACCGATACCGAATAAAGATGTTTACGTGTTGTTGTGATCTTTGATCTTCTCTCAGAACTGTATCGTATTATGATACTGTATTTGTGCTGAAGACGAATATAATGGATTTAATTATATAGTTACTGTTTCAGACCGAGTCTTTCGAAAAGTATGAGGTCCTTCACGCGTCATATTGATTGATCAACAACGATGTAAACTCGACAAGGTAGTACAGTGAATTATTGATTGACGGATACCGAATAAAGATGTTTACGTGTTGTTGTGATTTCAATCTTTGATCTCTCAGTACTGTATCGTATTATGATACTGTGTTTCTGCTGAAGACGAATATAATGGATTTAATTATATAGTTACTGTTTCAGACCGAGTCTTTCGAAAAGTATGAGGTCCTTCACGCATCATATTGATTGATCAACAACGATGTAAACTCGACAAGGTAATACAGTGAATTATTGATTGACGGATACCGAATAAAGATGTTTACGTGTTGTTGTGATTTTAATCTTTGATCTTCTCTCAGTACTGTATCGTATTATGATACTGTATTTGTGCTGAAGTTGAAAATAATGGATTTAATTATATAGTTATTGTTTCAGACCGAGTCTTTCGACAAGTATGAGGTCCTTTACGCAACATATTGATTGATCAACAGCGATGTAAACTCGACAAGGTAATAGAGTGAATTATTGATTGACCGATACCGAATAAAGATGTTTACGTGTTGTTGTGATTTCAATCTACAATCTCTCAGTACTGTATCGTATTATGATACTGTTTTTCTGCTGAAGACGAATATAATGGATTTAATTATATAGTTATTGTTTCAGACCGAGTCTTTCGACAAGTATGAGGTCCTTCACGCATCATATTGATTGATTAACAACGATGTAAAATCTACAAGGTAATACAGTGAATTATTGATTGACTGATACCGAATAAAGATGTTTACGTGTTGTTGTGATTTTAATCTTTGATCTTCTCTCAGTACTGTATCGTATTATGATACTGTGTTTCTGCTGAAGACGAATATAATGGATTTAATTATATAGTTATTGTTTCAGACCGAGTCTTTCGAAAAGTATGAGGTCCTTCACGCATCATATTGATTGATCAACAACGACGTAAACTCGACAAGGTAATACAGTGAATTATTGATTGACCGATACCGAATAAAGATGTTTACGTGTTGTTGTGATTTCAATCTTTAATCTCTCAGTACTGTATCGTATTATGATACTGTGTTTCTGCTGAAGACGAATATAATGGATTTAGTTATATAGTTATTATTTCAAACCGAGTCTTTCGACAAGTATGAGGTCCTTCACGCATCATATTGATTGATTAACAACGATGTAAAATCTACAAGGTAATACAGTGAAATATTGATTGACGGATACCGAATAAAGATGTTTACGTGTTGTTGTGATTTCAATCTTTGATCTCTCAGTACTGTATCGTATTATGATACTGTGTTTCTGCTGAAGACGAATATAATGGATTTAATTATATAGTTACTGTTTCAGACCGAGTCTTTCGAAAAGTATGAGGTCCTTTACGCATCATATTGATTGATCAACAACGATGTAAAATCTACAAGGTAATAGAGTGAATTATTGATTGACGGATACCGAATAAAGATGTTTACGTGTTGTTGTGATTTCAATCTTTGATCTCTCAGTACTGTATCGTATTATGATACTGTGTTTCTGCTGAAGACGAATATAATGGATTTAATTATATAGTTACTGTTTCAGACCGAGTCTTTCGAAAAGTATGAGGTCCTTTACGCATCATATTGATTGATCAACAACGATGTAAACTCGACAAGGTAATACAGTGAATTATTGATTGACCGATACCGAATAAAGATGTTTACGTGTTGTTGTGATTTTAATCTTTGATCTCTCAGTACTGTATCGTATTATGATACTGTGTTTCTGCTGAAGACGAATATAATGGAGTTAATTATATAGTTATTATTTCAAACCGAGTCTTTCGACAAGTATGAGGTCCTTCACGCATCATATTGATTGATTAACAACGATGTAAACTCGACAAGGTAATACAGTGAATTATTGATTGACCGATACCGAATAAAGATGTTTACGTGTTGTTGTGATCTTTGATCTTCTCTCAGAACTGTATCGTATTATGATACTGTATTTGTGCTGAAGACGAATATAATGGATTTAATTATATAGTTACTGTTTCAGACCGAGTCTTTCGAAAAGTATGAGGTCCTTCACGCGTCATATTGATTGATCAACAACGATGTAAACTCGACAAGGTAGTACAGTGAATTATTGATTGACCGATACCGAATAAAGATGTTTACGTTTTGTTGTGATTTTAATCTTTGATCTTCTCTCAGTACTGTATCGTATTATGATACTGTATTTGTGCTGAAGTTGAAAATAATGGATTTAATTATATAGTTATTGTTTCAGACCGAGTCTTTCGACAAGTATGAGGTCCTTTACGCATCATATTGATTGATCAACAGCGATGTAAACTCGACAAGGTAATAGAGTGAATTATTGATTGACGGATACCGAATAAAGATGTTTACGTGTTGTTGTGATTTCAATCTTTGATCTCTCAGTACTGTATCGTATTATGATACTGTGTTTCTGCTGAAGACGAATATAATGGAGTTAATTATATAGTTATTGTTTCAGACCGAGTCTTTCGACAAGTATGAGGACCTTCACGCATCATATTGATTGATTAACAACGATGTAAACTCGACAAGGTAATACAGTGAATTATTGATTGACCGATACCGAATAAAGATTTTTACGTGTTGTTGTGATCTTTGATCTTCTATCAGAACTGTATCGTATTATGATACTGTATTTGTGCTGAAGACGAATATAATGGATTTAATTATATAGTTACTGTTTCAGACCGAGTCTTTCGAAAAGTATGAGGTCCTTCACGCGTCATATTGATTGATCAACAACGATGTAAACTCGACAAGGTAGTACAGTGAATTATTGATTGACCGATACCGAATAAAGATGTTTACGTGTTGTTTTGATTTTAATCTTTGATCTTCTCTCAGTACTGTATCGTATTATGATACTGTGTTTCTGCTGAAGACGAATATAATGGATTTAATTATATAGTTATTATTTCAAACCGAGTCTTTCGGCAAGTATGAGGTCCTTCACGCATCATATTGATTGATCAACAACGATGTAAACTCGACAAGGTAGTACAGTGAATTATTGATTGACGGATACCGAATAAAGATGTTTACGTGTTGTTGTGATTTCAATCTTTGATCTCTCAGTACTGTATCGTATTATGATACTGTGTTTCTGCTGAAGACGAATATAATGGATTTAATTATATAGTTACTGTTTCAGACCGAGTCTTTCGAAAAGTATGAGGTCCTTCACGCATCATATTGATTGATCAACAACGATGTAAACTCGACAAGGTAATACAGTGAATTATTGATTGACGGATACCGAATAAAGATGTTTACGTGTTGTTGTGATTTTAATCTTTGATCTTCTCTCAGTACTGTATCGTATTATGATACTGTATTTGTGCTGAAGTTGAAAATAATGGATTTAATTATATAGTTATTGTTTCAGACCGAGTCTTTCGACAAGTATGAGGTCCTTTACGCAACATATTGATTGATCAACAGCGATGTAAACTCGACAAGGTAATAGAGTGAATTATTGATTGACCGATACCGAATAAAGATGTTTACGTGTTGTTGTGATTTCAATCTACAATCTCTCAGTACTGTATCGTATTATGATACTGTTTTTCTGCTGAAGACGAATATAATGGATTTAATTATATAGTTATTGTTTCAGACCGAGTCTTTCGACAAGTATGAGGTCCTTCACGCATCATATTGATTGATTAACAACGATGTAAAATCTACAAGGTAATACAGTGAATTATTGATTGACTGATACCGAATAAAGATGTTTACGTGTTGTTGTGATTTTAATCTTTGATCTTCTCTCAGTACTGTATCGTATTATGATACTGTGTTTCTGCTGAAGACGAATATAATGGATTTAATTATATAGTTATTGTTTCAGACCGAGTCTTTCGAAAAGTATGAGGTCCTTCACGCATCATATTGATTGATCAACAACGACGTAAACTCGACAAGGTAATACAGTGAATTATTGATTGACCGATACCGAATAAAGATGTTTACGTGTTGTTGTGATTTCAATCTTTAATCTCTCAGTACTGTATCGTATTATGATACTGTGTTTCTGCTGAAGACGAATATAATGGATTTAGTTATATAGTTATTATTTCAAACCGAGTCTTTCGACAAGTATGAGGTCCTTCACGCATCATATTGATTGATTAACAACGATGTAAAATCTACAAGGTAATACAGTGAATTATTGATTGGCCGATACCGAATAAAGATGTTTACGTGTTGTTGTGATTTTAATCTTTGATCTTCTCTCAGTACTGTATCGTATTATGATACTGTATTTGTGCTGAAGAAGAATATAATGGATTTTATTATATAGTTACTGTTTCAGACCGAGTCTTTCGAAAAGTATGAGGTCCTTCACGCATCATATTGATTGATCAACAACGATGTAAACTCGACAAGGTAATAGAGTGAATTATTGATTGACGGATACCGAATAAAGATGTTTACGTGTTGTTGTGATTTCAATCTTTGATCTCTCAGTACTGTATCGTATTATGATACTGTGTTTCTGCTGAAGACGAATATAATGGATTTAATTATATAGTTACTGTTTCAGACCGAGTCTTTCGAAAAGTATGAGGTCCTTTACGCATCATATTGATTGATCAACAACGATGTAAAATCTACAAGGTAATAGAGTGAATTATTGATTGACGGATACCGAATAAAGATGTTTACGTGTTGTTGTGATTTCAATCTTTGATCTCTCAGTACTGTATCGTATTATGATACTGTGTTTCTGCTGAAGACGAATATAATGGATTTAATTATATAGTTACTGTTTCAGACCGAGTCTTTCGAAAAGTATGAGGTCCTTTACGCATCATATTGATTGATCAACAACGATGTAAACTCGACAAGGTAATACAGTGAATTATTGATTGACCGATACCGAATAAAGATGTTTACGTGTTGTTGTGATTTTAATCTTTGATCTCTCAGTACTGTATCGTATTATGATACTGTGTTTCTGCTGAAGACGAATATAATGGAGTTAATTATATAGTTATTATTTCAAACCGAGTCTTTCGACAAGTATGAGGTCCTTCACGCATCATATTGATTGATTAACAACGATGTAAACTCGACAAGGTAATACAGTGAATTATTGATTGACCGATACCGAATAAAGATGTTTACGTGTTGTTGTGATCTTTGATCTTCTCTCAGAACTGTATCGTATTATGATACTGTATTTGTGCTGAAGACGAATATAATGGATTTAATTATATAGTTACTGTTTCAGACCGAGTCTTTCGAAAAGTATGAGGTCCTTCACGCGTCATATTGATTGATCAACAACGATGTAAACTCGACAAGGTAGTACAGTGAATTATTGATTGACCGATACCGAATAAAGATGTTTACGTTTTGTTGTGATTTTAATCTTTGATCTTCTCTCAGTACTGTATCGTATTATGATACTGTATTTGTGCTGAAGTTGAAAATAATGGATTTAATTATATAGTTATTGTTTCAGACCGAGTCTTTCGACAAGTATGAGGTCCTTTACGCAACATATTGATTGATCAACAGCGATGTAAACTCGACAAGGTAATAGAGTGAATTATTGATTGACCGATACCGAATAAAGATGTTTACGTGTTGTTGTGATTTCAATCTACAATCTCTCAGTACTGTATCGTATTATGATACTGTTTTTCTGCTGAAGACGAATATAATGGATTTAATTATATAGTTATTGTTTCAGACCGAGTCTTTCGACAAGTATGAGGTCCTTCACGCATCATATTGATTGATTAACAACGATGTAAAATCTACAAGGTAATACAGTGAATTATTGATTGACTGATACCGAATAAAGATGTTTACGTGTTGTTGTGATTTTAATCTTTGATCTTCTCTCAGTACTGTATCGTATTATGATACTGTGTTTCTGCTGAAGACGAATATAATGGATTTAATTATATAGTTATTGTTTCAGACCGAGTCTTTCGAAAAGTATGAGGTCCTTCACGCATCATATTGATTGATCAACAACGACGTAAACTCGACAAGGTAATACAGTGAATTATTGATTGACCGATACCGAATAAAGATGTTTACGTGTTGTTGTGATTTCAATCTTTAATCTCTCAGTACTGTATCGTATTATGATACTGTGTTTCTGCTGAAGACGAATATAATGGATTTAGTTATATAGTTATTATTTCAAACCGAGTCTTTCGACAAGTATGAGGTCCTTCACGCATCATATTGATTGATTAACAACGATGTAAAATCTACAAGGTAATACAGTGAATTATTGATTGGCCGATACCGAATAAAGATGTTTACGTGTTGTTGTGATTTTAATCTTTGATCTTCTCTCAGTACTGTATCGTATTATGATACTGTATTTGTGCTGAAGAAGAATATAATGGATTTTATTATATAGTTACTGTTTCAGACCGAGTCTTTCGAAAAGTATGAGGTCCTTCACGCATCATATTGATTGATCAACAACGATGTAAACTCGACAAGGTAATAGAGTGAATTATTGATTGACGGATACCGAATAAAGATGTTTACGTGTTGTTGTGATTTCAATCTTTGATCTCTCAGTACTGTATCGTATTATGATACTGTGTTTCTGCTGAAGACGAATATAATGGATTTAATTATATAGTTACTGTTTCAGACCGAGTCTTTCGAAAAGTATGAGGTCCTTTACGCATCATATTGATTGATCAACAACGATGTAAAATCTACAAGGTAATAGAGTGAATTATTGATTGACGGATACCGAATAAAGATGTTTACGTGTTGTTGTGATTTCAATCTTTGATCTCTCAGTACTGTATCGTATTATGATACTGTGTTTCTGCTGAAGACGAATATAATGGATTTAATTATATAGTTACTGTTTCAGACCGAGTCTTTCGAAAAGTATGAGGTCCTTTACGCATCATATTGATTGATCAACAACGATGTAAACTCGACAAGGTAATACAGTGAATTATTGATTGACCGATACCGAATAAAGATGTTTACGTGTTGTTGTGATTTTAATCTTTGATCTCTCAGTACTGTATCGTATTATGATACTGTGTTTCTGCTGAAGACGAATATAATGGAGTTAATTATATAGTTATTATTTCAAACCGAGTCTTTCGACAAGTATGAGGTCCTTCACGCATCATATTGATTGATTAACAACGATGTAAACTCGACAAGGTAATACAGTGAATTATTGATTGACCGATACCGAATAAAGATGTTTACGTGTTGTTGTGATCTTTGATCTTCTC
This sequence comes from Parapristionchus giblindavisi, assembly GCA_943737045.1. Lineage (NCBI taxonomy): Eukaryota > Metazoa > Nematoda > Chromadorea > Rhabditida > Diplogasteridae > Parapristionchus > Parapristionchus giblindavisi. The sequence goes on from CALSFV010000657.1 coordinate 446,585, forward strand.
TCAGAACTGTATCGTATTATGATACTGTATTTGTGCTGAAGACGAATATAATGGATTTAATTATATAGTTACTGTTTCAGACCGAGTCTTTCGAAAAGTATGAGGTCCTTCACGCGTCATATTGATTGATCAACAACGATGTAAACTCGACAAGGTAGTACAGTGAATTATTGATTGACCGATACCGAATAAAGATGTTTACGTTTTGTTGTGATTTTAATCTTTGATCTTCTCTCAGTACTGTATCGTATTATGATACTGTATTTGTGCTGAAGTTGAAAATAATGGATTTAATTATATAGTTATTGTTTCAGACCGAGTCTTTCGACAAGTATGAGGTCCTTTACGCATCATATTGATTGATCAACAGCGATGTAAACTCGACAAGGTAATAGAGTGAATTATTGATTGACGGATACCGAATAAAGATGTTTACGTGTTGTTGTGATTTCAATCTTTGATCTCTCAGTACTGTATCGTATTATGATACTGTGTTTCTGCTGAAGACGAATATAATGGAGTTAATTATATAGTTATTGTTTCAGACCGAGTCTTTCGACAAGTATGAGGACCTTCACGCATCATATTGATTGATTAACAACGATGTAAACTCGACAAGGTAATACAGTGAATTATTGATTGACCGATACCGAATAAAGATTTTTACGTGTTGTTGTGATCTTTGATCTTCTATCAGAACTGTATCGTATTATGATACTGTATTTGTGCTGAAGACGAATATAATGGATTTAATTATATAGTTACTGTTTCAGACCGAGTCTTTCGAAAAGTATGAGGTCCTTCACGCGTCATATTGATTGATCAACAACGATGTAAACTCGACAAGGTAGTACAGTGAATTATTGATTGACCGATACCGAATAAAGATGTTTACGTGTTGTTTTGATTTTAATCTTTGATCTTCTCTCAGTACTGTATCGTATTATGATACTGTGTTTCTGCTGAAGACGAATATAATGGATTTAATTATATAGTTATTATTTCAAACCGAGTCTTTCGGCAAGTATGAGGTCCTTCACGCATCATATTGATTGATCAACAACGATGTAAAATCGACAAGGTAATACAGTGAATTATTGATTGACCGATACCGAATAAAGATGTTTACGTGTTGTTGTGATCTTTGATCTTCTCTCAGAACTGTATCGTATTATGATACTGTATTTGTGCTGAAGACGAATATAATGGATTTAATTATATAGTTACTGTTTCAGACCGAGTCTTTCGAAAAGTATGAGGTCCTTCACGCGTCATATTGATTGATCAACAACGATGTAAACTCGACAAGGTAGTACAGTGAATTATTGATTGACCGATACCGAATAAAGATGTTTACGTGTTGTTTTGATTTTAATCTTTGATCTTCTCTCAGTACTGTATCGTATTATGATACTGTGTTTCTGCTGAAGACGAATATAATGGATTTAATTATATAGTTATTATTTCAAACCGAGTCTTTCGACAAGTATGAGGTCCTTCACGCATCATATTGATTGATCAACAACGATGTAAAATCGACAAGGTAATACAGTGAATTATTGATTGACCGATACCGAATAAAGATGTTTACGTGTTGTTGTGATCTTTGATCTTCTCTCAGAACTGTATCGTATTATGATACTGTATTTGTGCTGAAGACGAATATAATGGATTTAATTATATAGTTACTGTTTCAGACCGAGTCTTTCGAAAAGTATGAGGTCCTTCACGCGTCATATTGATTGATCAACAACGATGTAAACTCGACAAGGTAGTACAGTGAATTATTGATTGACCGATACCGAATAAAGATGTTTACGTGTTGTTGTGATCTTTGATCTTCTCTCAGAACTGTATCGTATTATGATACTGTATTTGTGCTGAAGACGAATATAATGGATTTAATTATATAGTTACTGTTTCAGACCGAGTCTTTCGAAAAGTATGAGGTCCTTCACGCGTCATATTGATTGATCAACAACGATGTAAACTCGACAAGGTAGTACAGTGAATTATTGATTGACCGATACCGAATAAAGATGTTTACGTGTTGTTTTGATTTTAATCTTTGATCTTCTCTCAGTACTGTATCGTATTATGATACTGTGTTTCTGCTGAAGACGAATATAATGGATTTAATTATATAGTTATTATTTCAAACCGAGTCTTTCGACAAGTATGAGGTCCTTCACGCATCATATTGATTGATCAACAACGATGTAAAATCGACAAGGTAATACAGTGAATTATTGATTGACCGATACCGAATAAAGATGTTTACGTGTTGTTGTGATCTTTGATCTTCTCTCAGAACTGTATCGTATTATGATACTGTATTTGTGCTGAAGACGAATATAATGGATTTAATTATATAGTTACTGTTTCAGACCGAGTCTTTCGAAAAGTATGAGGTCCTTCACGCGTCATATTGATTGATCAACAACGATGTAAACTCGACAAGGTAGTACAGTGAATTATTGATTGACCGATACCGAATAAAGATGTTTACGTTTTGTTGTGATTTTATTCTTTGATCTTCTCTCAGTACTGTATCGTATTATGATACTGTATTTGTGCTGAAGTTGAATATAATGGATTTAATTATATAGTTATTGTTTCAGACCGAGTCTTTCGACAAGTATGAGGTCCTTTACGCATCATATTGATTGATCAACAGCGATGTAAACTCGACAAGGTAATAGAGTGAATTATTGATTGACGGATACCGAATAAAGATGTTTACGTGTTGTTGTGATTTCAATCTTTGATCTCTCAGTACTGTATCGTATTATGATACTGTGTTTCTGCTGAAGACGAATATAATGGAGTTAATTATATAGTTATTATTTCAAACCGAGTCTTTCGACAAGTATGAGGTCCTTCACGCATCATATTGATTGATTAACAACGATGTAAACTCGACAAGGTAATACAGTGAATTATTGATTGACCGATACCGAATAAAGATTTTTACGTGTTGTTGTGATCTTTGATCTTCTCTCAGAACTGTATCGTATTATGATACTGTATTTGTGCTGAAGACGAATATAATGGATTTAATTATATAGTTACTGTTTCAGACCGAGTCTTTCGAAAAGTATGAGGTCCTTCACGCGTCATATTGATTGATCAACAACGATGTAAACTCGACAAGGTAGTACAGTGAATTATTGATTGACCGATACCGAATAAAGATGTTTACGTGTTGTTTTGATTTTAATCTTTGATCTTCTCTCAGTACTGTATCGTATTATGATACTGTGTTTCTGCTGAAGACGAATATAATGGATTTAATTATATAGTTATTATTTCAAACCGAGTCTTTCGACAAGTATGAGGTCCTTCACGCATCATATTGATTGATCAACAACGATGTAAAATCGACAAGGTAATACAGTGAATTATTGATTGACCGATACCGAATAAAGATGTTTACGTGTTGTTGTGATCTTTGATCTTCTCTCAGAACTGTATCGTATTATGATACTGTATTTGTGCTGAAGACGAATATAATGGATTTAATTATATAGTTACTGTTTCAGACCGAGTCTTTCGAAAAGTATGAGGTCCTTCACGCGTCATATTGATTGATCAACAACGATGTAAACTCGACAAGGTAGTACAGTGAATTATTGATTGACCGATACCGAATAAAGATGTTTACGTTTTGTTGTGATTTTATTCTTTGATCTTCTCTCAGTACTGTATCGTATTATGATACTGTATTTGTGCTGAAGTTGAATATAATGGATTTAATTATATAGTTATTGTTTCAGACCGAGTCTTTCGACAAGTATGAGGTCCTTTACGCATCATATTGATTGATCAACAGCGATGTAAACTCGACAAGGTAATAGAGTGAATTATTGATTGACGGATACCGAATAAAGATGTTTACGTGTTGTTGTGATTTCAATCTTTGATCTCTCAGTACTGTATCGTATTATGATACTGTGTTTCTGCTGAAGACGAATATAATGGAGTTAATTATATAGTTATTATTTCAAACCGAGTCTTTCGACAAGTATGAGGTCCTTCACGCATCATATTGATTGATTAACAACGATGTAAACTCGACAAGGTAATACAGTGAATTATTGATTGACCGATACCGAATAAAGATTTTTACGTGTTGTTGTGATCTTTGATCTTCTCTCAGAACTGTATCGTATTATGATACTGTATTTGTGCTGAAGACGAATATAATGGATTTAATTATATAGTTACTGTTTCAGACCGAGTCTTTCGAAAAGTATGAGGTCCTTCACGCGTCATATTGATTGATCAACAACGATGTAAACTCGACAAGGTAATAGAGTGAATTATTGATTGACGGATACCGAATAAAGATGTTTACGTGTTGTTGTGATTTCAATCTTTGATCTTTCAGTACTGTATCGTATTATGATACTGTGTTTCTGCTGAAGACGAATATAATGGATTTAATTATATAGTTATTATTTCAGACCGAGTCTTTCGAAAAGTATGAGGTCCTTCACGCATCATATTGATTGATCAACAACGATGTAAACTCGACAAGGTAATAGAGTGAATTATTGATTGACGGATACCGAATAAAGATGTTTACGTGTTGTTGTGATTTCAATCTTTGATCTTTCAGTACTGCATCGTATTATGATACTGTGTTTCTGCTGAAGACGAATATAATGGATTTAATTATATAGTTACTGTTTCAGACCGAGTCTTTCGAAAAGTATGAGGTCCTTTACGCATCATATTGATTGATCAACAACGATGTAAACTCGACAAGGTAATACAGTGAATTATTGATTGACCGATACCGAATAAAGATGTTTACGTGTTGTTGTGATCTTTGATCTTCTCTCAGAACTGTATCGTATTATGATACTGTATTTGTGCTGAAGACGAATATAATGGATTTAATTATATAGTTACTGTTTCAGACCGAGTCTTTCGAAAAGTATGAGGTCCTTCACGCGTCATATTGATTGATCAACAACGATGTAAACTCGACAAGGTAGTACAGTGAATTATTGATTGACCGATACCGAATAAAGATGTTTACGTGTTGTTTTGATTTTAATCTTTGATCTTCTCTCAGTACTGTATCGTATTATGATACTGTGTTTCTGCTGAAGACGAATATAATGGATTTAATTATATAGTTATTATTTCAAACCGAGTCTTTCGACAAGTATGAGGTCCTTCACGCGTCATATTGATTGATCAACAACGATGTAAACTCGACAAGGTAGTACAGTGAATTATTGATTGACCGATACCGAATAAAGATGTTTACGTGTTGTTTTGATTTTAATCTTTGATCTTCTCTCAGTACTGTATCGTATTATGATACTGTGTTTCTGCTGAAGACGAATATAATGGATTTAATTATATAGTTATTATTTCAGACCGAGTCTTTCGAAAAGTATGAGGTCCTTCACGCGTCATATTGATTGATCAACAACGATGTAAACTCGACAAGGTAGTACAGTGAATTATTGATTGACCGATACCGAATAAAGATGTTTACGTGTTGTTTTGATTTTAATCTTTGATCTTCTCTCAGTACTGTATCGTATTATGATACTGTGTTTCTGCTGAAGACGAATATAATGGATTTAATTATATAGTTATTATTTCAAACCGAGTCTTTCGACAAGTATGAGGTCCTTCACGCGTCATATTGATTGATCAACAACGATGTAAACTCGACAAGGTAGTACAGTGAATTATTGATTGACCGATACCGAATAAAGATGTTTACGTGTTGTTTTGATTTTAATCTTTGATCTTCTCTCAGTACTGTATCGTATTATGATACTGTGTTTCTGCTGAAGACGAATATAATGGATTTAATTATATAGTTATTATTTCAGACCGAGTCTTTCGAAAAGTATGAGGTCCTTCACGCGTCATATTGATTGATCAACAACGATGTAAACTCGACAAGGTAGTACAGTGAATTATTGATTGACCGATACCGAATAAAGATGTTTACGTGTTGTTTTGATTTTAATCTTTGATCTTCTCTCAGTACTGTATCGTATTATGATACTGTGTTTCTGCTGAAGACGAATATAATGGATTTAATTATATAGTTATTATTTCAGACCGAGTCTTTCGAAAAGTATGAGGTCCTTCACGCATCATATTGATTGATCAACAACGATGTAAACTCGACAAGGTAATAGAGTGAATTATTGATTGACGGATACCGAATAAAGATGTTTACGTGTTGTTGTGATTTCAATCTTTGATCTTTCAGTACTGTATCGTATTATGATACTGTGTTTCTGCTGAAGACGAATATAATGGATTTAATTATATAGTTATTATTTCAAACCGAGTCTTTCGACAAGTATGAGGTCCTTCACGCGTCATATTGATTGATCAACAACGATGTAAACTCGACAAGGTAGTACAGTGAATTATTGATTGACCGATACCGAATAAAGATGTTTACGTGTTGTTTTGATTTTAATCTTTGATCTTCTCTCAGTACTGTATCGTATTATGATACTGTGTTTCTGCTGAAGACGAATATAATGGATTTAATTATATAGTTATTATTTCAGACCGAGTCTTTCGAAAAGTATGAGGTCCTTCACGCGTCATATTGATTGATCAACAACGATGTAAACTCGACAAGGTAGTACAGTGAATTATTGATTGACCGATACCGAATAAAGATGTTTACGTGTTGTTTTGATTTTAATCTTTGATCTTCTCTCAGTACTGTATCGTATTATGATACTGTGTTTCTGCTGAAGACGAATATAATGGATTTAATTATATAGTTATTATTTCAAACCGAGTCTTTCGACAAGTATGAGGTCCTTCACGCGTCATATTGATTGATCAACAACGATGTAAACTCGACAAGGTAGTACAGTGAATTATTGATTGACCGATACCGAATAAAGATGTTTACGTGTTGTTTTGATTTTAATCTTTGATCTTCTCTCAGTACTGTATCGTATTATGATACTGTGTTTCTGCTGAAGACGAATATAATGGATTTAATTATATAGTTATTATTTCAGACCGAGTCTTTCGAAAAGTATGAGGTCCTTCACGCGTCATATTGATTGATCAACAACGATGTAAACTCGACAAGGTAGTACAGTGAATTATTGATTGACCGATACCGAATAAAGATGTTTACGTGTTGTTTTGATTTTAATCTTTGATCTTCTCTCAGTACTGTATCGTATTATGATACTGTGTTTCTGCTGAAGACGAATATAATGGATTTAATTATATAGTTATTATTTCAGACCGAGTCTTTCGAAAAGTATGAGGTCCTTCACGCATCATATTGATTGATCAACAACGATGTAAACTCGACAAGGTAATAGAGTGAATTATTGATTGACGGATACCGAATAAAGATGTTTACGTGTTGTTGTGATTTCAATCTTTGATCTTTCAGTACTGTATCGTATTATGATACTGTGTTTCTGCTGAAGACGAATATAATGGATTTAATTATATAGTTACTGTTTCAGACCGAGTCTTTCGAAAAGTATGAGGTCCTTTACGCATCATATTGATTGATCAACAACGATGTAAACTCGACAAGGTAATACAGTGAATTATTGATTGACCGATACCGAATAAAGATGTTTACGTGTTGTTGTGATTTTAATCTTTGATCTCTCAGTACTGTATCGTATTATGATACTGTGTTTCTGCTGAAGACGAATATAATGGAGTTAATTATAAAGTTATTATTTCAAACCGAGTCTTTCGACAAGTATGAGGTCCTTCACGCATCATATTGATTGATTAACAACGATGTAAACTCGACAAGGTAATACAGTGAATTATTGATTGACCGATACCGAATAAAGATTTTTACGTGTTGTTGTGATCTTTGATCTTCTCTCAGAACTGTATCGTATTATGATACTGTATTTGTGCTGAAGACGAATATAATGGATTTAATTATATAGTTACTGTTTCAGACCGAGTCTTTCGAAAAGTATGAGGTCCTTCACGCGTCATATTGATTGATCAACAACGATGTAAACTCGACAAGGTAGTACAGTGAATTATTGATTGACCGATACCGAATAAAGATGTTTACGTGTTGTTTTGATTTTAATCTTTGATCTTCTCTCAGTACTGTATCGTATTATGATACTGTGTTTCTGCTGAAGACGAATATAATGGATTTAATTATATAGTTATTATTTCAAACCGAGTCTTTCGACAAGTATGAGGTCCTTCACGCATCATATTGATTGATCAACAACGATGTAAAATCGACAAGGTAATACAGTGAATTATTGATTGACCGATACCGAATAAAGATGTTTACGTGTTGTTTTGATTTTAATCTTTGATCTTCTCTCAGTACTGTATCGTATTATGATACTGTATTTGTGCTGAAGACGAATATAATGGATTTAATTATATAGTTACTGTTTCAGACCGAGTCTTTCGAAAAGTATGAGGTCCTTCACGCGTCATATTGATTGATCAACAACGATGTAAACTCGACAAGGTAGTACAGTGAATTATTGATTGACCGATACCGAATAAAGATGTTTACGTGTTGTTTTGATTTTAATCTTTGATCTTCTCTCAGTACTGTATCGTATTATGATACTGTGTTTCTGCTGAAGACGAATATAATGGATTTAATTATATAGTTATTATTTCAGACCGAGTCTTTCGAAAAGTATGAGGTCCTTCACGCATCATATTGATTGATCAACAACGATGTAAACTCGACAAGGTAATAGAGTGAATTATTGATTGACGGATACCGAATAAAGATGTTTACGTGTTGTTGTGATTTCAATCTTTGATCTTTCAGTACTGTATCGTATTATGATACTGTGTTTCTGCTGAAGACGAATATAATGGATTTAATTATATAGTTACTGTTTCAGACCGAGTCTTTCGAAAAGTATGAGGTCCTTTACGCATCATATTGATTGATCAACAACGATGTAAACTCGACAAGGTAATACAGTGAATTATTGATTGACCGATACCGAATAAAGATGTTTACGTGTTGTTGTGATTTTAATCTTTGATCTCTCAGTACTGTATCGTATTATGATACTGTGTTTCTGCTGAAGACGAATATAATGGAGTTAATTATATAGTTATTATTTCAAACCGAGTCTTTCGACAAGTATGAGGTCCTTCACGCATCATATTGATTGATTAACAACGATGTAAACTCGACAAGGTAATACAGTGAATTATTGATTGACCGATACCGAATAAAGATTTTTACGTGTTGTTGTGATCTTTGATCTTCTCTCAGAACTGTATCGTATTATGATACTGTATTTGTGCTGAAGACGAATATAATGGATTTAATTATATAGTTACTGTTTCAGACCGAGTCTTTCGAAAAGTATGAGGTCCTTCACGCGTCATATTGATTGATCAACAACGATGTAAACTCGACAAGGTAGTACAGTGAATTATTGATTGACCGATACCGAATAAAGATGTTTACGTGTTGTTTTGATTTTAATCTTTGATCTTCTCTCAGTACTGTATCGTATTATGATACTGTGTTTCTGCTGAAGACGAATATAATGGATTTAATTATATAGTTATTATTTCAAACCGAGTCTTTCGACAAGTATGAGGTCCTTCACGCATCATATTGATTGATCAACAACGATGTAAAATCGACAAGGTAATACAGTGAATTATTGATTGACCGATACCGAATAAAGATGTTTACGTGTTGTTGTGATCTTTGATCTTCTCTCAGAACTGTATCGTATTATGATACTGTATTTGTGCTGAAGACGAATATAATGGATTTAATTATATAGTTACTGTTTCAGACCGAGTCTTTCGAAAAGTATGAGGTCCTTCACGCGTCATATTGATTGATCAGCAACGATGTAAACTCGACAAGGTAGTACAGTGAATTATTGATTGACCGATACCGAATAAAGATGTTTACGTGTTGTTGTGATCTTTGATCTTCTCTCAGAACTGTATCGTATTATGATACTGTATTTGTGCTGAAGTTGAATATAATGGATTTAATTATATAGTTATTGTTTCAGACCGAGTCTTTCGACAAGTATGAGGTCCTTTACGCATCATATTGATTGATCAACAGCGATGTAAACTCGACAAGGTAATAGAGTGAATTATTGATTGACGGATACCGAATAAAGATGTTTACGTGTTGTTGTGATTTCAATCTTTGATCTCTCAGTACTGTATCGTATTATGATACTGTGTTTCTGCTGAAGACGAATATAATGGAGTTAATTATATAGTTATTATTTCAAACCGAGTCTTTCGACAAGTATGACGTCCTTCACGCATCATATTGATTGATCAACAACGATGTAAAATCGACAGGGTAATACAGTGAATTATTGATTGACCGATACCGAATAAAGATGTTTACGTGTTGTTGTGATCTTTGATCTTCTCTCAGAACTGTATCGTATTATGATACTGTATTTGTGCTGAAGACGAATATAATGGATTTAATTATATAGTTACTGTTTCAGACCTAGTCTTTCGAAAAGTATGAGGTCCTTCACGCGTCATATTGATTGATCAACAACGATGTAAACTCGACAAGGTAGTACAGTGAATTATTGATTGACCGATACCGAATAAAGATGTTTACGTTTTGTTGTGATTTTAATCTTTGATCTTCTCTCAGTACTGTATCGTATTATGATACTGTATTTGTGCTGAAGTTGAATATAATGGATTTAATTATATAGTTATTGTTTCAGACCGAGTCTTTCGACAAGTATGAGGTCCTTTACGCATCATATTGATTGATCAACAGCGATGTAAACTCGACAAGGTAATAGAGTGAATTATTGATTGACGGATACCGAATAAAGATGTTTACGTGTTGTTGTGATTTCAATCTTTGATCTCTCAGTACTGTATCGTATTATGATACTGTATTCCTGCTGAAGACGAATATAATGGAGTTAATTATATAGTTATTATTTCGAACCGAGTCTTTCGACAAGTATGAGGTCCTTCACGCATCATATTGATTGATTAACAACGATGTAAACTCGACAAGGAAATACAGTGAATTATTGATTGACCGATACCGAATAAAGATTTTTACGTGTTGTTGTGATCTTTGATCTTCTCTCAGAACTGTATCGTATTATGATACTGTATTTGTGCTGAAGACGAATATAATGGATTTAATTATATAGTTACTGTTTCAGACCGAGTCTTTCGAAAAGTATGAGGTCCTTCACGCGTCATATTGATTGATCAACAACGATGTAAACTCGACAAGGTAGTACAGTGAATTATTGATTGACCGATACCGAATAAAGATGTTTACGTTTTGTTGTGATTTTATTCTTTGATCTTCTCTCAGTACTGTATCGTATTATGATACTGTATTTGTGCTGAAGTTGAATATAATGGATTTAATTATATAGTTATTGTTTCAGACCGAGTCTTTCGACAAGTATGAGGTCCTTTACGCATCATATTGATTGATCAACAGCGATGTAAACTCGACAAGGTAATAGAGTGAATTATTGATTGACGGATACCGAATAAAGATGTTTACGTGTTGTTGTGATTTCAATCTTTGATCTCTCAGTACTGTATCGTATTATGATACTGTGTTTCTGCTGAAGACGAATATAATGGAGTTAATTATATAGTAATTATTTCAAACCGAGTCTTTCGACAAGTATGAGGTCCTTCACGCATCATATTGATTGATTAACAACGATGTAAACTCGACAAGGTAATACAGTGAATTATTGATTGACCGATACCGAATAAAGATTTTTACGTGTTGTTGTGATCTTTGATCTTCTCTCAGAACTGTATCGTATTATGATACTGTATTTGTGCTGAAGACGAATATAATGGATTTAATTATATAGTTACTGTTTCAGACCGAGTCTTTCGAAAAGTATGAGGTCCTTCACGCGTCATATTGATTGATCAACAACGATGTAAACTCGACAAGGTAGTACAGTGAATTATTGATTGACCGATACCGAATAAAGATGTTTACGTGTTGTTTTGATTTTAATCTTTGATCTTCTCTCAGTACTGTATCGTATTATGATACTGTGTTTCTGCTGAAGACGAATATAATGGATTTAATTATATAGTTATTATTTCAAACCGAGTCTTTCGACAAGTATGAGGTCCTTCACGCATCATATTCATTGATCAACAACGATGTAAAATCGACAGGGTAATACAGTGAATTATTGATTGACCGATACCGAATAAAGATGTTTACGTGTTGTTGTGATCTTTGATCTTCTCTCAGAACTGTATCGTATTATGATACTGTATTTGTGCTGAAGACGAATATAATGGATTTAATTATATAGTTACTGTTTCAGACCTAGTCTTTCGAAAAGTATGAGGTCCTTCACGCGTCATATTGATTGATCAACAACGATGTAAACTCGACAAGGTAGTACAGTGAATTATTGATTGACCGATACCGAATAAAGATGTTTACGTTTTGTTGTGATTTTAATCTTTGATCTTCTCTCAGTACTGTATCGTATTATGATACTGTATTTGTGCTGAAGTTGAATATAATGGATTTAATTATATAGTTATTGTTTCAGACCGAGTCTTTCGACAAGTATGAGGTCCTTTACGCATCATATTGATTGATCAACAGCGATGTAAACTCGACAAGGTAATAGAGTGAATTATTGATTGACGGATACCGAATAAAATTGTTTACGTGTTGTTGTGATTTCAATCTTTGATCTCTCAGTACTGTATCGTATTATGATACTGTATTCCTGCTGAAGACGAATATAATGGAGTTAATTATATAGTTATTATTTCAAACCGAGTCTTTCGACAAGTATGAGGTCCTTCACGCATCATATTGATTGATCAACAGCGATGTAAACTCGACAAGGTAATAGAGTGAATTATTGATTGACGGATACCGAATAAAGATTTTTACGTGTTGTTGTGATCTTTGATCTTCTCTCAGAACTGTATCGTATTATGATACTGTATTTGTGCTGAAGACGAATATAATGGATTTAATTATATAGTTACTGTTTCAGACCGAGTCTTTCGAAAAGTATGAGGTCCTTCACGCGTCATATTGATTGATCAACAACGATGTAAACTCGACAAGGTAGTACAGTGAATTATTGATTGACCGATACCGAATAAAGATGTTTACGTTTTGTTGTGATTTTATTCTTTGATCTTCTCTCAGTACTGTATCGTATTATGATACTGTATTTGTGCTGAAGTTGAATATAATGGATTTAATTATATAGTTATTGTTTCAGACCGAGTCTTTCGACGAGTATGAGGTCCTTTACGCATCATATTGATTGATCAACAGCGATGTAAACTCGACAAGGTAATAGAGTGAATTATTGATTGACGGATACCGAATAAAGATGTTTACGTGTTGTTGTGATTTCAATCTTTGATCTCTCAGTACTGTATCGTATTATGATACTGTGTTTCTGCTGAAGACGAATATAATGGAGTTAATTATATAGTAATTATTTCAAACCGAGTCTTTCGACAAGTATGAGGTCCTTCACGCATCATATTGATTGATTAACAACGATGTAAACTCGACAAGGTAATACAGTGAATTATTGATTGACCGATACCGAATAAAGATTTTTACGTGTTGTTGTGATCTTTGATCTTCTCTCAGAACTGTATCGTATTATGATACTGTATTTGTGCTGAAGACGAATATAATGGATTTAATTATATAGTTACTGTTTCAGACCGAGTCTTTCGAAAAGTATGAGGTCCTTCACGCGTCATATTGATTGATCAACAACGATGTAAACTCGACAAGGTAGTACAGTGAATTATTGATTGACCGATACCGAATAAAGATGTTTACGTGTTGTTTTGATTTTAATCTTTGATCTTCTCTCAGTACTGTATCGTATTATGATACTGTGTTTCTGCTGAAGACGAATATAATGGATTTAATTATATAGTTATTATTTCAAACCGAGTCTTTCGACAAGTATGAGGTCCTTCACGCATCATATTCATTGATCAACAACGATGTAAAATCGACAGGGTAATACAGTGAATTATTGATTGACCGATACCGAATAAAGATGTTTACGTGTTGTTGTGATCTTTGATCTTCTCTCAGAACTGTATCGTATTATGATACTGTATTTGTGCTGAAGACGAATATAATGGATTTAATTATATAGTTACTGTTTCAGACCTAGTCTTTCGAAAAGTATGAGGTCCTTCACGCGTCATATTGATTGATCAACAACGATGTAAACTCGACAAGGTAGTACAGTGAATTATTGATTGACCGATACCGAATAAAGATGTTTACGTTTTGTTGTGATTTTAATCTTTGATCTTCTCTCAGTACTGTATCGTATTATGATACTGTATTTGTGCTGAAGTTGAATATAATGGATATAATTATATAGTTATTGTTTCAGACCGAGTCTTTCGACAAGTATGAGGTCCTTTACGCATCATATTGATTGATCAACAGCGATGTAAACTCGACAAGGTAATAGAGTGAATTATTGATTGACGGATACCGAATAAAATTGTTTACGTGTTGTTGTGATTTCAATCTTTGATCTCTCAGTACTGTATCGTATTATGATACTGTATTCCTGCTGAAGACGAATATAATGGAGTTAATTATATAGTTATTATTTCAAACCGAGTCTTTCGACAAGTATGAGGTCCTTCACGCATCATATTGATTGATCAACAGCGATGTAAACTCGACAAGGTAATAGAGTGAATTATTGATTGACGGATACCGAATAAAGATTTTTACGTGTTGTTGTGATCTTTGATCTTCTCTCAGAACTGTATCGTATTATGATACTGTATTTGTGCTGAAGACGAATATAATGGATTTAATTATATAGTTACTGTTTCAGACCGAGTCTTTCGAAAAGTATGAGGTCCTTCACGCGTCATATTGATTGATCAACAACGATGTAAACTCGACAAGGTAGTACAGTGAATTATTGATTGACCGATACCGAATAAAGATGTTTACGTGTTGTTTTGATTTTAATCTTTGATCTTCTCTCAGTACTGTATCGTATTATGATACTGTGTTTCTGCTGAAGACGAATATAATGGATTTAATTATATAGTTATTATTTCAAACCGAGTCTTTCGACAAGTATGACGTCCTTCACGCATCATATTGATTGATCAACAACGATGTAAAATCGACAGGGTAATACAGTGAATTATTGATTGACCGATACCGAATAAAGATGTTTACGTGTTGTTGTGATCTTTGATCTTCTCTCAGAACTGTATCGTATTATGATACTGTATTTGTGCTGAAGACGAATATAATGGATTTAATTATATAGTTACTGTTACAGACCTAGTCTTTCGAAAAGTATGAGGTCCTTCACGCGTCATATTGATTGATCAACAACGATGTAAACTCGACAAGGTAGTACAGTGAATTATTGATTGACCGATACCGAATAAAGATGTTTACGTTTTGTTGTGATTTTAATCTTTGATCTTCTCTCAGTACTGTATCGTATTATGATACTGTATTTGTGCTGAAGTTGAATATAATGGATATAATTATATAGTTATTGTTTCAGACCGAGTCTTTCGACAAGTATGAGGTCCTTTACGCATCATATTGATTGATCAACAGCGATGTAAACTCGACAAGGTAATAGAGTGAATTATTGATTGACGGATACCGAATAAAATTGTTTACGTGTTGTTGTGATTTCAATCTTTGATCTCTCAGTACTGTATCGTATTATGATACTGTATTCCTGCTGAAGACGAATATAATGGAGTTAATTATATAGTTATTATTTCAAACCGAGTCTTTCGACAAGTATGAGGTCCTTCACGCATCATATTGATTGATCAACAGCGATGTAAACTCGACAAGGTAATAGAGTGAATTATTGATTGACGGATACCGAATAAAGATTTTTACGTGTTGTTGTGATCTTTGATCTTCTCTCAGAACTGTATCGTATTATGATACTGTATTTGTGCTGAAGACGAATATAATGGATTTAATTATATAGTTACTGTTTCAGACCGAGTCTTTCGAAAAGTATGAGGTCCTTCACGCGTCATATTGATTGATCAACAACGATGTAAACTCGACAAGGTAGTACAGTGAATTATTGATTGACCGATACCGAATAAAGATGTTTACGTGTTGTTTTGATTTTAATCTTTGATCTTCTCTCAGTACTGTATCGTATTATGATACTGTATTCCTGCTGAAGACGAATATAATGGAGTTAATTATATAGTTATTATTTCAAACCGAGTCTTTCGACAAGTATGAGGTCCTTCACGCATCATATTGATTGATCAACAGCGATGTAAACTCGACAAGGTAATAGAGTGAATTATTGATTGACGGATACCGAATAAAGATTTTTACGTGTTGTTGTGATCTTTGATCTTCTCTCAGAACTGTATCGTATTATGATACTGTATTTGTGCTGAAGACGAATATAATGGATTTAATTATATAGTTACTGTTTCAGACCGAGTCTTTCGAAAAGTATGAGGTCCTTCACGCGTCATATTGATTGATCAACAACGATGTAAACTCGACAAGGTAGTACAGTGAATTATTGATTGACCGATACCGAATAAAGATGTTTACGTGTTGTTTTGATTTTAATCTTTGATCTTCTCTCAGTACTGTATCGTATTATGATACTGTGTTTCTGCTGAAGACGAATATAATGGATTTAATTATATAGTTATTATTTCAAACCGAGTCTTTCGACAAGTATGACGTCCTTCACGCATCATATTGATTGATCAACAACGATGTAAAATCGACAGGGTAATACAGTGAATTATTGATTGACCGATACCGAATAAAGATGTTTACGTGTTGTTGTGATCTTTGATCTTCTCTCAGAACTGTATCGTATTATGATACTGTATTTGTGCTGAAGACGAATATAATGGATTTAATTATATAGTTACTGTTTCAGACCTAGTCTTTCGAAAAGTATGAGGTCCTTCACGCGTCATATTGATTGATCAACAACGATGTAAACTCGACAAGGTAGTACAGTGAATTATTGATTGACCGATACCGAATAAAGATGTTTACGTTTTGTTGTGATTTTAATCTTTGATCTTCTCTCAGTACTGTATCGTATTATGATACTGTATTTGTGCTGAAGTTGAATATAATGGATTTAATTATATAGTTATTGTTTCAGACCGAGTCTTTCGACAAGTATGAGGTCCTTTACGCATCATATTGATTGATCAACAGCGATGTAAACTCGACAAGGTAATAGAGTGAATTATTGATTGACGGATACCGAATAAAGATGTTTACGTGTTGTTGTGATTTTAATCTTTGATCTTCTCTCAGTACTGTATCGTATTATGATACTGTGTTTCTGCTGAAGACGAATATAATGGATTTAATTATATAGTTATTATTTCAAACCGAGTCTTTCGACAAGTATGAGGTCCTTCACGCATCATATTGATTGATCAACAACGATGTAAAATCGACAAGGTAATACAGTGAATTATTGATTGACCGATACCGAATAAAGATGTTTACGTGTTGTTGTGATTTTAATCTTTGATCTTCTCTCAGTACTGTATCGTATTATGATACTGTATTTGTGCTGAAGTTGAATATAATGGATTTAATTATATAGTTATTGTTTCAGACCGAGTCTTTCGACAAGTATGAGGTCCTTTACGCATCATATTGATTGATCAACAGCGATGTAAACTCGACAAGGTAATAGAGTGAATTATTGATTGACAGATACCGAATAAAGATGTTTACGTGTTGTTGTGATTTTAATCTTTGATCTTCTCTCAGTACTGTATCGTATTATGATACTGTATTTGTGCTGAAGACGAATATAATGGATTTAATTATATAGTTACTGTTTCAGACCGAGTCTTTCGAAAAGTATGAGGTCCTTCACGCGTCATATTGATTGATCAACAACGATGTAAACTCGACAAGGTAGTACAGTGAATTATTGATTGACCGATACCGAATAAAGATGTTTACGTGTTGTTGTGATTTTAATCTTTGATCTTCTCTCAGTACTGTATCGTATTATGATACTGTATTTGTGCTGAAGTTGAATATAATGGATGTAATTATATAGTTATTGTTTCAGACCGAGTCTTTCGACAAGTATGAGGTCCTTTACGCATCATATTGATTGATCAACAGCGATGTAAACTCGACAAGGTAATAGAGTGAATTATTGATTGACAGATACCGAATAAAGATGTTTACGTGTTGTTGTGATTTTAATCTTTGATCTTCTCTCAGTACTGTATCGTATTATGATACTGTATTTGTGCTGAAGACGAATATAATGGATTAATTATATAGTTACTGTTTCAGACCGAGTCTTTCGAAAAGTATGAGGTCCTTCACGCGTCATATTGATTGATCAACAACGATGTAAACTCGACAAGGTAGTACAGTGAATTATTGATTGACCGATACCGAATAAAGATTTTTACGTGTTGTTGTGATCTTTGATCTTCTCTCAGAACTGTATCGTATTATGATACTGTATTTGTGCTGAAGACGAATATAATGGATTTAATTATATAGTTACTGTTTCAGACCGAGTCTTTCGAAAAGTATGAGGTCCTTCACGGGTCATATTGATTGATCAACAACGATGTAAACTCGACAAGGTAGTACAGTGAATTATTGATTGACCGATACCGAATAAAGATGTTTACGTTTTGTTGTGATTTTAATCTTTGATCTTCTCTCAGTACTGTATCGTATTATGATACTGTATTTGTGCTGAAGTTGAATATAATGGATTTAATTATATAGTTATTGTTTCAGACCGAGTCTTTCGACAAGTATGAGGTCCTTTACGCATCATATTGATTGATCAACAGCGATGTAAACTCGACAAGGTAATAGAGTGAATTATTGATTGACGGATACCGAATAAAGATGTTTACGTGTTGTTGTGATTTCAATCTTTGATCTCTCAGTACTGTATCGTATTATGATACTGTGTTTCTGCTGAAGACGAATATAATGGAGTTAATTATATAGTTATTATTTCAAACCGAGTCTTTCGACAAGTATGAGGTCCTTCACGCATCATATTGATTGATTAACAACGATGTAAACTCGACAAGGTAATACAGTGAATTATTGATTGACCGATACCGAATAAAGATTTTTACGTGTTGTTGTGATCTTTGATCTTCTCTCAGAACTGTATCGTATTATGATACTGTATTTGTGCTGAAGACGAATATAATGGATTTAATTATATAGTTACTGTTTCAGACCGAGTCTTTCGAAAAGTATGAGGTCCTTCACGCGTCATATTGATTGATCAACAACGATGTAAACTCGACAAGGTAGTACAGTGAATTATTGATTGACCGATACCGAATAAAGATGTTTACGTTTTGTTGTGATTTTAATCTTTGATCTTCTCTCAGTACTGTATCGTATTATGATACTGTATTTGTGCTGAAGTTGAATATAATGGATTTAATTATATAGTTATTGTTTCAGACCGAGTGTTTCGACAAGTATGAGGTCCTTTACGCATCATATTGATTGATCAACAGCGATGTAAACTCGACAAGGTAATAGAGTGAATTATTGATTGACGGATACCGAATAAAGATGTTTACGTGTTGTTGTGATTTCAATCTTTGATCTCTCAGTACTGTATCGTATTATGATACTGTGTTTCTGCTGAAGACGAATATAATGGAGTTAATTATATAGTTATTATTTCAAACCGAGTCTTTCGACAAGTATGAGGTCCTTCACGCATCATATTGATTGATTAACAACGATGTAAACTCGACAAGGTAATACAGTGAATTATTGATTGACCGATACCGAATAAAGATGTTTACGTGTTGTTTTGATTTTAATCTTTGATCTTCTCTCAGTACTGTATCGTATTATGATACTGTGTTTCTGCTGAAGACGAATATAATGGATTTAATTATATAGTTATTATTTCAAACCGAGTCTTTCGACAAGTATGAGGTCCTTCACGCATCATATTGATTGATCAACAACGATGTAAAATCGACAAGGTAATACAGTGAATTATTGATTAACCGATACCGAATAAAGATGTTTACGTGTTGTTGTGATCTTTGATCTTCTCTCAGAACTGTATCGTATTATGATACTGTATTTGTGCTGAAGACGAATATAATGGATTTAATTATATAGTTACTGTTTCAGACCGAGTCTTTCGAAAAGTATGAGGTCCTTCACGCGTCATATTGATTGATCAACAACGATGTAAACTCGACAAGGTAGTACAGTGAATTATTGATTGACCGATACCGAATAAAGATGTTTACGTTTTGTTGTGATTTTAATCTTTGATCTTCTCTCAGTACTGTATCGTATTATGATACTGTATTTGTGCTGAAGTTGAATATAATGGATTTAATTATATAGTTATTGTTTCAGACCGAGTCTTTCGACAAGTATGAGGTCCTTTACGCATCATATTGATTGATCAACAGCGATGTAAACTCGACAAGGTAATAGAGTGAATTATTGATTGACGGATACCGAATAAAGATGTTTACGTGTTGTTGTGATTTCAATCTTTGATCTCTCAGTACTGTATCGTATTATGATACTGTGTTTCTGCTGAAGACGAATATAATGGAGTTAATTATATAGTTATTATTTCAAACCGAGTCTTTCGACAAGTATGAGGTCCTTCACGCATCATATTGATTGATTAACAACGATGTAAACTCGACAAGGTAATACAGTGAATTATTGATTGACCGATACAGAATAAAGATTTTTACGTGTTGTTGTGATCTTTGATCTTCTCTCAGAACTGTATCGTATTATGATACTGTATTTGTGCTGAAGACGAATATAATGGATTTAATTATATAGTTACTGTTTCAGACCGAGTCTTTCGAAAAGTATGAGGTCCTTCACGCGTCATATTGATTGATCAACAACGATGTAAACTCGACAAGGTAGTACAGTGAATTATTGATTGACCGATACCGAATAAAGATGTTTACGTGTTGTTTTGATTTTAATCTTTGATCTTCTCTCAGTACTGTATCGTATTATGATACTGTGTTTCTGCTGAAGACGAATATAATGGATTTAATTATATAGTTATTATTTCAAACCGAGTCTTTCGACAAGTATGAGGTCCTTCACGCATCATATTGATTGATCAACAACGATGTAAAATCGACAAGGTAATACAGTGAATTATTGATTAACCGATACCGAATAAAGATGTTTACGTGTTGTTGTGATCTTTGATCTTCTCTCAGAACTGTATCGTATTATGATACTGTATTTGTGCTGAAGACGAATATAATGGATTTAATTATATAGTTACTGTTTCAGACCGAGTCTTTCGAAAAGTATGAGGTCCTTCACGCATCATATTGATTGATTAACAACGATGTAAACTCGACAAGGTAATACAGTGAATTATTGATTGACCGATACAGAATAAAGATTTTTACGTGTTGTTGTGATCTTTGATCTTCTCTCAGAACTGTATCGTATTATGATACTGTATTTGTGCTGAAGACGAATATAATGGATTTAATTATATAGTTACTGTTTCAGACCGAGTCTTTCGAAAAGTATGAGGTCCTTCACGCGTCATATTGATTGATCAACAACGATGTAAACTCGACAAGGTAGTACAGTGAATTATTGATTGACCGATACCGAATAAAGATGTTTACGTGTTGTTTTGATTTTAATCTTTGATCTTCTCTCAGTACTGTATCGTATTATGATACTGTGTTTCTGCTGAAGACGAATATAATGGATTTAATTATATAGTTATTATTTCAAACCGAGTCTTTCGACAAGTATGAGGTCCTTCACGCATCATATTGATTGATCAACAACGATGTAAAATCGACAAGGTAATACAGTGAATTATTGATTAACCGATACCGAATAAAGATGTTTACGTGTTGTTGTGATCTTTGATCTTCTCTCAGAACTGTATCGTATTATGATACTGTATTTGTGCTGAAGACGAATATAATGGATTTAATTATATAGTTACTGTTTCAGACCGAGTCTTTCGAAAAGTATGAGGTCCTTCACGCGTCATATTGATTGATCAACAACGATGTAAACTCGACAAGGTAGTACAGTGAATTATTGATTGACCGATACCGAATAAAGATGTTTACGTTTTGTTGTGATTTTAATCTTTGATCTTCTCTCAGTACTGTATCGTATTATGATACTGTATTTGTGCTGAAGTTGAATATAATGGATTTAATTATATAGTTATTGTTTCAGACCGAGTCTTTCGACAAGTATGAGGTCCTTTACGCATCATATTGATTGATCAACAGCGATGTAAACTCGACAAGGTAATAGAGTGAATTATTGATTGACGGATACCGAATAAAGATGTTTACGTGTTGTTGTGATTTTAATCTTTGATCTTCTCTCAGTACTGTATCGTATTATGATACTGTGTTTCTGCTGAAGACGAATATAATGCATTTAATTATATAGTTATTATTTCAAACCGAGTCTTTCGACAAGTATGAGGTCCTTCACGCATCATATTGATTGATCAACAACGATGTAAAATCGACAAGGTAATACAGTGAATTATTGATTGACCGATACCGAATAAAGATGTTTACGTGTTGTTGTGATTTTAATCTTTGATCTTCTCTCAGTACTGTATCGTATTATGATACTGTATTTGTGCTGAAGACGAATATAATGGATTTAATTATATAGTTACTGTTTCAGACCGAGTCTTTCGACAAGTATGAGGTCCTTTACGCATCATATTGATTGATCAACAGCGATGTAAACTCGACAAGGTAATAGAGTGAATTATTGATTGACAGATACCGAATAAAGATGTTTACGTGTTGTTGTGATCTTTGATCTTCTCTCAGAACTGTATCGTATTATGATACTGTATTTGTGCTGAAGTTGAATATAATGGATTTAATTATATAGTTATTGTTTCAGACCGAGTCTTTCGACAAGTATGAGGTCCTTTACGCATCATATTGATTGATCAACAGCGATGTAAACTCGACAAGGTAATAGAGTGAATTATTGATTGACAGATACCGAATAAAGATGTTTACGTGTTGTTGTGATTTTAATCTTTGATCTTCTCTCAGTACTGTATCGTATTATGATACTGTATTTGTGCTGAAGACGAATATAATGGATTTAATTATATAGTTACTGTTTCAGACCGAGTCTTTCGAAAAGTATGAGGTCCTTTACGCATCATATTGATTGATCAACAGCGATGTAAACTCGACAAGGTAATAGAGTGAATTATTGATTGACAGATACCGAATAAAGATGTTTACGTGTTGTTGTGATTTTAATCTTTGATCTTCTCTCAGAACTGTATCGTATTATGATACTGTATTTGTGCTGAAGACGAATATAATGGATTTAATTATATAGTTACTGTTTCAGACCGAGTCTTTCGACAAGTATGAGGTCCTTTACGCATCATATTGATTGATCAACAGCGATGTAAACTCGACAAGGTAATAGAGTGAATTATTGATTGACAGATACCGAATAAAGATGTTTACGTGTTGTTGTGATTTTAATCTTTGATCTTCTCTCAGTACTGTATCGTATTATGATACTGTGTTTCTGCTGAAGACGAATATAATGCATTTAATTATATAGTTATTATTTCAAACCGAGTCTTTCGACAAGTATGAGGTCCTTCACGCATCATATTGATTGATCAACAACGATGTAAAATCGACAAGGTAATACAGTGAATTATTGATTGACCGATACCGAATAAAGATGTTTACGTGTTGTTGTGATTTTAATCTTTGATCTTCTCTCAGTACTGTATCGTATTATGATACTGTATTTGTGCTGAAGACGAATATAATGGATTTAATTATATAGTTACTGTTTCAGACCGAGTCTTTCGACAAGTATGAGGTCCTTTACGCATCATATTGATTGATCAACAGCGATGTAAACTCGACAAGGTAATAGAGTGAATTATTGATTGACAGATACCGAATAAAGATGTTTACGTGTTGTTGTGATCTTTGATCTTCTCTCAGAACTGTATCGTATTATGATACTGTATTTGTGCTGAAGTTGAATATAATGGATTTAATTATATAGTTATTGTTTCAGACCGAGTCTTTCGACAAGTATGAGGTCCTTTACGCATCATATTGATTGATCAACAGCGATGTAAACTCGACAAGGTAATAGAGTGAATTATTGATTGACAGATACCGAATAAAGATGTTTACGTGTTGTTGTGATTTTAATCTTTGATCTTCTCTCAGTACTGTATCGTATTATGATACTGTATTTGTGCTGAAGACGAATATAATGGATTTAATTATATAGTTATTATTTCAAACCGAGTCTTTCGACAAGTATGAGGTCCTTTACGCATCATATTGATTGATCAACAGCGATGTAAACTCGACAAGGTAATAGAGTGAATTATTGATTGACAGATACCGAATAAAGATGTTTACGAGTTGTTGTGATCTTTGATCTTCTCTCAGAACTGTATCGTATTATGATACTGTATTTGTGCTGAAGTTGAATATAATGGATTTAATTATATAGTTATTGTTTCAGACCGAGTCTTTCGACAAGTATGAGGTCCTTTACGCATCATATTGATTGATCAACAGCGATGTAAACTCGACAAGGTAATAGAGTGAATTATTGATTGACAGATACCGAATAAAGATGTTTACGTGTTGTTGTGATTTTAATCTTTGATCTTCTCTCAGTACTGTATCGTATTATGATACTGTATTTGTGCTGAAGACGAATATAATGGATTTAATTATATAGTTACTGTTTCAGACCGAGTCTTTCGAAAAGTATGAGGTCCTTTACGCATCATATTGATTGATCAACAGCGATGTAAACTCGACAAGGTAATAGAGTGAATTATTGATTGACAGATACCGAATAAAGATGTTTACGTGTTGTTGTGATTTTAATCTTTGATCTTCTCTCAGAACTGTATCGTATTATGATACTGTATTTGTGCTGAAGACGAATATAATGGATTTAATTATATAGTTACTGTTTCAGACCGAGTCTTTCGACAAGTATGAGGTCCTTTACGCATCATATTGATTGATCAACAGCGATGTAAACTCGACAAGGTAATAGAGTGAATTATTGATTGACAGATACCGAATAAAGATGTTTACGTGTTGTTGTGATCTTTGATCTTCTCTCAGAACTGTATCGTATTATGATACTGTATTTGTGCTGAAGTTGAATATAATGGATTTAATTATATAGTTATTGTTTCAGACCGAGTCTTTCGACAAGTATGAGGTCCTTTACGCATCATATTGATTGATCAACAGCGATGTAAACTCGACAAGGTAATAGAGTGAATTATTGATTGACAGATACCGAATAAAGATGTTTACGTGTTGTTGTGATTTTAATCTTTGATCTTCTCTCAGTACTGTATCGTATTATGATACTGTATTTGTGCTGAAGACGAATATAATGGATTTAATTATATAGTTATTATTTCAAACCGAGTCTTTCGACAAGTATGAGGTCCTTCACGCATCATATTGATTGATCAACAACGATGTAAAATCGACAAGGTAATACAGTGAATTATTGATTGACCGATACCGAATAAAGATGTTTACGTGTTGTTGTGATTTTAATCTTTGATCTTCTCTCAGTACTGTATCGTATTATGATACTGTATTTGTGCTGAAGACGAATATAATGGATTTAATTATATAGTTACTGTTTCAGACCGAGTCTTTCGACAAGTATGAGGTCCTTTACGCATCATATTGATTGATCAACAGCGATGTAAACTCGACAAGGTAATAGAGTGAATTATTGATTGACAGATACCGAATAAAGATGTTTACGTGTTGTTGTGATCTTTGATCTTCTCTCAGAACTGTATCGTATTATGATACTGTATTTGTGCTGAAGTTGAATATAATGGATTTAATTATATAGTTATTGTTTCAGACCGAGTCTTTCGACAAGTATGAGGTCCTTTACGCATCATATTGATTGATCAACAGCGATGTAAACTCGACAAGGTAATAGAGTGAATTATTGATTGACAGATACCGAATAAAGATGTTTACGTGTTGTTGTGATTTTAATCTTTGATCTTCTCTCAGTACTGTATCGTATTATGATACTGTATTTGTGCTGAAGACGAATATAATGGATTTAATTATATAGTTACTGTTTCAGACCGAGTCTTTCGAAAAGTATGAGGTCCTTTACGCATCATATTGATTGATCAACAGCGATGTAAACTCGACAAGGTAATAGAGTGAATTATTGATTGACAGATACCGAATAAAGATGTTTACGTGTTGTTGTGATTTTAATCTTTGATCTTCTCTCAGAACTGTATCGTATTATGATACTGTATTTGTGCTGAAGACGAATATAATGGATTTAATTATATAGTTACTGTTTCAGACCGAGTCTTTCGACAAGTATGAGGTCCTTTACGCATCATATTGATTGATCAACAGCGATGTAAACTCGACAAGGTAATAGAGTGAATTATTGATTGACAGATACCGAATAAAGATGTTTACGTTTTGTTGTGATTTTAATCTTTGATCTTCTCTCAGTACTGTATCGTATTATGATACTGTATTTGTGCTGAAGACGAATATAATGGATTTAATTATATAGTTACTGTTTCAGACCGAGTCTTTCGAAAAGTATGAGGTCCTTTACGCATCATATTGATTGATCAACAGCGATGTAAACTCGACAAGGTAATAGAGTGAATTATTGATTGACAGATACCGAATAAAGATGTTTACGTGTTGTTGTGATTTTAATCTTTGATCTTCTCTCAGAACTGTATCGTATTATGATACTGTATTTGTGCTGAAGACGAATATAATGGATTTAATTATATAGTTACTGTTTCAGACCGAGTCTTTCGACAAGTATGAGGTCCTTTACGCATCATATTGATTGATCAACAGCGATGTAAACTCGACAAGGTAATAGAGTGAATTATTGATTGACAGATACCGAATAAAGATGTTTACGTGTTGTTGTGATCTTTGATCTTCTCTCAGTACTGTATCGTATTATGATACTGTATGTGTGCTGAAGTTGAATATAATGGATTTAATTATATAGTTATTGTTTCAGACCGAGTCTTTCGACAAGTATGAGGTCCTTTACGCATCATATTGATTGATCAACAGCGATGTAAACTCGACAAGGTAATAGAGTGAATTATTGATTGACAGATACCGAATAAAGATGTTTACGTGTTGTTGTGATCTTTGATCTTCTCTCAGAACTGTATCGTATTATGATACTGTATTTGTGCTGAAGACGAATATAATGGATTTAATTATATAGTTATTGTTTCAGACCGAGTCTTTCGACAAGTATGAGGTCCTTTACGCATCATATTGATTGATCAACAGCGATGTAAACTCGACAAGGTAATACAGTGAATTATTGATTGACCGATACCGAATAAAGATTTTTACGTGTTGTTGTGATCTTTGATCTTCTCTCAGAACTGTATCGTATTATGATACTGTATTTGTGCTGAAGTTGAATATAATGGATTTAATTATATAGTTATTGTTTCAGACCGAGTCTTTCGACAAGTATGAGGTCCTTTACGCATCATATTGATTGATCAACAGCGATGTAAACTCGACAAGGTAATAGAGTGAATTATTGATTGACAGATACCGAATAAAGATGTTTACGTGTTGTTGTGATTTTAATCTTTGATCTTCTCTCAGTACTGTATCGTATTATGATACTGTATTTGTGCTGAAGTTGAATATAATGGATTTAATTATATAGTTATTGTTTCAGACCGAGTCTTTCGACAAGTATGAGGTCCTTTACGCATCATATTGATTGATCAACAGCGATGTAAACTCGACAAGGTAATACAGTGAATTATTGATTGACCGATACCGAATAAAGATTTTTACGTGTTGTTGTGATCTTTGATCTTCTCTCAGTACTGTATCGTATTATGATACTGTATTTGTGCTGAAGTTGAATATAATGGATTTAATTATATAGTTATTGTTTCAGACCGAGTCTTTCGACAAGTATGAGGTCCTTTACGCATCATATTGATTGATCAACAGCGATGTAAACTCGACAAGGTAATAGAGTGAATTATTGATTGACAGATACCGAATAAAGATGTTTACGTGTTGTTGTGATCTTTGATCTTCTCTCAGAACTGTATCGTATTATGATACTGTATTTGTGCTGAAGACGAATATAATGGATTTAATTATATAGTTATTGTTTCAGACCGAGTCTTTCGACAAGTATGAGGTCCTTTACGCATCATATTGATTGATCAACAGCGATGTAAACTCGACAAGGTAATACAGTGAATTATTGATTGACCGATACCGAATAAAGATTTTTACGTGTTGTTGTGATCTTTGATCTTCTCTCAGAACTGTATCGTATTATGATACTGTATTTGTGCTGAAGTTGAATATAATGGATTTAATTATATAGTTATTGTTTCAGACCGAGTCTTTCGACAAGTATGAGGTCCTTTACGCATCATATTGATTGATCAACAGCGATGTAAACTCGACAAGGTAATAGAGTGAATTATTGATTGACAGATACCGAATAAAGATGTTTACGTGTTGTTGTGATTTTAATCTTTGATCTTCTCTCAGTACTGTATCGTATTATGATACTGTATTTGTGCTGAAGTTGAATATAATGGATTTAATTATATAGTTATTGTTTCAGACCGAGTCTTTCGACAAGTATGAGGTCCTTTACGCATCATATTGATTGATCAACAGCGATGTAAACTCGACAAGGTAATAGAGTGAATTATTGATTGACAGATACCGAATAAAGATGTTTACGTGTTGTTGTGATTTTAATCTTTGATCTTCTCTCAGTACTGTATCGTATTATGATACTGTATTTGTGCTGAAGACGAATATAATGGATTTAATTATATAGTTACTGTTTCAGACCGAGTCTTTCGAAAAGTATGAGGTCCTTCACGCGTCATATTGATTGATCAACAACGATGTAAACTCGACAAGGTAGTACAGTGAATTATTGATTGACCGATACCGAATAAAGATGTTTACGTGTTGTTGTGATTTTAATCTTTGATCTTCTCTCAGTACTGTATCGTATTATGATACTGTATTTGTGCTGAAGTTGAATATAATGGATTTAATTATATAGTTATTGTTTCGGACCGAGTCTTTCGACAAGTATGAGGTCCTTTACGCATCATATTGATTGATCAACAGCGATGTAAACTCGACAAGGTAATAGAGTGAATTATTGATTGACGGATACCGAATAAAGATGTTTACGTGTTGTTGTGATTTCAATCTTTGATCTCTCAGTACTGTATCGTATTATGATACTGTGTTTCTGCTGAAGACGAATATAATGGATTTAATTATATAGTTACTGTTTCAGACCGAGTCTTTCGAAAAGTATGAGGTCCTTCACGCGTCATATTGATTGATCAACAACGATGTAAACTCGACAAGGTAATACAGTGAATTATTGATTGACCGATACCGAATAAAGATTTTTACGTGTTGTTGTGATCTTTGATCTTCTCTCAGAACTGTATCGTATTATGATACTGTATTTGTGCTGAAGACGAATATAATGGATTTAATTATATAGTTACTGTTTCAGACCGAGTCTTTCGAAAAGTATGAGGTCCTTCACGCGTCATATTGATTGATCAACAACGATGTAAACTCGACAAGGTAGTACAGTGAATTATTGATTGACCGATACCGAATAAAGATGTTTACGTGTTGTTTTGATTTTAATCTTTGATCTTTTCTCAGTACTGTATCGTATTATTGTTGGATACCTTGATATGTGGAGACTAGAGTAGTAACCAATACAAGTTTATCACAAATAATATAGAGTTCGAGTCTAAGACTAGGGATAGAAGAGACCTACTTGTAACCTACGCTAAGCTAAGAATGAATAGAGAATCATGTGTAGAGTAATAGATATGATAATTAGGGATAATGCACAATGACTATTATGCATTAGATATATGATAATTGTAATATGCTAAATAGATTAGATTACACTACACAACACCTCCTTCCTAAGATTCTAAGTTAAAGACAACAGAATCGATAATCAATACAATAAAAACTAATTTACAATTGAACTAACGTAACTACTACATTCGGAGGTATTACTAACAACGGACCTTCGGTCTCTGACCGTACGATTATATGCCTTGCTTGAGGGGTCTGGGATAGGCATGACGATGACAGCTCCAGTTGAATTATCCTTCGTAGTTTCTTCTGTCGGCTTCTTGATATCGAATGAATCGATATGAAGATCAAGTATATCATCTTCATCTTGATCTCTTCGGGAGATTAATTGATGGGCATGAGCCTTCATTCTCCTTCCTCCCTTATCAATGAGATAAACAACTCGACCGAGTTTATCTACAATGATAGCTTCACTACATTTCACATTATTAGGTTCATCTTTATCACGGTAGTAGACATAATCACCAGTTTTGAATTCTTTGTGTTCTGCACCATGTTTCAGGTCAAACTGGTTTTTCATATCTTCATCCTTCTTATCTGATCTACGACTTGGAACCAAGAGACTTAGTCTTGTTCTCAGTTTTCGTCCGAGGAATACTTCAGCTGGTGACTTATCAGCTAGTTGTCTATTCGGATTCGATCGATAAGACATGAGGAATGTTTGAACATTCTCTACTTCAGGTCGTTCTCCTTTCAGTTTGAGGAGCGTTCGCTTGAATATATCAACGAACCGTTCTGCTTGACCATTTGAATGAGGATGATATGGTGGAGTCAGGACGTGATTGATACCGTACTTGTTACAGTATTCTCGGAAATCACTCGAAGTGAATTGTGTTCCGTTATCACTGACCAATGTTTCTGGACAACCATATGCAGATATGAACTTGTGAATGTGTGTGATGATAGAATTAGTATCTATTCTTTCCATTTCTAATACTTCAGGCCATTTACTGTGTGCATCTACGATAATCAAGTAATTCTTTCCATTCATAGGTCCTGCGAATTCAACGTGAATTCGCTCCATTGGTCTATCAGTTGATGGCCATGGTTCAAGTGGTACCTTGATTGGATTCTTGATTTGATTCATTACGAGTTGATCTTCAACTTCCTTCTGTAATGATCTGATGAGATTCAGTTTCCAGAACCAATCAATTCCGATTAAATTTACAGGTGAATCTGCTACATAAACAAATCCCCTATTCTCATCATTCTTATATTTCATTTTACAATGAAATTTTCCGAGTATGGATACACTGGTGCCATTTGCACACTTAGCCTGTATTCTTCCCTCTTTTAAGGTGGGAGATCCCAGTGTTTTCCATACATTCTTGGAGATAAAGGTTAGATCTGAACCAGTATCTACTCGGAATTCAATGCTCTTTCCATTAACATTGACTTGTGCATAGACTCGATTACCGACGACCTGATTACAGAACACAGCATTGTTATTCTTTCTCTTATAGAATTTATTTCTTTTGTAATCTTTCTTTGGTCGTTTATCTGGATATTTCTTCCAGCATTCATGCACTGCATGACCATGTCTATCACAATATGCACATTTATTATCTGATGAACTCTTATCACTTTTTGTCTTCGAATCAACCTCAGCGGTATCATCGTTCACCTTGTTCGACTTATTATCACGTAACAGGTAGACATTATTTTGATCTTCTACCGCAGCAACATCTCTTTCAAGTGCTTGAAGTGTAGAGAACTTCTCTACGAGTTCATTCAAAGTGACATCTTGTTTGTTATTCACAATGTTCATCAGATTTGTTCGAGCCTTTTTCAGGTTTGGTAGATCAAGACCTGCAAGGAATACAGTGACCTTCAATTCGTCTTCTGTAATCTCCTTCATCTTTCCCTTCTGATATAGATTGTTGATTTCAGATGCAAATTTCTTAACATCAGTCAATCCAAGTATAGACATTCTTTGATTGAGAAATCTTAGACGTAGTTCAAAATCAGAAACTTGTCTACCGAATAGATTAGTCAATTCTTTCACTGTATTCTCAAATGTCTCATTGTACACATCTTTAGGTGACAAATGATTCTTATACTGTGAATTGCATTTTGTACTAAAATGTCTCAGCATGATTCTTACTCTGAGTTTCTCATCTAAGTGAATCATATCATGTTCGAAGATGTCTTTGTATCTATCATACCAATTCTCGAATGTACACTCATCTTCAGGGTCATATTGGAACTCATTTATTCTGGCTTCAAGAGCATCAATCGATGGGCCACTTACAGTATGCGCATTTTGGCTACTGTCACCTGAGGTTACTGTAGGATCAGTCGTAACTCTCGCTCTATTCGATTCATTGAGAGATCTGATTAGTTTCTCAACTCTCTTATCAGACTCTTCTTGCATCTTGAGCATCATCTTCATGAACGTATCCATCATAGAGTTCATTCCATTTGAATCACTCGATTTGGTTCCACCTGAATCAGTCATGATTATAGTCTGTACTGTTCAATGATAACTATCACGTACTCTATAGTCTGTACTGTCTATGACCTGATGTGTACTAGCTACTCGTATCGGGTACGGTGCTCTGATCTTTGATCTCAGTTATCTGGTGGATGATCTTTGATCTCCAGTCTCTGGTCTCAGAGTGATCTATGACCTTTGGTCTCTGATCTTTGGTCTCTAGTCTCAATGGACAACGATCTTAAGATACGGTGATCTTGATCAGACCTGTGTCAACCTCGGTATCACAATAGCGATACAGTATCCAACCGGGAATCACAACGGTGGTACAGGTTACACTCGGCTCTTACAATGGTTGCTTTAAATATCAAGTGTCGATCACAAGATAGCAGAGCCAAGGGCCGTGACCAATCGCAGCAACAATCGAGCGTATCGAAGTGCCGGTCACAGTGACTATCTCCAGGTGTTACAATATCCACAGACACCAGTCACAGTGGCTATCTCCAGGCTAAGATCTATGCTTTGCCAGCCACGACTTACCAGAAACTTACCAGATACTGATTCTTAGCAAAACTAGGTAAAGTCTAAGTCTAATCCTAATCCTAAGTCTTAAACCTAAGATCCTGGTCGCCAATGTTGGATACCTTGATATGTGGAGACTAGCGTAGTAACCAATACAAGTTTATCACAAATAATATAGAGTTCGAGTCTAAGACTAGGGATAGAAGAGACCTACTTGTAACCTACGCTAAGCTAAGAATGAATAGAGAATCATGTGTAGAGTAATAGATATGATAATTAGGGATAATGCACAATGACTATTATGCATTAGATATATGATAATTGTAATATGCTAAATAGATTAGATTACACTACACAACAATTATGATACTGTGTTTCTGCTGAAGACGAATATAATGGATTTAATTATATAGTTATTATTTCAAACCGAGTCTTTCGACAAGTATGAGGTCCTTCACGCATCATATTGATTGATCAACAACGATGTAAAATCGACAAGGTAATACAGTGAATTATTGATTGACCGATACCGAATAAAGATGTTTACGTGTTGTTGTGATCTTTGATCTTCTCTCAGAACTGTATCGTATTATGATACTGTATTTGTGCTGAAGACGAATATAATGGATTTAATTATATAGTTACTGTTTCAGACCGAGTCTTTCGAAAAGTATGAGGTCCTTCACGCGTCATATTGATTGATCAACAACGATTTAAACTCGACAAGGTAGTACAGTGAATTATTGATTGACCGATACCGAATAAAGATGTTTACGTGTTGTTGTGATTTTAATCTTTGATCTTCTCTCAGTACTGTATCGTATTATGATACTGTATTTGTGCTGAAGTTGAATATAATGGATTTAATTATATAGTTATTGTTTCAGACCGAGTCTTTCGACAAGTATGAGGTCCTTTACGCATCATATTGATTGATCAACAGCGATGTAAACTCGACAAGGTAATAGAGTGAATTATTGATTGACAGATACCGAATAAAGATGTTTACGTGTTGTTGTGATTTTAATCTTTGATCTTCTCTCAGTACTGTATCGTATTATGATACTGTATTTGTGCTGAAGTTGAATATAATGGATTTAATTATATAGTTATTGTTTCAGACCGAGTCTTTCGACAAGTATGAGGTCCTTTACGCATCATATTGATTGATCAACAGCGATGTAAACTCGACAAGGTAATAGAGTGAATTATTGATTGACGGATACCGAATAAAGATGTTTACGTGTTGTTGTGATTTCAATCTTTGATCTCTCAGTACTGTATCGTATTATGATACTGTGTTTCTGCTGAAGACGAATATAATGGAGTTAATTATATAGTTATTATTTCAAACCGAGTCTTTCGACAAGTATGAGGTCCTTCACGCATCATATTGATTGATTAACAACGATGTAAACTCGACAAGGTAATACAGTGAATTATTGATTGACCGATACCGAATAAAGATTTTTACGTGTTGTTGTGATCTTTGATCTTCTCTCAGAACTGTATCGTATTATGATACTGTATTTGTGCTGAAGACGAATATAATGGATTTAATTATATAGTTACTGTTTCAGACCGAGTCTTTCGAAAAGTATGAGGTCCTTCACGCGTCATATTGATTGATCAACAACGATGTAAACTCGACAAGGTAGTACAGTGAATTATTGATTGACCGATACCGAATAAAGATGTTTACGTTTTGTTGTGATTTTAATCTTTGATCTTCTCTCAGTACTGTATCGTATTATGATACTGCATTTGTGCTGAAGTTGAATATAATGGATTTAATTATATAGTTATTGTTTCAGACCGAGTCTTTCGACAAGTATGAGGTCCTTTACGCATCATATTGATTGATCAACAGCGATGTAAACTCGACAAGGTAATAGAGTGAATTATTGATTGACGGATACCGAATAAAGATGTTTACGTGTTGTTGTGATTTCAATCTTTGATCTCTCAGTACTGTATCGTATTATGATACTGTGTTTCTGCTGAAGACGAATATAATGGAGTTAATTATATAGTTATTATTTCAAACCGAGTCTTTCGACAAGTATGAGGTCCTTCACGCATCATATTGATTGATTAACAACGATGTAAACTCGACAAGGTAATACAGTGAATTATTGATTGACCGATACCGAATAAAGATTTTTACGTGTTGTTGTGATCTTTGATCTTCTCTCAGAACTGTATCGTAATATGATACTGTATTTGTGCTGAAGACGAATATAATGGATTTAATTATATAGTTACTGTTTCAGACCGAGTCTTTCGAAAAGTATGAGGTCCTTCACGCGTCATATTGATTGATCAACAACGATGTAAACTCGACAAGGTAGTACAGTGAATTATTGATTGACCGATACCGAATAAAGATGTTTACGTGTTGTTTTGATTTTAATCTTTGATCTTTTCTCAGTACTGTATCGTATTATTGTTGGATACCTTGATATGTGGAGACTAGAGTAGTAACCAATACAAGTTTATCACAAATAATATAGAGTTCGAGTCTAAGACTAGGGATAGAAGAGACCTACTTGTAACCTACGCTAAGCTAAGAATGAATAGAGAATCATGTGTAGAGTAATAGATATGATAATTAGGGATAATGCACAATGACTATTATGCATTAGATATATGATAATTGTAATATGCTAAATAGATTAGATTACACTACACAACACCTCCTTCCTAAGATTCTAAGTTAAAGACAACAGAATCGATAATCAATACAATAAAAACTAATTTACAATTGAACTAACGTAACTACTACATTCGGAGGTATTACTAACAACGGACCTTCGGTCTCTGACCGTACGATTATATGCCTTGCTTGAGGGGTCTGGGATAGGCATGACGATGACAGCTCCAGTTGAATTATCCTTCGTAGTTTCTTCTGTCGGCTTCTTGATATCGAATGAATCGATATGAAGATCAAGTATATCATCTTCATCTTGATCTCTTCGGGAGATTAATTGATGGGCATGAGCCTTCATTCTCCTTCCTCCCTTATCAATGAGATAAACAACTCGACCGAGTTTATCTACAATGATAGCTTCACTACATTTCACATTATTAGGTTCATCTTTATCACGGTAGTAGACATAATCACCAGTTTTGAATTCTTTGTGTTCTGCACCATGTTTCAGGTCAAACTGGTTTTTCATATCTTCATCCTTCTTATCTGATCTACGACTTGGAACCAAGAGACTTAGTCTTGTTCTCAGTTTTCGTCCGAGGAATACTTCAGCTGGTGACTTATCAGCTAGTTGTCTATTCGGATTCGATCGATAAGACATGAGGAATGTTTGAACATTCTCTACTTCAGGTCGTTCTCCTTTCAGTTTGAGGAGCGTTCGCTTGAATATATCAACGAACCGTTCTGCTTGACCATTTGAATGAGGATGATATGGTGGAGTCAGGACGTGATTGATACCGTACTTGTTACAGTATTCTCGGAAATCACTCGAAGTGAATTGTGTTCCGTTATCACTGACCAATGTTTCTGGACAACCATATGCAGATATGAACTTGTGAATGTGTGTGATGATAGAATTAGTATCTATTCTTTCCATTTCTAATACTTCAGGCCATTTACTGTGTGCATCTACGATAATCAAGTAATTCTTTCCATTCATAGGTCCTGCGAATTCAACGTGAATTCGCTCCATTGGTCTATCAGTTGATGGCCATGGTTCAAGTGGTACCTTGATTGGATTCTTGATTTGATTCATTACGAGTTGATCTTCAACTTCCTTCTGTAATGATCTGATGAGATTCAGTTTCCAGAACCAATCAATTCCGATTAAATTTACAGGTGAATCTGCTACATAAACAAATCCCCTATTCTCATCATTCTTATATTTCATTTTACAATGAAATTTTCCGAGTATGGATACACTGGTGCCATTTGCACACTTAGCCTGTATTCTTCCCTCTTTTAAGGTGGGAGATCCCAGTGTTTTCCATACATTCTTGGAGATAAAGGTTAGATCTGAACCAGTATCTACTCGGAATTCAATGCTCTTTCCATTAACATTGACTTGTGCATAGACTCGATTACCGACGACCTGATTACAGAACACAGCATTGTTATTCTTTCTCTTATAGAATTTATTTCTTTTGTAATCTTTCTTTGGTCGTTTATCTGGATATTTCTTCCAGCATTCATGCACTGCATGACCATGTCTATCACAATATGCACATTTATTATCTGATGAACTCTTATCACTTTTTGTCTTCGAATCAACCTCAGCGGTATCATCGTTCACCTTGTTCGACTTATTATCACGTAACAGGTAGACATTATTTTGATCTTCTACCGCAGCAACATCTCTTTCAAGTGCTTGAAGTGTAGAGAACTTCTCTACGAGTTCATTCAAAGTGACATCTTGTTTGTTATTCACAATGTTCATCAGATTTGTTCGAGCCTTTTTCAGGTTTGGTAGATCAAGACCTGCAAGGAATACAGTGACCTTCAATTCGTCTTCTGTAATCTCCTTCATCTTTCCCTTCTGATATAGATTGTTGATTTCAGATGCAAATTTCTTAACATCAGTCAATCCAAGTATAGACATTCTTTGATTGAGAAATCTTAGACGTAGTTCAAAATCAGAAACTTGTCTACCGAATAGATTAGTCAATTCTTTCACTGTATTCTCAAATGTCTCATTGTACACATCTTTAGGTGACAAATGATTCTTATACTGTGAATTGCATTTTGTACTAAAATGTCTCAGCATGATTCTTACTCTGAGTTTCTCATCTAAGTGAATCATATCATGTTCGAAGATGTCTTTGTATCTATCATACCAATTCTCGAATGTACACTCATCTTCAGGGTCATATTGGAACTCATTTATTCTGGCTTCAAGAGCATCAATCGATGGGCCACTTACAGTATGCGCATTTTGGCTACTGTCACCTGAGGTTACTGTAGGATCA
Organism: Parapristionchus giblindavisi; assembly: GCA_943737045.1. Lineage (NCBI taxonomy): Eukaryota > Metazoa > Nematoda > Chromadorea > Rhabditida > Diplogasteridae > Parapristionchus > Parapristionchus giblindavisi. The sequence goes on from CALSFV010000657.1 coordinate 484,587, forward strand.
GTCGTAACTCTCGCTCTATTCGATTCATTGAGAGATCTGATTAGTTTCTCAACTCTCTTATCAGACTCTTCTTGCATCTTGAGCATCATCTTCATGAACGTATCCATCATAGAGTTCATTCCATTTGAATCACTCGATTTGGTTCCACCTGAATCAGTCATGATTATAGTCTGTACTGTTCAATGATAACTATCACGTACTCTATAGTCTGTACTGTCTATGACCTGATGTGTACTAGCTACTCGTATCGGGTACGGTGCTCTGATCTTTGATCTCAGTTATCTGGTGGATGATCTTTGATCTCCAGTCTCTGGTCTCAGAGTGATCTATGACCTTTGGTCTCTGATCTTTGGTCTCTAGTCTCAATGGACAACGATCTTAAGATACGGTGATCTTGATCAGACCTGTGTCAACCTCGGTATCACAATAGCGATACAGTATCCAACCGGGAATCACAACGGTGGTACAGGTTACACTCGGCTCTTACAATGGTTGCTTTAAATATCAAGTGTCGATCACAAGATAGCAGAGCCAAGGGCCGTGACCAATCGCAGCAACAATCGAGCGTATCGAAGTGCCGGTCACAGTGACTATCTCCAGGTGTTACAATATCCACAGACACCAGTCACAGTGGCTATCTCCAGGCTAAGATCTATGCTTTGCCAGCCACGACTTACCAGAAACTTACCAGATACTGATTCTTAGCAAAACTAGGTAAAGTCTAAGTCTAATCCTAATCCTAAGTCTTAAACCTAAGATCCTGGTCGCCAATGTTGGATACCTTGATATGTGGAGACTAGCGTAGTAACCAATACAAGTTTATCACAAATAATATAGAGTTCGAGTCTAAGACTAGGGATAGAAGAGACCTACTTGTAACCTACGCTAAGCTAAGAATGAATAGAGAATCATGTGTAGAGTAATAGATATGATAATTAGGGATAATGCACAATGACTATTATGCATTAGATATATGATAATTGTAATATGCTAAATAGATTAGATTACACTACACAACAATTATGATACTGTGTTTCTGCTGAAGACGAATATAATGGATTTAATTATATAGTTATTATTTCAAACCGAGTCTTTCGACAAGTATGAGGTCCTTCACGCATCATATTGATTGATCAACAACGATGTAAAATCGACAAGGTAATACAGTGAATTATTGATTGACCGATACCGAATAAAGATGTTTACGTGTTGTTGTGATCTTTGATCTTCTCTCAGAACTGTATCGTATTATGATACTGTATTTGTGCTGAAGACGAATATAATGGATTTAATTATATAGTTACTGTTTCAGACCGAGTCTTTCGAAAAGTATGAGGTCCTTCACGCGTCATATTGATTGATCAACAACGATTTAAACTCGACAAGGTAGTACAGTGAATTATTGATTGACCGATACCGAATAAAGATGTTTACGTGTTGTTGTGATTTTAATCTTTGATCTTCTCTCAGTACTGTATCGTATTATGATACTGTATTTGTGCTGAAGTTGAATATAATGGATTTAATTATATAGTTATTGTTTCAGACCGAGTCTTTCGACAAGTATGAGGTCCTTTACGCATCATATTGATTGATCAACAGCGATGTAAACTCGACAAGGTAATAGAGTGAATTATTGATTGACAGATACCGAATAAAGATGTTTACGTGTTGTTGTGATTTTAATCTTTGATCTTCTCTCAGTACTGTATCGTATTATGATACTGTATTTGTGCTGAAGTTGAATATAATGGATTTAATTATATATCGTACCTCAAAGTTTCTTGTTGCAGTGAAACATTCAGAAACATAGTGAAAGTTTTTGAAGCCTTCTGAAAGTTTCAAAACGCTTCAGAATTTGTTTTCTGCTCAATTTGAGTGTTTGTTTCCATTTTTCTGTTATTTTGTTCATTTGTAAGTGATTGCTTAGTCAGATTGTACAAGTTAGATAAACACAGACCCCTCAATATCGATTGATCCGAATTTAATGAATTCAAAAATTGTCAGTTCACGATAGGTAAAATCCTACACCGACAGTATATTTTCATTTAGCCGCGATTTAATTTTTTCTAATTCACGGTTCTGGATTTTTAGTTGAAGACTTGGTTTTAAAACTGTTAAAACTGTTGTTTTATGTTTTCGCGTTGTTGTTTTTATTTTTCACTTATACTATTTCACTGATTCCCATGTGCACTTAATCATCGTGTAACCCTTCATGCTTATTCATTCCTGAACCCTTCATGATTCTATAATAAAACTGTTATCCTCCTACAGGAACCCTTCCGAGATGTCGTTTTGCAAGTCTGGCCCACAATTCTCGCTTCATGGAGCCTGAAATTGATGTGGTGAGTCCCTTTTGTAGTTCATACTCCTCGAATTATGCATATTGATTGTTGTGATTATGAGTTCTAGTATAATTCGTTTACTGCGAACGTTTTAGTTCTATTCATTCTGCTGGTATTTGAGCTATATACGAGACAAATTTGTGTATGTTCATTGTATTCTATTTTAGGATATTGCCACCACTACTCGCATCTATCTACTCCACTACCACCACTATTCTGGATGTGCTACAGCAAAACTCGGTGAGTTGACTTATTATTTCTACATTCTTTCTCACTGATCAGTTATGGGATTTGTGTAAAACTCATACTATTATATCACGCATGTGCTATTTATCAGTTTATATTCTTCGTAATTCTTTATTTCTTCATTCAATCATGGAATTGTATGAAAATATATAGGTAAATGATGGGGCTGAGATGTATTTCATTGTGGTCATTTGGTGAATAATTGCGATTGATGTTTTGCTGGAGATGACAGCTATGAGGGATGGGTATGATCAAATTGTAGGCTACTTTGTATTGCTTTCTTATTGATTTATTCTTATCTTTATTGCAGTTCTCGGCCCTCAGATGTCAGTCCGGGACCCAGTTTTGGCGCCACACCAGCTACGGAATTTTGTTTTGTTTTTTTAAAGCACGAATATTGAATAAAATATCTTTATTTGTTCTATAATCTACACCTCGTCTGACAATATATACACGAATGACAAAGTTAGGGTGGATATTCGAATCCCTTCCATGCTTCATGGATTGGAAAAAGTTCCATGTGGTGATGAGAGAAGTGGAGGGCAGTGTCCTAGAAAGGAATACAATGAATATATATAGAGATTTTCATATATAAATATGAGCAGAGTGCATAGAGCACTGAAACGTAAACGAAGCAAAGTAACGCATAATACTAGACTAGAACTCATAATCACAACAATCAATATGCATAATTCGAGGAGTATGAACTACAAAAGGGACTCACCACATCAATTTCAGGCTCCATGAAGCGAGAATTGTGGGCCAGACTTGCAAAACGACATCTCGGAAGGGTTCCTGTAGGAGGATAACAGTTTTATTATAGAATCATGAAGGGTTCAGGAATGAATAAGCATGAAGGGTTACACGATGATTAAGTGCACATGGGAATCAGTGAAATAGTATAAGTGAAAAATAAAAACAACAACGCGAAAACATAAAACAACAGTTTTAACAGTTTAAAAACCAAGTCTTCAACTAAAAATCCAGAACCGTGAATTAGAAAAAATTAAATCGCGGCTAAATCAAAATATACTGTCGGTGTAGGATTTTACCTATCGTGAACTGACAATTTTTGAATTCATTAAATTCGGATCAATCGATATTGAGGGGTCTGTGTTTATCTAACTTGTACAATCTGACTAAGCAATCACTTACAAATGAACAAAATAACAGAAAAATGGAAACAAACACTCAAATTGAGCAGAAAACAAATTCTGAAGCGTTTTGAAACTTTCAGAAGGCTTCAAAAACTTTCACTATGTTTCTGAATGTTTCACTGCAACAAGAAACTTTGAGGTACGATAGTTATTGTTTCAGACCGAGTCTTTCGACAAGTATGAGGTCCTTTACGCATCATATTGATTGATCAACAGCGATGTAAACTCGACAAGGTAATAGAGTGAATTATTGATTGACGGATACCGAATAAAGATGTTTACGTGTTGTTGTGATTTCAATCTTTGATCTCTCAGTACTGTATCGTATTATGATACTGTGTTTCTGCTGAAGACGAATATAATGGAGTTAATTATATAGTTATTATTTCAAACCGAGTCTTTCGACAAGTATGAGGTCCTTCACGCATCATATTGATTGATTAACAACGATGTAAACTCGACAAGGTAATACAGTGAATTATTGATTGACCGATACCGAATAAAGATTTTTACGTGTTGTTGTGATCTTTGATCTTCTCTCAGAACTGTATCGTATTATGATACTGTATTTGTGCTGAAGACGAATATAATGGATTTAATTATATAGTTACTGTTTCAGACCGAGTCTTTCGAAAAGTATGAGGTCCTTCACGCGTCATATTGATTGATCAACAACGATGTAAACTCGACAAGGTAGTACAGTGAATTATTGATTGACCGATACCGAATAAAGATGTTTACGTTTTGTTGTGATTTTAATCTTTGATCTTCTCTCAGTACTGTATCGTATTATGATACTGCATTTGTGCTGAAGTTGAATATAATGGATTTAATTATATAGTTATTGTTTCAGACCGAGTCTTTCGACAAGTATGAGGTCCTTTACGCATCATATTGATTGATCAACAGCGATGTAAACTCGACAAGGTAATAGAGTGAATTATTGATTGACGGATACCGAATAAAGATGTTTACGTGTTGTTGTGATTTCAATCTTTGATCTCTCAGTACTGTATCGTATTATGATACTGTGTTTCTGCTGAAGACGAATATAATGGAGTTAATTATATAGTTATTATTTCAAACCGAGTCTTTCGACAAGTATGAGGTCCTTCACGCATCATATTGATTGATTAACAACGATGTAAACTCGACAAGGTAATACAGTGAATTATTGATTGACCGATACCGAATAAAGATTTTTACGTGTTGTTGTGATCTTTGATCTTCTCTCAGAACTGTATCGTAATATGATACTGTATTTGTGCTGAAGACGAATATAATGGATTTAATTATATAGTTACTGTTTCAGACCGAGTCTTTCGAAAAGTATGAGGTCCTTCACGCGTCATATTGATTGATCAACAACGATGTAAACTCGACAAGGTAGTGCAGTGAATTATTGATTGACCGATACCGAATAAAGATGTTTACGTGTTGTTTTGATTTTAATCTTTGATCTTCTCTCAGTACTGTATCGTATTATGATACTGTATTTGTGCTGAAGTTGAATATAATGGATTTAATTATATAGTTATTGTTTCAGACCGAGTCTTTCGACAAGTATGAGGTCCTTTACGCATCATATTGATTGATCAACAGCGATGTAAACTCGACAAGGTAATACAGTGAATTATTGATTGACCGATACCGAATAAAGATTTTTACGTGTTGTTGTGATCTTTGATCTTCTCTCAGAACTGTATCGTATTATGATACTGTATTTGTGCTGAAGACGAATATAATGGATTTAATTATATAGTTACTGTTTCAGACCGAGTCTTTCGAAAAGTATGAGGTCCTTCACGCGTCATATTGATTGATCAACAACGATGTAAACTCGACAAGGTAGTACAGTGAATTATTGATTGACCGATACCGAATAAAGATGTTTACGTTTTGTTGTGATTTTAATCTTTGATCTTCTCTCAGTACTGTATCGTATTATGATACTGTATTTGTGCTGAAGTTGAATATAATGGATTTAATTATATAGTTATTGTTTCAGACCGAGTCTTTCGACAAGTATGAGGTCCTTTACGCATCATATTGATTGATCAACAGCGATGTAAACTCGACAAGGTAATAGAGTGAATTATTGATTGACGGATACCGAATAAAGATGTTTACGTGTTGTTGTGATTTCAATCTTTGATCTCTCAGTACTGTATCGTATTATGATACTGTGTTTCTGCTGAAGACGAATATAATGGAGTTAATTATATAGTTATTATTTCAAACCGAGTCTTTCGACAAGTATGAGGTCCTTCACGCATCATATTGATTGATTAACAACGATGTAAACTCGACAAGGTAATACAGTGAATTATTGATTGACCGATACCGAATAAAGATTTTTACGTGTTGTTGTGATCTTTGATCTTCTCTCAGAACTGTATCGTAATATGATACTGTATTTGTGCTGAAGACGAATATAATGGATTTAATTATATAGTTACTGTTTCAGACCGAGTCTTTCGAAAAGTATGAGGTCCTTCACGCGTCATATTGATTGATCAACAACGATGTAAACTCGACAAGGTAGTACAGTGAATTATTGATTGACCGATACCGAATAAAGATGTTTACGTGTTGTTTTGATTTTAATCTTTGATCTTCTCTCAGTACTGTATCGTATTATGATACTGTATTTGTGCTGAAGTTGAATATAATGGATTTAATTATATAGTTATTGTTTCAGACCGAGTCTTTCGACAAGTATGAGGTCCTTTACGCATCATATTGATTGATCAACAGCGATGTAAACTCGACAAGGTAATACAGTGAATTATTGATTGACCGATACCGAATAAAGATTTTTACGTGTTGTTGTGATCTTTGATCTTCTCTCAGAACTGTATCGTATTATGATACTGTATTTGTGCTGAAGTTGAATATAATGGATTTAATTATATAGTTATTGTTTCAGACCGAGTCTTTCGACAAGTATGAGGTCCTTTACGCATCATATTGATTGATCAACAGCGATGTAAACTCGACAAGGTAATAGAGTGAATTATTGATTGACGGATACCGAATAAAGATGTTTACGTGTTGTTGTGATTTCAATCTTTGATCTCTCAGTACTGTATCGTATTATGATACTGTGTTTCTGCTGAAGACGAATATAATGGAGTTAATTATATAGTTATTATTTCAAACCGAGTCTTTCGACAAGTATGAGGTCCTTCACGCATCATATTGATTGATTAACAACGATGTAAACTCGACAAGGTAATACAGTGAATTATTGATTGACCGATACCGAATAAAGATTTTTACGTGTTGTTGTGATCTTTGATCTTCTCTCAGAACTGTATCGTATTATGATACTGTATTTGTGCTGAAGACGAATATAATGGATTTAATTATATAGTTACTGTTTCAGACCGAGTCTTTCGAAAAGTATGAGGTCCTTCACGCGTCATATTGATTGATCAACAACGATGTAAACTCGACAAGGTAGTACAGTGAATTATTGATTGACCGATACCGAATAAAGATGTTTACGTGTTGTTTTGATTTTAATCTTTGATCTTCTCTCAGTACTGTATCGTATTATGATACTGTATTTGTGCTGAAGTTGAATATAATGGATTGAATTATATAGTTATTGTTTCAGACCGAGTCTTTCGACAAGTATGAGGTCCTTTACGCATCATATTGATTGATCAACAGCGATGTAAACTCGACAAGGTAATACAGTGAATTATTGATTGACCGATACCGAATAAAGATTTTTACGTGTTGTTGTGATCTTTGATCTTCTCTCAGAACTGTATCGTATTATGATACTGTATTTGTGCTGAAGTTGAATATAATGAATTTAATTATATAGTTATTGTTTCAGACCGAGTCTTTCGACAAGTATGAGGTCCTTTACGCATCATATTGATTGATCAACAGCGATGTAAACTCGACAAGGTAATAGAGTGAATTATTGATTGACCGATACCGAATAAAGATGTTTACGTGTTGTTTTGATTTTAATCTTTGATCTTCTCTCAGTACTGTATCGTATTATGATACTGTATTTGTGCTGAAGACGAATATAATGGATTTAATTATATAGTTACTGTTTCAGACCGAGTCTTTCGAAAAGTATGAGGTCCTTCACGCATCATATTGATTGATTAACAACGATGTAAACTCGACAAGGTAATACAGTGAATTATTGATTGACCGATACCGAATAAAGATTTTTACGTGTTGTTGTGATCTTTGATCTTCTCTCAGAACTGTATCGTATTATGATACTGTATTTGTGCTGAAGACGAATATAATGGATTTAATTATATAGTTACTGTTTCAGACCGAGTCTTTCGAAAAGTATGAGGTCCTTCACGCGTCATATTGATTGATCAACAACGATGTAAACTCGACAAGGTAGTACAGTGAATTATTGATTGACCGATACCGAATAAAGATGTTTACGTGTTGTTTTGATTTTAATCTTTGATCTTCTCTCAGTACTGTATCGTATTATGATACTGTATTTGTGCTGAAGTTGAATATAATGGATTTAATTATATAGTTATTGTTTCAGACCGAGTCTTTCGACAAGTATGAGGTCCTTTACGCATCATATTGATTGATCAACAGCGATGTAAACTCGACAAGGTAATACAGTGAATTATTGATTGACCGATACCGAATAAAGATTTTTACGTGTTGTTGTGATCTTTGATCTTCTCTCAGAACTGTATCGTATTATGATACTGTATTTGTGCTGAAGTTGAATATAATGGATTTAATTATATAGTTATTGTTTCAGACCGAGTCTTTCGACAAGTATGAGGTCCTTTACGCATCATATTGATTGATCAACAGCGATGTAAACTCGACAAGGTAATACAGTGAATTATTGATTGACCGATACCGAATAAAGATTTTTACGTGTTGTTGTGATCTTTGATCTTCTCTCAGAACTGTATCGTATTATGATACTGTATTTGTGCTGAAGTTGAATATAATGAATTTAATTATATAGTTATTGTTTCAGACCGAGTCTTTCGACAAGTATGAGGTCCTTTACGCATCATATTGATTGATCAACAGCGATGTAAACTCGACAAGGTAATAGAGTGAATTATTGATTGACCGATACCGAATAAAGATGTTTACGTGTTGTTTTGATTTTAATCTTTGATCTTCTCTCAGTACTGTATCGTATTATGATACTGTATTTGTGCTGAAGACGAATATAATGGATTTAATTATATAGTTACTGTTTCAGACCGAGTCTTTCGAAAAGTATGAGGTCCTTCACGCATCATATTGATTGATTAACAACGATGTAAACTCGACAAGGTAATACAGTGAATTATTGATTGACCGATACCGAATAAAGATTTTTACGTGTTGTTGTGATCTTTGATCTTCTCTCAGAACTGTATCGTATTATGATACTGTATTTGTGCTGAAGACGAATATAATGGATTTAATTATATAGTTACTGTTTCAGACCGAGTCTTTCGAAAAGTATGAGGTCCTTCACGCGTCATATTGATTGATCAACAACGATGTAAACTCGACAAGGTAGTACAGTGAATTATTGATTGACCGATACCGAATAAAGATGTTTACGTGTTGTTTTGATTTTAATCTTTGATCTTCTCTCAGTACTGTATCGTATTATGATACTGTATTTGTGCTGAAGTTGAATATAATGGATTTAATTATATAGTTATTGTTTCAGACCGAGTCTTTCGACAAGTATGAGGTCCTTTACGCATCATATTGATTGATCAACAGCGATGTAAACTCGACAAGGTAATACAGTGAATTATTGATTGACCGATACCGAATAAAGATTTTTACGTGTTGTTGTGATCTTTGATCTTCTCTCAGAACTGTATCGTATTATGATACTGTATTTGTGCTGAAGTTGAATATAATGGATTTAATTATATAGTTATTGTTTCAGACCGAGTCTTTCGACAAGTATGAGGTCCTTTACGCATCATATTGATTGATCAACAGCGATGTAAACTCGACAAGGTAATAGAGTGAATTATTGATTGACCGATACCGAATAAAGATGTTTACGTGTTGTTTTGATTTTAATCTTTGATCTTCTCTCAGTACTGTATCGTATTATGATACTGTACTTGTGCTGAAGACGAATATAATGGATTTAATTATATAGTTACTGTTTCAGACCGAGTCTTTCGAAAAGTATGAGGTCCTTCACGCGTCATATTGATTGATCAACAACGATGTAAACTCGACAAGGTAATACAGTGAATTATTGATTGACGGATACCGAATAAAGATGTTTACGTGTTGTTGTGATTTTAATCTTTGATCTTCTCTCAGTACTGTATCGTATTATGATACTGTGTTTCTGCTGAAGACGAATATAATGGATTTAATTATATAGTTATTATTTCAAACCGAGTCTTTCGACAAGTATGAGGTCCTTCACGCATCATATTGATTGATCAACAACGATGTAAAATCGACAAGGTAATACAGCGAATTATTGATTGACGGATACCGAATAAAGATGTTTACGTGTTGTTGTGATTTTAAGCTTTGATCTCTCAGTACTGTATCGTATTATGATACTGTGTTTCTGCTGAAGACGAATATAATGGATTTAATTATATAGTTATTATTTCAAACCGAGTCTTCCGACAAGTATGAGGTCCTTCACGCATCATATTGATTGATCAACAACGATGTAAAATCGACAAGGTAATACAGTGAATTATTGATTGACCGATACCGAATAAAGATGTTTACGTGTTGTTGTGATCTTTGATCTTCTCTCAGAACTGTATCGTATTATGATACTGTATTTGTGCTGAAGACGAATATAATGGATTTAATTATATAGTTACTGTTTCAGACCGAGTCTTTCGATAAGTATGAGGTCCTTCACGCGTCATATTGATTGATCAACAACGATGTAAACTCGACAAGGTAGTACAGTGAATTATTGATTGACCGATACCGAATAAAGATGTTTACGTGTTGTTGTGATTTTAATCTTTGATCTTCTCTCAGTACTGTATCGTATTATGATACTGTATTTGTGCTGAAGTTGAATATAATGGATTTAATTATATAGTTATTGTTTCAGACCGAGTCTTTCGACAAGTATGAGGTCCTTTACGCATCATATTGATTGATCAACAGCGATGTAAACTCGACAAGGTAATAGAGTGAATTATTGATTGACGGATAACGAATAAAGATGTTTACGTGTTGTTGTGATTTCAATCTTTGATCTCTCAGTACTGTATCGTATTATGATACTGTGTTTCTGCTGAAGACGAATATAATGGAGTTAATTATATAGTTATTATTTCAAACCGAGTCTTTCGACAAGTATGAGGTCCTTCACGCATCATATTGATTGATTAACAACGATGTAAACTCGACAAGGTAATACAGTGAATTATTGATTGACCGATACCGAATAAAGATGTTTACGTGTTGTTTTGATTTTAATCTTTGATCTTCTCTCAGAACTGTATCGTATTATGATACTGTATTTGTGCTGAAGACGAATATAATGGATTTAATTATATAGTTACTGTTTCAGACCGAGTCTTTCGAAAAGTATGAGGTCCTTCACGCGTCATATTGATTGATCAACAACGATGTAAACTCGACAAGGTAGTACAGTGAATTATTGATTGACCGATACCGAATAAAGATGTTTACGTTTTGTTGTGATTTTAATCTTTGATCTTCTCTCAGTACTGTATCGTATTATGATACTGTATTTGTGCTGAAGTTGAATATAATGGATTTAATTATATAGTTATTGTTTCAGACCGAGTCTTTCGACAAGTATGAGGTCCTTTACGCATCATATTGATTGATCAACAGCGATGTAAAATCGACAAGGTAATAGAGTGAATTATTGATTGACGGATACCGAATAAAGATTTTTACGTTTTGTTGTGATCTTTGATCTTCTCTCAGAACTGTATCGTATTATGATACTGTATTTGTGCTGAAGACGAATATAATGGATTTAATTATATAGTTACTGTTTCAGACCGAGTCTTTCGAAAAGTATGAGGTCCTTCACGCGTCATATTGATTGATTAACAACGATGTAAACTCGACAAGGTAATACAGTGAATTATTGATTGACCGATACCGAATAAAGATTTTTACGTGTTGTTGTGATCTTTGATCTTCTCTCAGAACTGTATCGTATTATGATACTGTATTTGTGCTGAAGTTGAATATAATGGATTTAATTATATAGTTATTGTTTCAGACCGAGTCTTTCGACAAGTATGAGGTCCTTTACGCATCATATTGATTGATCAACAGCGATGTAAACTCGACAAGGTAATAGAGTGAATTATTGATTGACGGATAACGAATAAAGATGTTTACGTGTTGTTGTGATTTCAATCTTTGATCTTCTCTCAGTACTGTATCGTATTATGATACTGTATTTGTGCTGAAGTTGAATATAATGGATTTAATTATATAGTTATTGTTTCAGACCGAGTCTTTCGACAAGTATGAGGTCCTTTACGCATCATATTGATTGATCAACAGCGATGTAAACTCGACAAGGTAATAGAGTGAATTATTGATTGACGGATACCGAATAAAGATGTTTACGTGTTGTTGTGATTTTAATCTTTGATCTTCTCTCAGTACTGTATCGTATTATGATACTGTGTTTCTGCTGAAGACGAATATAATGGATTTAATTATATAGTTATTATTTCAAACCGAGTCTTTCGACAAGTATGAGGTCCTTCACGCATCATATTGATTGATCAACAACGATGTAAAATCGACAAGGTAATACAGTGAATTATTGATTGACCGATACCGAATAAAGATGTTTACGTGTTGTTGTGATTTTAATCTTTGATCTTCTCTCAGTACTGTATCGTATTATGATACTGTATTTGTGCTGAAGTTGAATATAATGGATTTAATTATATAGTTATTGTTTCAGACCGAGTCTTTCGACAAGTATGAGGTCCTTTACGCATCATATTGATTGATCAACAGCGATGTAAACTCGACAAGGTAATAGAGTGAATTATTGATTGACAGATACCGAATAAAGATGTTTACGTGTTGTTGTGATTTTAATCTTTGATCTTCTCTCAGTACTGTATCGTATTATGATACTGTATTTGTGCTGAAGTTGAATATAATGGATTTAATTATATAGTTATTGTTTCAGACCGAGTCTTTCGACAAGTATGAGGTCCTTTACGCATCATATTGATTGATCAACAGCGATGTAAACTCGACAAGGTAATAGAGTGAATTATTGATTGACAGATACCGAATAAAGATTTTACGTGTTGTTGTGATTTTAATCTTTGATCTTCTCTCAGTACTGTATCGTATTATGATACTGTATTTGTGCTGAAGACGAATATAATGGATTTAATTATATAGTTACTGTTTCAGACCGAGTCTTTCGAAAAGTATGAGGTCCTTCACGCGTCATATTGATTGATCAACAACGATGTAAACTCGACAAGGTAGTACAGTGAATTATTGATTGACCGATACCGGATAAAGATGTTTACGTGTTGTTGTGATTTTAATCTTTGATCTTCTCTCAGTACTGTATCGTATTATGATACTGTGTTTCTGCTGAAGACGAATATAATGGAGTTAATTATATAGTTATTATTTCAAACCGAGTCTTTCGACAAGTATGAGGTCCTTCACGCGTCATATTGATTGATTAACATCGATGTAAACTCGACAAGGTAATACAGTGAATTATTGATTGACCGAAACCGAATAAAGATTTTTACGTGTTGTTGTGATCTTTGATCTTCTCTCAGAACTGTATCGTATTATGATACTGTATTTGTGCTGAAGACGAATATAATGGATTTAATTATATAGTTACTGTTTCAGACCGAGTCTTTCGAAAAGTATGAGGTCCTTCACGCGTCATATTGATTGATCAACAACGATGTAAACTCGACAAGGTAGTACAGTGAATTATTGATTGACCGATACCGAATAAAGATGTTTACGTGTTGTTTTGATTTTAATCTTTGATCTTCTCTCAGAACTGTATCGTATTATGATACTGTATTTGTGCTGATGACGAATATAATGGATTTAATTATATAGTTACTGTTTCAGACCGAGTCTTTCGAAAAGTATGAGGTCCTTCACGCGTCATATTGATTGATCAACAACGATGTAAACTCGACAAGGTAATAGAGTGAATTATTGATTGACGGATACCGAATAAAGATGTTTACGTGTTGTTGTGATTTTAATCTTTGATCTTCTCTCAGTACTGTATCGTATTATGATACTGTGTTTCTGCTGAAGACGAATATAATGGATTTAATTATATAGTTATTATTTCAAACCGAGTCTTTCGACAAGTATGAGGTCCTTCACGCATCATATTGATTGATCAACAACGATGTAAAATCGACAAGGTAATACAGTGAATTATTGATTGACCGATACCGAATAAAGATGTTTACGTGTTGTTGTGATTTTAATCTTTGATCTTCTCTCAGTACTGTATCGTATTATGATACTGTATTTGTGCTGAAGTTGAATATAATGGATTTAATTATATAGTTATTGTTTCAGACCGAGTCTTTCGACAAGTATGAGGTCCTTTACGCATCATATTGATTGATCAACAGCGATGTAAACTCGACAAGGTAATAGAGTGAATTATTGATTGACAGATACCGAATAAAGATGTTTACGTGTTGTTGTGATTTTAATCTTTGATCTTCTCTCAGTACTGTATCGTATTATGATACTGTATTTGTGCTGAAGTTGAATATAATGGATTTAATTATATAGTTATTGTTTCAGACCGAGTCTTTCGACAAGTATGAGGTCCTTTACGCATCATATTGATTGATCAACAGCGATGTAAACTCGACAAGGTAATAGAGTGAATTATTGATTGACAGATACCGAATAAAGATTTTACGTGTTGTTGTGATTTTAATCTTTGATCTTCTCTCAGTACTGTATCGTATTATGATACTGTATTTGTGCTGAAGACGAATATAATGGATTTAATTATATAGTTACTGTTTCAGACCGAGTCTTTCGAAAAGTATGAGGTCCTTCACGCGTCATATTGATTGATCAACAACGATGTAAACTCGACAAGGTAGTACAGTGAATTATTGATTGACCGATACCGAATAAAGATGTTTACGTGTTGTTGTGATTTTAATCTTTGATCTTCTCTCAGTACTGTATCGTATTATGATACTGTGTTTCTGCTGAAGACGAATATAATGGAGTTAATTATATAGTTATTATTTCAAACCGAGTCTTTCGACAAGTATGAGGTCCTCTGGTATTTTGCCACTTAAAGTCTACTTAAACTTTCCCACTTTAAGTAGACTTTAAGTAAACTTAAAGTGAGACGTAAGTCTACTTAAAGTGGTGTGGTATACTGTAATGCATTTCGTCAAATGTTCTTTCACTTAAAGTTTACTTAAAGTCTACTTAAAGTCTGTGACGTAGTTTAAGTAGACTTTAAGTGGCAAAATACCAGAGTCCTTCACGCGTCATATTGATTGATTAACAACGATGTAAACTCGACAAGGTAATACAGTGAATTATTGATTGACCGAAACCGAATAAAGATTTTTACGTGTTGTTGTGATCTTTGATCTTCTCTCAGAACTGTATCGTATTATGATACTGTATTTGTGCTGAAGACGAATATAATGGATTTAATTATATAGTTACTGTTTCAGACCGAGTCTTTCGAAAAGTATGAGGTCCTTCACGCGTCATATTGATTGATCAACAACGATGTAAACTCGACAAGGTAGTACAGTGAATTATTGATTGACCGATACCGAATAAAGATGTTTACGTGTTGTTTTGATTTTAATCTTTGATCTTCTCTCAGAACTGTATCGTATTATGATACTGTATTTGTGCTGAAGACGAATATAATGGATTTAATTATATAGTTACTGTTTCAGACCGAGTCTTTCGAAAAGTATGAGGTCCTTCACGCGTCATATTGATTGATCAACAACGATGTAAACTCGACAAGGTAATAGAGTGAATTATTGATTGACGGATACCGAATAAAGATGTTTACGTGTTGTTGTGCTTTTAATCTTTGATCTTCTCTCAGAACTGTATCGTATTATGATACTGTGTTTCTGCTGAAGACGAATATAATGGATTTAATTATATAGTTATTATTTCAAACCGAGTCTTTCGACAAGTATGAGGTCCTTCACGCATCATATTGATTGATCAACAACGATGTAAAATCGACAAGGTAATACAGTGAATTATTGATTGACCGATACCGAATAAAGATGTTTACGTGTTGTTGTGATTTTAATCTTTGATCTTCTCTCAGTACTGTATCGTATTATGATACTGTATTTGTGCTGAAGTTGAATATAATGGATTTAATTATATAGTTATTGTTTCAGACCGAGTCTTTCGACAAGTATGAGGTCCTTTACGCATCATATTGATTGATCAACAGCGATGTAAACTCGACAAGGTAATAGAGTGAATTATTGATTGACAGATACCGAATAAAGATGTTTACGTGTTGTTGTGATTTTAATCTTTGATCTCCTCTCAGTACTGTATCGTATTATGATACTGTATTTGTGCTGAAGACGAATATAATGGATTTAATTATATAGTTACTGTTTCAGACCGAGTCTTTCGAAAAGTATGAGGTCCTTCACGCGTCATATTGATTGATCAACAACGATGTAAACTCGACAAGGTAGTACAGTGAATTATTGATTGACCGATACCGAATAAAGATGTTTACGTGTTGTTGTGATTTTAATCTTTGATCTTCTCTCAGTACTGTATCGTATTATGATACTGTATTTGTGCTGAAGTTGAATATAATGGATTTAATTATATAGTTATTGTTTCAGACCGAGTCTTTCGACAAGTATGAGGTCCTTTACGCATCATATTGATTGATCAACAGCGATGTAAACTCGACAAGGTAATAGAGTGAATTATTGATTGACAGATACCGAATAAAGATGTTTACGTGTTGTTGTGATTTTAATCTTTGATCTTCTCTCAGTACTGTATCGTATTATGATACTGTATTTGTGCTGAAGACGAATATAATGGATTTAATTATATAGTTACTGTTTCAGACCGAATCTTTCGAAAAGTATGAGGTCCTTCACGCATCATATTGATTGATCAACAACGATGTAAAATCGACAAGGTAATACAGTGAATTATTGATTGACCGATACCGAATAAAGATTTTTACGTGTTGTTGTGATCTTTGATCTTCTCTCAGAACTGTATCGTATTATGATACTGTATTTGTGCTGAAGACGAATATAATGGATTTAATTATATAGTTACTGTTTCAGACCGAGTCTTTCGAAAAGTATGAGGTCCTTTACGCATCATATTGATTGATCAACAGCGATGTAAACTCGACAAGGTAATAGAGTGAATTATTGATTGACAGATACCGAATAAAGATGTTTACGTGTTGTTGTGATTTTAATCTTTGATCTTCTCTCAGAACTGTATCGTATTATGATACTGTATTTGTGCTGAAGACGAATATAATGGATTTAATTATATAGTTACTGTTTCAGACCGAGTCTTTCGAAAAGTATGAGGTCCTTCACGCGTCATATTGATTGATCAACAACGATGTAAACTCGACAAGGTAATAGAGTGAATTATTGATTGACGGATACCGAATAAAGATGTTTACGTGTTGTTGTGATTTTAATCTTTGATCTTCTCTCAGTACTGTATCGTATTATGATACTGTGTTTCTGCTGAAGACGAATATAATGGATTTAATTATATAGTTATTATTTCAAACCGAGTCTTTCGACAAGTATGAGGTCCTTCACGCATCATATTGATTGATCAACAACGATGTAAAATCGACAAGGTAATACAGTGAATTATTGATTGACCGATTCCGAATAAAGATGTTTACGTGTTGTTGTGATTTTAATCTTTGATCTTCTCTCAGTACTGTATCGTATTATGATACTGTATTTGTGCTGAAGTTGAATATAATGGATTTAATTATATAGTTATTGTTTCAGACCGAGTATTTCGACAAGTATGAGGTCCTTTACGCATCATATTGATTGATCAACAGCGATGTAAACTCGACAAGGTAATAGAGTGAATTATTGATTGACAGATACCGAATAAAGATGTTTACGTGTTGTTGTGATTTTAATCTTTGATCTTCTCTCAGCACTGTATCGTATTATGATACTGTATTTGTGCTGAAGACGAATATAATGGATTTAATTATATAGTTACTGTTTCAGACCGAGTCTTTCGAAAAGTATGAGGTCCTTCACGCATCATATTGATTGATCAACAACGATGTAAAATCGACAAGGTAATACAGTGAATTATTGATTGACCGATACCGAATAAAGATGTTTACGTGTTGTTGTGATCTTTGATCTTCTCTCAGAACTGTATCGTATTATGATACTGTATTTGTGCTGAAGACGAATATAATGGATTTAATTATATAGTTACTGTTTCAGACCGAGTCTTTCGAAAAGTATGAGGTCCTTCACGCGTCATATTGATTGATCAACAACGATGTAAACTCGACAAGGTAATAGAGTGAATTATTGATTGACGGATACCGAATAAAGATGTTTACGTGTTGTTGTGATTTTAATCTTTGATCTTCTCTCAGTACTGTATCGTATTATGATACTGTGTTTCTGCTGAAGACGAATATAATGGATTTAATTATATAGTTATTATTTCAAACCGAGTCTTTCGACAAGTATGAGGTCCTTCACGCATCATATTGATTGATCAACAACGATGTAAAATCGACAAGGTAATACAGTGAATTATTGATTGACCGATACCGAATAAAGATGTTTACGTGTTGTTGTGATTTTAATCTTTGATCTTCTCTCAGTACTGTATCGTATTATGATACTGTATTTGTGCTGAAGTTGAATATAATGGATTTAATTATATAGTTATTGTTTCAGACCGAGTCTTTCGACAAGTATGAGGTCCTTTACGCATCATATTGATTGATCAACAGCGATGTAAACTCGACAAGGTAATAGAGTGAATTATTGATTGACAGATACCGAATAAAGATGTTTACGTGTTGTTGTGATTTTAATCTTTGATCTTCTCTCAGTACTGTATCGTATTATGATACTGTATTTGTGCTGAAGACGAATATAATGGATTTAATTATATAGTTACTGTTTCAGACCGAGTCTTTCGAAAAGTATGAGGTCCTTCACGCGTCATATTGATTGATCAACAACGATGTAAACTCGACAAGGTAATAGAGTGAATTATTGATTGACAGATACCGAATAAAGATGTTTACGTGTTGTTGTGATTTTAATCTTTGATCTCTCAGTACTGTATCGTATTATGATACTGTGTTTCTGCTGAAGACGAATATAATGGAGTTAATTATATAGTTATTATTTCAAACCGAGTCTTTCGACAAGTATAAGGTCCTTCACGCATCATATTGATTGATTAACAACGATGTAAACTCGACAAGGTAATACAGTGAATTATTGATTGACCGATACCGAATAAAGATTTTTACGTGTTGTTGTGATCTTTGATCTTCTCTCAGTACTGTATCGTATTATGATACTGTATTTGTGCTGAAGTTGAATATAATGGATTTAATTATATAGTTATTGTTTCAGACCGAGTCTTTCGACAAGTATGAGGTCCTTTACGCATCATATTGATTGATCAACAGCGATGTAAACTCGACAAGGTAATAGAGTGAATTATTGATTGACGGATACCGAATAAAGATGTTTACGTGTTGTTGTGATTTTAATCTTTGATCTTCTCTCAGTACTGTATCGTATTATGATACTGTGTTTCTGCTGAAGACGAATATAATGGATTTAAT
Source organism: Parapristionchus giblindavisi (assembly GCA_943737045.1). Taxonomy (NCBI): domain Eukaryota; kingdom Metazoa; phylum Nematoda; class Chromadorea; order Rhabditida; family Diplogasteridae; genus Parapristionchus; species Parapristionchus giblindavisi. Next base: position 504,221 of record CALSFV010000657.1, read on the forward strand.
TATATAGTTATTATTTCAAACCGAGTCTTTCGACAAGTATGAGGTCCTTCACGCATCATATTGATTGATCAACAACGATGTAAAATCGACAAGGTAATACAGTGAATTATTGATTGACCGATATCGAATAAAGATGTTTACGTGTTGTTGTGATTTTAATCTTTGATCTTCTCTCAGTACTGTATCGTATTATGATACTGTATTTGTGCTGAAGTTGAATATAATGGATTTAATTATATAGTTATTGTTTCAGACCGAGTCTTTCGACAAGTATGAGGTCCTTTACGCATCATATTGATTGATCAACAGCGATGTAAACTCGACAAGGTAATAGAGTGAATTATTGATTGACAGATACCGAATAAAGATGTTTACGTGTTGTTGTGATTTTAATCTTTGATCTTCTCTCAGTACTGCATCGTATTATAATACTGTATTTGTGCTGAAGACGAATATAATGGATTTAATTATATAGTTATTGTTTCAGACCGAGTCTTTCGACAAGTATGAGGTCCTTTACGCATCATTTTGATTGATCAACAGCGATGTAAACTCGACAAGGTAATACAGTGAATTATTGATTGACCGATACCGAATAAAAATGTTTACGTGTTGTTTTGATTTTAATCTTTGATCTTCTCTCAGTACTGTATCGTATTATGATACTGTATTTGTGCTGAAGTTGAATATAATGGATTTAATTATATAGTTATTGTTTCAGACCGAGTCTTTCGACAAGTATGAGGTCCTTTACGCATCATATTGATTGATCAACAGCGATGTAAACTCGACAAGGTAATAGAGTGAATTATTGATTGACAGATACCGAATAAAGATGTTTACGTGTTGTTGTGATTTTAATCTTTGATCTTCTCTCAGTACTGCATCGTATTATAATACTGTATTTGTGCTGAAGACGAATATAATGGATTTAATTATATAGTTACTGTTTCAGACCGAGTCTTTCGAAAAGTATGAGGTCCTTCACGCGTCATATTGATTGATCAACAACGATGTAAACTCGACAAGGTAGTACAGTGAATTATTGATTGACCGATACCGAATAAAGATGTTTACGTGTTGTTGTGATTTTAATCTTTGATCTTCTCTCAGTACTGTATCGTATTATGATACTGTATTTGTGCTGAAGTTGAATATAATGGATTTAATTATATAGTTATTGTTTCAGACCGAGTCTTTCGACAAGTATGAGGTCCTTTACGCATCATTTTGATTGATCAACAGCGATGTAAACTCGACAAGGTAATAGAGTGAATTATTGATTGACGGATACCGAATAAAGATGTTTACGTGTTGTTGTGATTTCAATCTTTGATCTCTCAGTACTGTATCGTATTATGATACTGTGTTTCTGCTGAAGACGAATATAATGGAGTTAATTATATAGTTATTATTTCAAACCGAGTCTTTCGACAAGTATGAGGTCCTTCACGCATCATATTGATTGATTAACAACGATGTAAACTCGACAAGGTAATACAGTGAATTATTGATTGACCGATACCGAATAAAGATTTTTACGTGTTGTTGTTATCTTTGATCTTCTCTCAGAACTGTATCGTATTATGATACTGTATTTGTGCTGAAGACGAATATAATGGATTTAATTATATAGTTACTGTTTCAGACCGAGTCTTTCGAAAAGTATGAGGTCCTTCACGCGTCATATTGATTGATCAACAACGATGTAAACTCGACAAGGTAGTACAGTGAATTATTGATTGACCGATACCGAATAAAGATGTTTACGTGTTGTTTTGATTTTAATCTTTGATCTTCTCTCAGTACTGTATCGTATTATGATACTGTATTTCTGCTGAAGTTGATAATAATGGATTTAATTATATAGTTATTGTTTCAGACCCAGTCTTTCGACAAGTATGAGGTCCTTTACGCATCATATTGATTGATCAACAGCGATGTAAACTCGACAAGGTAATACAGTGAATTATTGATTGACCGATACCGAATAAAGATTTTTACGTGTTGTTGTGATCTTTGATCTTCTCTCAGAACTGTATCGTATTATGATACTGTATTTGTGCTGAAGACGAATATAATGGATTTAATTATATAGTTACTGTTTCAGACCGAGTCTTTCGAAAAGTATGAGGACCTTCACGCGTCATATTGATTGATCAACAACGATGTAAACTCGACAAGGTAGTACAGTGAATTATTGATTGACCGATACCGAATAAAGATGTTTACGTGTTGTTTTGATTTTAATCTTTGATCTTCTCTCAGTACTGTATCGTATTATGATACTGTATTTCTGCTGAAGTTGAATATAATGGATTTAATTATATAGTTATTGTTTCAGACCGAGTCTTTCGAAAAGTATGAGGTCCTTCACGCGTCATATTGATTGATCAACAACGATGTAAACTCGACAAGGTAGTACAGTGAATTATTGATTGACCGATACCGAATAAAGATGTTTACGTGTTGTTGTGATTTTAATCTTTGATCTTCTCTCAGTACTGTATCGTATTATGATACTGTATTTGTGCTGAAGTTGAATATAATGGATTTAATTATATAGTTATTGTTTCAGTCCGAGTCTTTCGACAAGTATGAGGTCCTTTACGCATCATATTGATTGATCAACAGCGATGTAAACTCGACAAGGTAATAGAGTGAATTATTGATTGACGGATACCGAATAAAGATGTTTACGTGTTGTTGTGATTTCAATCTTTGATCTCTCAGTACTGTATCGTATTATGATACTGTGTTTCTGCTGAAGACGAATATTATGGAGTTAATTATATAGTTATTATTTCAAACCGAGTCTTTCGACAAGTATGAGGTCCTTCACGCATCATATTGATTGATTAACAACGATGTAAACTCGACAAGGTAATACAGTGAATTATTGATTGACCGATACCGAATAAAGATTTTTACGTGTTGTTGTGATCTTTGATCTTCTCTCAGAACTGTATCGTATTATGATACTGAAGACGAATATAATGGATTTAATTATATAGTTACTGTTTCAGACCGAGTCTTTCGAAAAGTATGAGGTCCTTCACGCGTCATATTGATTGATCAACAACGATGTAAACTCGACAAGGTAGTACAGTGAATTATTGATTGACCGATACCGAATAAAGATGTTTACGTGTTGTTTTGATTTTAATCTTTGATCTCTCAGTACTGTATCGTATTATGATACTGTGTTTCTGCTGAAGACGAATATAATGGAGTTAATTATATAGTTATTATTTCAAACCGAGTCTTTCGACAAGTATAAGGTCCTTCACGCATCATATTGATTGATTAACAACGATGTAAACTCGACAAGGTAATACAGTGAATTATTGATTGACCGATACCGAATAAAGATTTTTACGTGTTGTTGTGATCTTTGATCTTCTCTCAGTACTGTATCGTATTATGATACTGTATTTGTGCTGAAGTTGAATATAATGGATTTAATTATATAGTTATTGTTTCAGACCGAGTCTTTCGACAAGTATGAGGTCCTTTACGCATCATATTGATTGATCAACAGCGATGTAAACTCGACAAGGTAATAGAGTGAATTATTGATTGACGGATACCGAATAAAGATGTTTACGTGTTGTTGTGATTTTAATCTTTGATCTTCTCTCAGTACTGTATCGTATTATGATACTGTGTTTCTGCTGAAGACGAATATAATGGATTTAATTATATAGTTATTATTTCAGACCGAGTCTTTCGACAAGTATGAGGTCCTTTACGCATCATATTGATTGATCAACAGCGATGTAAACTCGACAAGGTAATAGAGTGAATTATTGATTGACAGATACCGAATAAAGATGTTTACGTGTTGTTGTGATTTTAATCTTTGATCTTCTCTCAGTACTGTATCGTATTATGATACTGTGTTTCTGCTGAAGACGAATATAATGGATTTAATTATATAGTTATTGTTTCAGACCGAGTCTTTCGACAAGTATGAGGTCCTTTACGCATCATATTGATTGATCAACAGCGATGTAAACTCGACAAGGTAATAGAGTGAATTATTGATTGACAGATACCGAATAAAGATGTTTACGTGTTGTTGTGATTTTAATCTTTGATCTTCTCTCAGTACTGTATCGTATTATGATACTGTATTTGTGCTGAAGTTGAATATAATGGATTTAATTATATAGTTACTGTTTCAGACCGAGTCTTTCGAAAAGTATGAGGTCCTTCACGCGTCATATTGATTGATCAACAACGATGTAAACTCGACAAGGTAGTACAGTGAATTATTGATTGACCGATACCGAATAAAGATGTTTACGTGTTGTTGTGATTTTAATCTTTGATCTTCTCTCAGTACTGTATCGTATTATGATACTGTATTTGTGCTGAAGTTGAATATAATGGATTTAATTATATAGTTATTGTTTCAGTCCGAGTCTTTCGACAAGTATGAGGTCCTTTACGCATCATATTGATTGATCAACAGCGATGTAAACTCGACAAGGTAATAGAGTGAATTATTGATTGACGGATACCGAATAAAGATGTTTACGTGTTGTTGTGATTTCAATCTTTGATCTCTCAGTACTGTATCGTATTATGATACTGTGTTTCTGCTGAAGACGAATATTATGGAGTTAATTATATAGTTATTATTTCAAACCGAGTCTTTCGACAAGTATGAGGTCCTTCACGCATCATATTGATTGATTAACAACGATGTAAACTCGACAAGGTAATACAGTGAATTATTGATTGACCGATACCGAATAAAGATTTTTACGTGTTGTTGTGATCTTTGATCTTCTCTCAGAACTGTATCGTATTATGATACTGAAGACGAATATAATGGATTTAATTATATAGTTACTGTTTCAGACCGAGTCTTTCGAAAAGTATGAGGTCCTTCACGCGTCATATTGATTGATCAACAACGATGTAAACTCGACAAGGTAGTACAGTGAATTATTGATTGACCGATACCGAATAAAGATGTTTACGTGTTGTTTTGATTTTAATCTTTGATCTTCTCTCAGTACTGTATCGTATTATGATACTGTATTTCTGCTGAAGTTGAATATAATGGATTTAATTATATAGTTATTGTTACAGAAGGAGTCTTTCGACAAGTATGAGGTCCTTTACGCATCATATTGATTGATCAACAGCGATGTAAACTCGACAAGGTAATACAGTGAATTATTGATTGACCGATACCGAATAAAGATTTTTACGTGTTGTTGTGATCTTTGATCTTCTCTCAGAACTGTATCGTATTATGATACTGTATTTGTGCTGAAGACGAATATAATGGATTTAATTATATAGTTACTGTTTCAGACCGAGTCTTTCGAAAAGTATGAGGACCTTCACGCGTCATATTGATTGATCAACAACGATGTAAACTCGACAAGGTAGTACAGTGAATTATTGATTGACCGATACCGAATAAAGATGTTTACGTGTTGTTTTGATTTTAATCTTTGATCTTCTCTCAGTACTGTATCGTATTATGATACTGTATTTCTGCTGAAGTTGAATATAATGGATTTAATTATATAGTTATTGTTTCAGACCGAGTCTTTCGACAAGTATGAGGTCCTTTACGCATCATATTGATTGATCAACAGCGATGTAAACTCGACAAGGTAATACAGTGAATTATTGATTGACCGATACCGAATAAAGATTTTTACGTGTTGTTGTGATCTTTGATCTTCTCTCAGAACTGTATCGTATTATGATACTGTATTTGTGCTGAAGACGAATATAATGGATTTAATTATATAGTTACTGTTTCAGACCGAGTCTTTCGAAAAGTATGAGGTCCTTCACGCGTCATATTGATTGATCAACAACGATGTAAACTCGACAAGGTAGTACAGTGAATTATTGATTGACCGATACCGAATAAAGATGTTTACGTGTTGTTTTGATTTTAATCTTTGATCTTCTCTCAGTACTGTATCGTATTATGATACTGTATTTGTGCTGAAGTTGAATATAATGGATTTAATTATATAGTTATTGTTTCAGACCGAGTCTTTCGACAAGTATGAGGTCCTTTACGCATCATATTGATTGATCAACAGCGATGTAAACTCGACAAGGTAATAGAGTGAATTATTGATTGACCGATACCGAATAAAAATGTTTACGTGTTGTTTTGATTTTAATCTTTGATCTTCTCTCAGTACTGTATCGTATTATGATACTGTATTTGAGCTGAAGACGAATATAATGGATTTAATTATATAGTTACTGTTTCAGACCGAGTCTTTCGAAAAGTATGAGGTCCTTCACGCGTCATATTGATTGATCAACAACGATGTAAACTCGACAAGGTAGTACAGTGAATTATTGATTGACCGATACCGAATAAAGATGTTTACGTGTTGTTGTGATTTTAATCTTTGATCTTCTCTCAGTACTGTATCGTATTATGATACTGTATTTGTGCTGAAGTTGAATATAATGGATTTAATTATATAGTTATTGTTTCAGACCGAGTCTTTCGACAAGTATGAGGTCCTTTACGCATCATATTGATTGATCAACAGCGATGTAAACTCGACAAGGTAATAGTGTGAATTATTGATTGACGGATACCGAATAAAGATGTTTACGTGTTGTTGTGATTTCAATCTTTGATCTCTCAGTATTGTATCGTATTATGATACTGTGTTTCTGCTGAAGACGAATATAATGGAGTTAATTATATAGTTATTATTTCAAACCGAGTCTTTCGACAAGTATGAGGTCCTTCACGCATCATATTGATTGATTAGCAACGATGTAAACTCGACAAGGTAATACAGTGAATTATTGATTGACCGATACCGAATAAAGATGTTTACGTGTTGTTTTGATTTTAATCTTTGATCTTCTCTCAGTACTGTATCGTATTATGATACTGTATTTCTGCTGAAGTTGAATATAATGGATTTAATTATATAGTTATTGTTTCAGACCGAGTCTTTCGACAAGTATGAGGTCCTTTACGCATCATATTGATTGATCAACAGCGATGTAAACTCGACAAGGTAATACAGTGAATTATTGATTGACCGATACCGAATAAAGATGTTTACGTGTTGTTGTGATTTTAATCTTTGATCTTCTCTCAGTACTGTATCGTATTATGATACTGTATTTGTGCTGAAGTTGAATATAATGGATTTAATTATATAGTTATTGTTTCAGACCGAGTCTTTCGACAAGTATGAGGTCCTTTACGCATCATATTGATTGATCAACAGCGATGTAAACTCGACAAGGTAATAGTGTGAATTATTGATTGACGGATACCGAATAAAGATGTTTACGTGTTGTTGTGATTTCAATCTTTGATCTCTCAGTATTGTATCGTATTATGATACTGTGTTTCTGCTGAAGACGAATATAATGGAGTTAATTATATAGTTATTATTTCAAACCGAGTCTTTCGACAAGTATGAGGTCCTTCACGCATCATATTGATTGATTAACAACGATGTAAACTCGACAAGGTAATACAGTGAATTATTGATTGACCGATACCGAATAAAGATGTTTACGTGTTGTTTTGATTTTAATCTTTGATCTTCTCTCAGTACTGTATCGTATTATGATACTGTATTTCTGCTGAAGTTGAATATAATGGATTTAATTATATAGTTATTGTTTCAGACCGAGTCTTTCGACAAGTATGAGGTCCTTTACGCATCATATTGATTGATCAACAGCGATGTAAACTCGACAAGGTAATACAGTGAATTATTGATTGACCGATACCGAATAAAGATTTTTACGTGTTGTTGTGATCTTTGATCTTCTCTCAGAACTGTATCGTATTATGATACTGTATTTGTGCTGAAGACGAATATAATGGATTTAATTATATAGTTACTGTTTCAGACCGAGTCTTTCGAAAAGTATGAGGACCTTCACGCGTCATATTGATTGATCAACAACGATGTAAACTCGACAAGGTAGTACAGTGAATTATTGATTGACCGATACCGAATAAAGATGTTTACGTGTTGTTTTGATTTTAATCTTTGATCTTCTCTCAGTACTGTATCGTATTATGATACTGTATTTCTGCTGAAGTTGAATATAATGGATTTAATTATATAGTTATTGTTTCAGACCGAGTCTTTCGACAAGTATGAGGTCCTTTACGCATCATATTGATTGATCAACAGCGATGTAAACTCGACAAGGTAATACAGTGAATTATTGATTGACCGATACCGAATAAAAATGTTTACGTGTTGTTTTGATTTTAATCTTTGATCTTCTCTCAGTACTGTATCGTATTATGATACTGTATTTGAGCTGAAGACGAATATAATGGATTTAATTATATAGTTACTGTTTCAGACCGAGTCTTTCGAAAAGTATGAGGTCCTTCACGCGTCATATTGATTGATCAACAACGATGTAAACTCGACAAGGTAGTACAGTGAATTATTGATTGACCGATACCGAATAAAGATGTTTACGTGTTGTTGTGATTTTAATCTTTGATCTTCTCTCAGTACTGTATCGTATTATGATACTGTATTTGTGCTGAAGTTGAATATAATGGATTTAATTATATAGTTATTGTTTCAGACCGAGTCTTTCGACAAGTATGAGGTCCTTTACGCATCATATTGATTGATCAACAGCGATGTAAACTCGACAAGGTAATAGTGTGAATTATTGATTGACGGATACCGAATAAAGATGTTTACGTGTTGTTGTGATTTCAATCTTTGATCTCTCAGTACTGTATCGTATTATGATACTGTGTTTCTGCTGAAGACGAATATAATGGAGTTAATTATATAGTTATTATTTCAAACCGAGTCTTTCGACAAGTATGAGGTCCTTCACGCATCATATTGATTGATTAACAACGATGTAAACTCGACAAGGTAATACAGTGAATTATTGATTGACCGATACCGAATAAAGATGTTTACGTGTTGTTTTGATTTTAATCTTTGATCTTCTCTCAGTACTGTATCGTATTATGATACTGTATTTCTGCTGAAGTTGAATATAATGGATTTAATTATATAGTTATTGTTTCAGACCGAGTCTTTCGACAAGTATGAGGTCCTTTACGCATCATATTGATTGATCAACAGCGATGTAAACTCGACAAGGTAATACAGTGAATTATTGATTGACCGATACCGAATAAAGATTTTTACGTGTTGTTGTGATCTTTGATCTTCTCTCGGAACTGTATCGTATTATGATACTGTATTTGTGCTGAAGACGAATATAATGGATTTAATTATATAGTTACTGTTTCAGACCGAGTCTTTCGAAAAGTATGAGGACCTTCACGCGTCATATTGATTGATCAACAACGATGTAAACTCGACAAGGTAGTACAGTGAATTATTGATTGACCGATACCGAATAAAGATGTTTACGTGTTGTTTTGATTTTAATCTTTGATCTTCTCTCAGTACTGTATCGTATTATGATACTGTATTTCTGCTGAAGTTGAATATAATGGATTTAATTATATAGTTATTGTTTCAGACCGAGTCTTTCGACAAGTATGAGGTCCTTTACGCATCATATTGATTGATCAACAGCGATGTAAACTCGACAAGGTAATACAGTGAATTATTGATTGACCGATACCGAATAAAGATTTTTACGTGTTGTTTTGATTTTAATCTTTGATCTTCTCTCAGTACTGTATCGTATTATGATACTGTATTTGAGCTGAAGACGAATATAATGGATTTAATTATATAGTTACTGTTTCAGACCGAGTCTTTCGAAAAGTATGAGGTCCTTCACGCGTCATATTGATTGATCAACAACGATGTAAACTCGACAAGGTAGTACAGTGAATTATTGATTGACCGATACCGAATAAAGATGTTTACGTGTTGTTGTGATTTTAATCTTTGATCTTCTCTCAGTACTGTATCGTATTATGATACTGTATTTGAGCTGAAGACGAATATAATGGATTTAATTATATAGTTACTGTTTCAGACCGAGTCTTTCGAAAAGTATGAGGTCCTTCACGCGTCATATTGATTGATCAACAACGATGTAAACTCGACAAGGTAGTACAGTGAATTATTGATTGACCGATACCGAATAAAGATGTTTACGTGTTGTTGTGATTTTAATCTTTGATCTTCTCTCAGTACTGTATCGTATTATGATACTGTATTTGTGCTGAAGTTGAATATAATGGATTTAATTATATAGTTATTGTTTCAGACCGAGTCTTTCGACAAGTATGAGGTCCTTTACGCATCATATTGATTGATCAACAGCGATGTAAACTCGACAAGGTAATAGTGTGAATTATTGATTGACGGATACCGAATAAAGATGTTTACGTGTTGTTGTGATTTCAATCTTTGATCTCTCAGTACTGTATCGTATTATGATACTGTGTTTCTGCTGAAGACGAATATAATGGAGTTAATTATATAGTTATTATTTCAAACCGAGTCTTTCGACAAGTATGAGGTCCTTCACGCATCATATTGATTGATTAACAACGATGTAAACTCGACAAGGTAATACAGTGAATTATTGATTGACCGATACCGAATAAAGATGTTTACGTGTTGTTTTGATTTTAATCTTTGATCTTCTCTCAGTACTGTATCGTATTATGATACTGTATTTCTGCTGAAGTTGAATATAATGGATTTAATTATATAGTTATTGTTTCAGACCGAGTCTTTCGACAAGTATGAGGTCCTTTACGCATCATATTGATTGATCAACAGCGATGTAAACTCGACAAGGTAATACAGTGAATTATTGATTGACCGATACCGAATAAAGATTTTTACGTGTTGTTGTGATCTTTGATCTTCTCTCAGAACTGTATCGTATTATGATACTGTATTTGTGCTGAAGACGAATATAATGGATTTAATTATATAGTTACTGTTTCAGACCGAGTCTTTCGAAAAGTATGAGGACCTTCACGCGTCATATTGATTGATCAACAACGATGTAAACTCGACAAGGTAGTACAGTGAATTATTGATTGACCGATACCGAATAAAGATGTTTACGTGTTGTTTTGATTTTAATCTTTGATCTTCTCTCAGTACTGTATCGTATTATGATACTGTATTTCTGCTGAAGTTGAATATAATGGATTTAATTATATAGTTATTGTTTCAGACCGAGTCTTTCGACAAGTATGAGGTCCTTTACGCATCATATTGATTGATCAACAGCGATGTAAACTCGACAAGGTAATACAGTGAATTATTGATTGACCGATACCGAATAAAGATTTTTACGTGTTGTTGTGATCTTTGATCTTCTCTCAGAACTGTATCGTATTATGATACTGTATTTGTGCTGAAGACGAATATAATGGATTTAATTATATAGTTACTCTTTCAGACCGAGTCTTTCGAAAAGTATGAGGTCCTTCACGCGTCATATTGATTGATCAACAACGATGTAAACTCGACAAGGTAGTACAGTGAATTATTGATTGACCGATACCGAATAAAGATGTTTACGTGCTGTTTTGATTTTAATCTTTGATCTTCTCTCAGTACTGTATCGTATTATGATACTGTATTTGTGCTGAAGTTGAATATAATGGATTTAATTATATAGTTATTGTTTCAGACCGAGTCTTTCGACAAGTATGAGGTCCTTTACGCATCATATTGATTGATCAACAGCGATGTAAACTCGACAAGGTAATACAGTGAATTATTGATTGACCGATACCGAATAAAGATTTTTACGTGTTGTTGTGATCTTTGATCTTCTCTCAGAACTGTATCGTATTATGATACTGTATTTGTGCTGAAGACGAATATAATGGATTTAATTATATAGTTACTGTTTCAGACCGAGTCTTTCGAAAAGTATGAGGTACTTCACGCGTCATATTGATTGATCAACAACGATGTAAACTCGACAAGGTAGTACAGTGAATTATTGATTGACCGATACCGAATAAAGATGTTTACGTGTTGTTTTGATTTTAATCTTTGATCTTCTCTCAGTACTGTATCGTATTATGATACTGTATTTGTGCTGAAGTTGAATATAATGGATTTAATTATATAGTTATTGTTTCAGACCGAGTCTTTCGACAAGTATGAGGTCCTTTATGCATCATATTGATTGATCAACAGCGATGTAAACTCGACAAGGTAATAGAGTGAATTATTGATTGACCGATACCGAATAAAGATGTTTACGTGTTGTTTTGATTTTAATCTTTGATCTTCTCTCAGTACTGTATCGTATTATGATACTGTATTTGAGCTGAAGACGAATATAATGGATTTAATTATATAGTTACTGTTTCAGACCGAGTCTTTCGAAAAGTATGAGGTCCTTCACGCGTCATATTGATTGATCAACAACGATGTAAACTCGACAAGGTAGTACAGTGAATTATTGATTGACCGATACCGAATAAAGATGTTTACGTGTTGTTGTGATTTTAATCTTTGATCTTCTCTCAGTACTGTATCGTATTATGATACTGTGTTTCTGCTGAAGACGAATATAATGGATTTAATTATATAGTTATTATTTCAAACCGAGTCTTTCGACAAGTATGAGGTCCTTCACGCATCATATTGATTGATCAACAACGATGTAAAATCGACAAGGTAATACAGCGAATTATTGATTGACGGATACCGAATAAAGATGTTTACGTGTTGTTGTGATTTTAAGCTTTGATCTCTCAGTACTGTATCGTATTATGATACTGTGTTTCTGCTGAAGACGAATATAATGGATTTAATTATATAGTTATTATTTCAAACCGAGTCTTTCGACAAGTATGAGGTCCTTCACGCATCATATTGATTGATCAACAACGATGTAAAATCGACAAGGTAATACAGTGAATTATTGATTGACGGATACCGAATAAAGATGTTTACGTGTTGTTGTGATTTTAATCTTTGATCTTCTCTCAGTACTGTATCGTATTATGATACTGTGTTTCTGCTGAAGACGAATATAATGGATTTAATTATATAGTTATTATTTCAAACCGAGTCTTTCGACAAGTATGAGGTCCTTCACGCATCATATTGATTGATCAACAACGATGTAAAATCGACAAGGTAGTACAGTGAATTATTGATTGACCGATACCGAATAAAGATGTTTACGTGTTGTTGTGATTTTAATCTTTGATCTTCTCTCAGTACTGTATCGTATTATGATACTGTATTTGAGCTGAAGACGAATATAATGGATTTAATTATATAGTTACTGTTTCAGACCGAGTCTTTCGAAAAGTATGAGGTCCTTCACGCGTCATATTGATTGATCAACAACGATGTAAACTCGACAAGGTAGTACAGTGAATTATTGATTGACCGATACCGAATAAAGATGTTTACGTGTTGTTGTGATTTTAATCTTTGATCTTCTCTCAGTACTGTATCGTATTATGATACTGTATTTGTGCTGAAGTTGAATATAATGGATTTAATTATATAGTTATTGTTTCAGACCGAGTCTTTCGACAAGTATGAGGTCCTTTACGCATCATATTGATTGATCAACAGCGATGTAAACTCGACAAGGTAATACAGTGAATTATTGATTGACCGATACCGAATAAAGATTTTTACGTGTTGTTGTGATCTTTGATCTTCTCTCAGAACTGTATCGTATTATGATACTGTATTTGTGCTGAAGACGAATATAATGGATTTAATTATATAGTTACTGTTTCAGACCGAGTCTTTCGAAAAGTATGAGGTACTTCACGCGTCATATTGATTGATCAACAACGATGTAAACTCGACAAGGTAGTACAGTGAATTATTGATTGACCGATACCGAATAAAGATGTTTACGTGTTGTTTTGATTTTAATCTTTGATCTTCTCTCAGTACTGTATCGTATTATGATACTGTATTTGTGCTGAAGTTGAATATAATGGATTTAATTATATAGTTATTGTTTCAGACCGAGTCTTTCGACAAGTATGAGGTCCTTTACGCATCATATTGATTGATCAACAGCGATGTAAACTCGACAAGGTAATAGAGTGAATTATTGATTGACCGATACCGAATAAAGATGTTTACGTGTTGTTTTGATTTTAATCTTTGATCTTCTCTCAGTACTGTATCGTATTATGATACTGTATTTGAGCTGAAGACGAATATAATGGATTTAATTATATAGTTACTGTTTCAGACCGAGTCTTTCGAAAAGTATGAGGTCCTTCACGCGTCATATTGATTGATCAACAACGATGTAAACTCGACAAGGTAGTACAGTGAATTATTGATTGACCGATACCGAATAAAGATGTTTACGTGTTGTTGTGATTTTAATCTTTGATCTTCTCTCAGTACTGTATCGTATTATGATACTGTATTTGTGCTGAAGTTGAATATAATGGATTTAATTATATAGTTATTGTTTCAGACCGAGTCTTTCGGCAAGTAAGAGGTCCTTCACGCATCATATTGATTGATCAACAACGATGTAAAATCGACAAGGTAATACAGTGAATTATTGATTGACGGATACCGAATAAAGATGTTTACGTGTTGTTGTGATTTTAATCTTTGATCTTCTCTCAGTACTGTATCGTATTATGATACTGTGTTTCTGCTGAAGACGAATATAATGGATTTAATTATATAGTTATTATTTCAAACCGAGTCTTTCGACAAGTATGAGGTCCTTCACGCATCATATTGATTGATCAACAACGATGTAAAATCGACAAGGTAATACAGCGAATTATTGATTGACGGATACCGAATAAAGATGTTTACGTGTTGTTGTGATTTTAAGCTTTGATCTCTCAGTACTGTATCGTATTATGATACTGTGTTTCTGCTGAAGACGAATATAATGGATTTAATTATATAGTTATTATTTCAAACCGAGTCTTTCGACAAGTATGAGGTCCTTCACGCATCATATTGATTGATCAACAACGATGTAAAATCGACAAGGTAATACAGTGAATTATTGATTGACGGATACCGAATAAAGATGTTTACGTGTTGTTGTGATTTTAATCTTTGATCTTCTCTCAGTACTGTATCGTATTATGATACTGTGTTTCTGCTGAAGACGAATATAATGGATTTAATTATATAGTTATTATTTCAAACCGAGTCTTTCGACAAGTATGAGGTCCTTCACGCATCATATTGATTGATCAACAACGATGTAAAATCGACAAGGTAATACAGCGAATTATTGATTGACGGATACCGAATAAAGATGTTTACGTGTTGTTGTGATTTTAAGCTTTGATCTTCTCTCAGTACTGTATCGTATTATGATACTGTGTTTCTGCTGAAGACGAATATAATGGATTTAATTATATAGTTATTATTTCAAACCGAGTCTTTCGACAAGTATGAGGTCCTTCACGCATCATATTGATTGATCAACAACGATGTAAAATCGACAAGGTAATACAGCGAATTATTGATTGACGGATACCGAATAAAGATGTTTACGTGTTGTTGTGATTTTAAGCTTTGATCTCTCAGTACTGTATCGTATTATGATACTGTGTTTCTGCTGAAGACGAATATAATGGATTTAATTATATAGTTATTATTTCAAACCGAGTCTTTCGACAAGTATGAGGTCCTTCACGCATCATATTGATTGATCAACAACGATGTAAAATCGACAAGGTAATACAGTGAATTATTGATTGACGGATACCGAATAAAGATGTTTACGTGTTGTTGTGATTTTAATCTTTGATCTTCTCTCAGTACTGTATCGTATTATGATACTGTGTTTCTGCTGAAGACGAATATAATGGATTTAATTATATAGTTATTATTTCAAACCGAGTCTTTCGACAAGTATGAGGTCCTTCACGCATCATATTGATTGATCAACAACGATGTAAAATCGACAAGGTAATACAGCGAATTATTGATTGACGGATACCGAATAAAGATGTTTACGTGTTGTTGTGATTTTAATCTTTGATCTTCTCTCAGTACTGTATCGTATTATGATACTGTGTTTCTGCTGAAGACGAATATAATGGATTTAATTATATAGTTATTATTTCAAACCGAGTCTTTCGACAAGTATGAGGTCCTTCACGCATCATATTGATTGATCAACAACGATGTAAAATCGACAAGGTAATACAGCGAATTATTGATTGACGGATACCGAATAAAGATGTTTACGTGTTGTTGTGATTTTAAGCTTTGATCTTCTCTCAGTACTGTATCGTATTATGATACTGTGTTTCTGCTGAAGACGAATATAATGGATTTAATTATATAGTTATTATTTCAAACCGAGTCTTTCGACAAGTATGAGGTCCTTCACGCATCATATTGATTGATCAACAACGATGTAAAATCGACAAGGTAATACAGCGAATTATTGATTGACGGATACCGAATAAAGATGTTTACGTGTTGTTGTGATTTTAATCTTTGATCTTCTCTCAGTACTGTATCGTATTATGATACTGTGTTTCTGCTGAAGACGAATATAATGGATTTAATTATATAGTTATTATTTCAAACCGAGTCTTTCGACAAGTATGAGGTCCTTCACGCATCATATTGATTGATCAACAACGATGTAAAATCGACAAGGTAATACAGCGAATTATTGATTGACGGATACCGAATAAAGATGTTTACGTGTTGTTGTGATTTTAAGCTTTGATCTTCTCTCAGTACTGTATCGTATTATGATACTGTGTTTCTGCTGAAGACGAATATAATGGATTTAATTATATAGTTATTATTTCAAACCGAGTCTTTCGACAAGTATGAGGTCCTTCACGCATCATATTGATTGATCAACAACGATGTAAAATCGACAAGGTAATACAGCGAATTATTGATTGACGGATACCGAATAAAGATGTTTACGTGTTGTTGTGATTTTAAGCTTTGATCTCTCAGTACTGTATCGTATTATGATACTGTGTTTCTGCTGAAGACGAATATAATGGATTTAATTATATAGTTATTATTTCAAACCGAGTCTTTCGACAAGTATGAGGTCCTTCACGCATCATATTGATTGATCAACAACGATGTAAAATCGACAAGGTAATACAGTGAATTATTGATTGACGGATACCGAATAAAGATGTTTACGTGTTGTTGTGATTTTAATCTTTGATCTTCTCTCAGTACTGTATCGTATTATGATACTGTGTTTCTGCTGAAGACGAATATAATGGATTTAATTATATAGTTATTATTTCAAACCGAGTCTTTCGACAAGTATGAGGTCCTTCACGCATCATATTGATTGATCAACAACGATGTAAAATCGACAAGGTAATACAGCGAATTATTGATTGACGGATACCGAATAAAGATGTTTACGTGTTGTTGTGATTTTAAGCTTTGATCTTCTCTCAGTACTGTATCGTATTATGATACTGTGTTTCTGCTGAAGACGAATATAATGGATTTAATTATATAGTTATTATTTCAAACCGAGTCTTTCGACAAGTATGAGGTCCTTCACGCATCATATTGATTGATCAACAACGATGTAAAATCGACAAGGTAATACAGCGAATTATTGATTGACGGATACCGAATAAAGATGTTTACGTGTTGTTGTGATTTTAAGCTTTGATCTCTCAGTACTGTATCGTATTATGATACTGTGTTTCTGCTGAAGACGAATATAATGGATTTAATTATATAGTTATTATTTCAAACCGAGTCTTTCGACAAGTATGAGGTCCTTCACGCATCATATTGATTGATCAACAACGATGTAAAATCGACAAGGTAATACAGTGAATTATTGATTGACGGATACCGAATAAAGATGTTTACGTGTTGTTGTGATTTTA
This sequence comes from Parapristionchus giblindavisi, assembly GCA_943737045.1. Taxonomy (NCBI): domain Eukaryota; kingdom Metazoa; phylum Nematoda; class Chromadorea; order Rhabditida; family Diplogasteridae; genus Parapristionchus; species Parapristionchus giblindavisi. The sequence goes on from CALSFV010000657.1 coordinate 522,024, forward strand.
ATCTTTGATCTTCTCTCAGTACTGTATCGTATTATGATACTGTGTTTCTGCTGAAGACGAATATAATGGATTTAATTATATAGTTATTATTTCAAACCGAGTCTTTCGACAAGTATGAGGTCCTTCACGCATCATATTGATTGATCAACAACGATGTAAAATCGACAAGGTAATACAGCGAATTATTGATTGACGGATACCGAATAAAGATGTTTACGTGTTGTTGTGATTTTAAGCTTTGATCTTCTCTCAGTACTGTATCGTATTATGATACTGTGTTTCTGCTGAAGACGAATATAATGGATTTAATTATATAGTTATTATTTCAAACCGAGTCTTTCGACAAGTATGAGGTCCTTCACGCATCATATTGATTGATCAACAACGATGTAAAATCGACAAGGTAATACAGTGAATTATTGATTGACCGATACCGAATAAAGATTTTTACGTGTTGTTGTGATCTTTGATCTTCTCTCAGAACTGCATCGTATTATGATACTGTATTTGTGCTGAAGACGAATATAATGGATTTAATTATATAGTTACTGTTTCAGACCGAGTCTTTCGAAAAGTATGAGGTCCTTCACGCGTCATATTGATTGATCAACAACGATGTAAACTCGACAAGGTAGTACAGTGAATTATTGATTGACCGATACCGAATAAAGATGTTTACGTGTTGTTGTGATTTTAATCTTTGATCTTCTCTCAGTACTGTATCGTATTATGATACTGTATTTGTGCTGAAGTTGAATATAATGGATTTAATTATATAGTTATTGTTTCAGACCGAGTCTTTCGACAAGTATGAGGTCCTTTACGCATCATATTGATTGATCAACAGCGATGTAAACTCGACAAGGTAATAGTGTGAATTATTGATTGACGGATACCGAATAAAGATGTTTACGTGTTGTTGTGATTTCAATCTTTGATCTCTCAGTACTGTATCGTATTATGATACTGTGTTTCTGCTGAAGACGAATATAATGGAGTTAATTATATAGTTATTATTTCAAACCGAGTCTTTCGACAAGTATGAGGTCCTTCACGCATCATATTGATTGATTAACAACGATGTAAACTCGACAAGGTAATACAGTGAATTATTGATTGACCGATACCGAATAAAGATGTTTACGTGTTGTTTTGATTTTAATCTTTGATCTTCTCTCAGTACTGTATCGTATTATGATACTGTATTTCTGCTGAAGTTGAATATAATGGATTTAATTATATAGTTATTGTTTCAGACCGAGTCTTTCGACAAGTATGAGGTCCTTTACGCATCATATTGATTGATCAACAGCGATGTAAACTCGACAAGGTAATACAGTGAATTATTGATTGACCGATACCGAATAAAGATTTTTTACGTGTTGTTGTGATCTTTGATCTTCTCTTAGAACTGTATCGTATTATGATACTGTATTTGTGCTGAAGACGAATATAATGGATTTAATTATATAGTTACTGTTTCAGACCGAGTCTTTCGAAAAGTATGAGGACCTTCACGCGTCATATTGATTGATCAACAACGATGTAAACTCGACAAGGTAGTACAGTGAATTATTGATTGACCGATACCGAATAAAGATGTTTACGTGTTGTTTTGATTTTAATCTTTGATCTTCTCTCAGTACTGTATCGTATTATGATACTGTATTTCTGCTGAAGTTGAATATAATGGATTTAATTATATAGTTATTGTTTCAGACCGAGTCTTTCGACAAGTATGAGGTCCTTTACGCATCATATTGATTGATCAACAGCGATGTAAACTCGACAAGGTAATACAGTGAATTATTGATTGACCGATACCGAATAAAGATTTTTACGTGTTGTTGTGATCTTTGATCTTCTCTCAGAACTGTATCGTATTATGATACTGTATTTGTGCTGAAGACGAATATAATGGATTTAATTATATAGTTACTGTTTCAGACCGAGTCTTTCGAAAAGTATGAGGTACTTCACGCGTCATATTGATTGATCAACAACGATGTAAACTCGACAAGGTAGTACAGTGAATTATTGATTGACCGATACCGAATAAAGATGTTTACGTGTTGTTTTGATTTTAATCTTTGATCTTCTCTCAGTACTGTATCGTATTATGATACTGTATTTGTGCTGAAGTTGAATATAATGGATTTAATTATATAGTTATTGTTTCAGACCGAGTCTTTCGACAAGTATGAGGTCCTTTACGCATCATATTGATTGATCAACAGCGATGTAAACTCGACAAGGTAATAGAGTGAATTATTGATTGACCGATACCGAATAAAGATGTTTACGTGTTGTTTTGATTTTAATCTTTGATCTTCTCTCAGTACTGTATCGTATTATGATACTGTATTTGAGCTGAAGACGAATATAATGGATTTAATTATATAGTTACTGTTTCAGACCGAGTCTTTCGAAAAGTATGAGGTCCTTCACGCGTCATATTGATTGATCAACAACGATGTAAACTCGACAAGGTAGTACAGTGAATTATTGATTGACCGATACCGAATAAAGATGTTTACGTGTTGTTGTGATTTTAATCTTTGATCTTCTCTCAGTACTGTATCGTATTATGATACTGTATTTGTGCTGAAGTTGAATATAATGGATTTAATTATATAGTTATTGTTTCAGACCGAGTCTTTCGGCAAGTAAGAGGTCCTTCACGCATCATATTGATTGATCAACAACGATGTAAAATCGACAAGGTAATACAGTGAATTATTGATTGACGGATACCGAATAAAGATGTTTACGTGTTGTTGTGATTTTAATCTTTGATCTTCTCTCAGTACTGTATCGTATTATGATACTGTGTTTCTGCTGAAGACGAATATAATGGATTTAATTATATAGTTATTATTTCAAACCGAGTCTTTCGACAAGTATGAGGTCCTTCACGCATCATATTGATTGATCAACAACGATGTAAAATCGACAAGGTAATACAGCGAATTATTGATTGACGGATACCGAATAAAGATGTTTACGTGTTGTTGTGATTTTAAGCTTTGATCTCTCAGTACTGTATCGTATTATGATACTGTGTTTCTGCTGAAGACGAATATAATGGATTTAATTATATAGTTATTATTTCAAACCGAGTCTTTCGACAAGTATGAGGTCCTTCACGCATCATATTGATTGATCAACAACGATGTAAAATCGACAAGGTAATACAGTGAATTATTGATTGACGGATACCGAATAAAGATGTTTACGTGTTGTTGTGATTTTAATCTTTGATCTTCTCTCAGTACTGTATCGTATTATGATACTGTGTTTCTGCTGAAGACGAATATAATGGATTTAATTATATAGTTATTATTTCAAACCGAGTCTTTCGACAAGTATGAGGTCCTTCACGCATCATATTGATTGATCAACAACGATGTAAAATCGACAAGGTAATACAGCGAATTATTGATTGACGGATACCGAATAAAGATGTTTACGTGTTGTTGTGATTTTAAGCTTTGATCTTCTCTCAGTACTGTATCGTATTATGATACTGTGTTTCTGCTGAAGACGAATATAATGGATTTAATTATATAGTTATTATTTCAAACCGAGTCTTTCGACAAGTATGAGGTCCTTCACGCATCATATTGATTGATCAACAACGATGTAAAATCGACAAGGTAATACAGTGAATTATTGATTGACCGATACCGAATAAAGATTTTTACGTGTTGTTGTGATCTTTGATCTTCTCTCAGAACTGCATCGTATTATGATACTGTATTTGTGCTGAAGACGAATATAATGGATTTAATTATATAGTTACTGTTTCAGACCGAGTCTTTCGAAAAGTATGAGGTCCTTCACGCGTCATATTGATTGATCAACAACGATGTAAACTCGACAAGGTAGTACAGTGAATTATTGATTGACCGATACCGAATAAAGATGTTTACGTGTTGTTTTGATTTTAATCTTTGATCTTCTCTCAGTACTGTATCGTATTATGATACTGTATTTGTGCTGAAGTTGAATATAATGGATTTAATTATATAGTTATTGTTTCAGACCGAGTCTTTCGACAAGTATGAGGTCCTTTACGCATCATATTGATTGATCAACAGCGATGTAAACTCGACAAGGTAATACAGTGAATTATTGATTGACCGATACCGAATAAAGATTTTTACGTGTTGTTGTGATCTTTGATCTTCTCTCAGAACTGTATCGTATTATGATACTGTATTTGTGCTGAAGACGAATATAATGGATTTAATTATATAGTTATTATTTCAAACCGAGTCTTTCGGCAAGTAAGAGGTCCTTCACGCATCATATTGATTGATCAACAACGATGTAAAATCGACAAGGTAATACAGTGAATTATTGATTGACGGATACCGAATAAAGATGTTTACGTGTTGTTGTGATTTTAATCTTTGATCTTCTCTCAGTACTGTATCGTATTATGATACTGTGTTTCTGCTGAAGACGAATATAATGGATTTAATTATATAGTTATTATTTCAAACCAAGCATTGTCAAGCATTGTCAAGCAGTATTGTCAAGCAGGCCGATTGGACGAGCAACGTCAAGTTTTCGTGGGTTATTTGACTATTCTAATCAAGTTTCATATGCTGACGTTTTCTTGAATGGAGATGAATTCTCTCAGAAGCGAAAGGATAAATCTTGTGGATAAGAAGATTCCCCCTGTTTTGGCCCCTTCTGCATTTAATGTGCTGATAAGATAAATAATTGAATTGAATTGAATTTCAAACCGAGTCTTTCGACAAGTATGAGGTCCTTCACGCATCATATTGATTGATCAACAACGATGTAAAATCGACAAGGTAATACAGCGAATTATTGATTGACGGATACCGAATAAAGATGTTTACGTGTTGTTGTGATTTTAAGCTTTGATCTCTCAGTACTGTATCGTATTATGATACTGTGTTTCTGCTGAAGACGAATATAATGGATTTAATTATATAGTTATTATTTCAAACCGAGTCTTTCGACAAGTATGAGGTCCTTCACGCATCATATTGATTGATCAACAACGATGTAAAATCGACAAGGTAATACAGTGAATTATTGATTGACGGATACCGAATAAAGATGTTTACGTGTTGTTGTGATTTTAATCTTTGATCTTCTCTCAGTACTGTATCGTATTATGATACTGTGTTTCTGCTGAAGACGAATATAATGGATTTAATTATATAGTTATTATTTCAAACCGAGTCTTTCGACAAGTATGAGGTCCTTCACGCATCATATTGATTGATCAACAACGATGTAAAATCGACAAGGTAATACAGCGAATTATTGATTGACGGATACCGAATAAAGATGTTTACGTGTTGTTGTGATTTTAAGCTTTGATCTTCTCTCAGTACTGTATCGTATTATGATACTGTGTTTCTGCTGAAGACGAATATAATGGATTTAATTATATAGTTATTATTTCAAACCGAGTCTTTCGACAAGTATGAGGTCCTTCACGCATCATATTGATTGATCAACAACGATGTAAAATCGACAAGGTAATACAGTGAATTATTGATTGACGGATACCGAATAAAGATGTTTACGTGTTGTTGTGATTTTAATCTTTGATCTTCTCTCAGTACTGTATCGTATTATGATACTGTGTTTCTGCTGAAGACGAATATAATGGATTTAATTATATAGTTATTATTTCAAACCGAGTCTTTCGACAAGTATGAGGTCCTTCACGCATCATATTGATTGATCAACAACGATGTAAAATCGACAAGGTAATACAGCGAATTATTGATTGACGGATACCGAATAAAGATGTTTACGTGTTGTTGTGATTTTAAGCTTTGATCTTCTCTCAGTACTGTATCGTATTATGATACTGTGTTTCTGCTGAAGACGAATATAATGGATTTAATTATATAGTTATTATTTCAAACCGAGTCTTTCGACAAGTATGAGGTCCTTCACGCATCATATTGATTGATCAACAACGATGTAAAATCGACAAGGTAATACAGTGAATTATTGATTGACCGATACCGAATAAAGATTTTTACGTGTTGTTGTGATCTTTGATCTTCTCTCAGAACTGCATCGTATTATGATACTGTATTTGTGCTGAAGACGAATATAATGGATTTAATTATATAGTTACTGTTTCAGACCGAGTCTTTCGAAAAGTATGAGGTCCTTCACGCGTCATATTGATTGATCAACAACGATGTAAACTCGACAAGGTAGTACAGTGAATTATTGATTGACCGATACCGAATAAAGATGTTTACGTGTTGTTTTGATTTTAATCTTTGATCTTCTCTCAGTACTGTATCGTATTATGATACTGTATTTGTGCTGAAGTTGAATATAATGGATTTAATTATATAGTTATTGTTTCAGACCGAGTCTTTCGACAAGTATGAGGTCCTTTACGCATCATATTGATTGATCAACAGCGATGTAAACTCGACAAGGTAATACAGTGAATTATTGATTGACCGATACCGAATAAAGATTTTTACGTGTTGTTGTGATCTTTGATCTTCTCTCAGAACTGTATCGTATTATGATACTGTATTTGTGCTGAAGACGAATATAATGGATTTAATTATATAGTTACTGTTTCAGACCGAGTCTTTCGAAAAGTATGAGGTCCTTCACGCGTCATATTGATTGATCAACAACGATGTAAACTCGACAAGGTAATAGAGTGAATTATTGATTGACCGATACCGAATAAAGATTTTTACGTGTTGATGTGATCTTTGATCTTCTCTCAGTACTGTATCGTATTATGATACTGTATTTGTGCTGAAGACGAATATAATGGATTTAATTATATAGTTACTGTTTCAGACCGAGTCTTTCGAAAAGTATGAGGACCTTCACGCGTCATATTGATTGATCAACAACGATGTAAACTCGACAAGGTAGTACAGTGAATTATTGATTGACCGATACCGAATAAAGATGTTTACGTGTTGTTTTGATTTTAATCTTTGATCTTCTCTCAGTACTGTATCGTATTATGATACTGTATTTCTGCTGAAGTTGAATATAATGGATTTAATTATATAGTTATTGTTTCAGACCGAGTCTTTCGACAAGTATGAGGTCCTTTACGCATCATATTGATTGATCAACAGCGATGTAAACTCGACAAGGTAATACAGTGAATTATTGATTGACCGATACCGAATAAAGATTTTTACGTGTTGTTGTGATCTTTGATCTTCTCTCAGAACTGTATCGTATTATGATACTGTATTTGTGCTGAAGACGAATATAATGGATTTAATTACATAGTTACTGTTTCAGACCGAGTCTTTCGAAAAGTATGAGGTCCTTCACGCGTCATATTGATTGATCAACAACGATGTAAACTCGACAAGGTAGTACAGTGAATTATTGATTGACCGATACCGAATAAAGATGTTTACGTGTTGTTTTGATTTTAATCTTTGATCTTCTCTCAGTACTGTATCGTATTATGATACTGTATTTGTGCTGAAGTTGAATATAATGGATTTAATTATATAGTTATTGTTTCAGACCGAGTCTTTCGACAAGTATGAGGTCCTTTACGCATCATATTGATTGATCAACAGCGATGTAAACTCGACAAGGTAATAGAGTGAATTATTGATTGACCGATACCGAATAAAGATGTTTACGTGTTGTTTTGATTTTAATCTTTGATCTTCTCTCAGTACTGTATCGTATTATGATACTGTATTTGAGCTGAAGACGAATATAATGGATTTAATTATATAGTTACTGTTTCAGACCGAGTCTTTCGAAAAGTATGAGGTCCTTCACGCGTCATATTGATTGATCAACAACGATGTAAACTCGACAAGGTAGTACAGTGAATTATTGATTGACCGATACCGAATAAAGATGTTTACGTGTTGTTGTGATTTTAATCTTTGATCTTCTCTCAGTACTGTATCGTATTATGATACTGTATTTGTGCTGAAGTTGAATATAATGGATTTAATTATATAGTTATTGTTTCAGACCGAGTCTTTCGACAAGTATGAGGTCCTTTACGCATCATATTGATTGATCAACAGCGATGTAAACTCGACAAGGTAATACAGTGAATTATTGATTGACCGATACCGAATAAAGATTTTTACGTGTTGTTGTGATCTTTGATCTTCTCTCAGAACTGTATCGTATTATGATACTGTATTTGTGCTGAAGACGAATATAATGGATTTAATTATATAGTTACTGTTTCAGACCGAGTCTTTCGAAAAGTATGAGGTACTTCACGCGTCATATTGATTGATCAACAACGATGTAAACTCGACAAGGTAGTACAGTGAATTATTGATTGACCGATACCGAATAAAGATGTTTACGTGTTGTTTTGATTTTAATCTTTGATCTTCTCTCAGTACTGTATCGTATTATGATACTGTATTTGTGCTGAAGTTGAATATAATGGATTTAATTATATAGTTATTGTTTCAGACCGAGTCTTTCGGCAAGTAAGAGGTCCTTCACGCATCATATTGATTGATCAACAACGATGTAAAATCGACAAGGTAATACAGTGAATTATTGATTGACGGATACCGAATAAAGATGTTTACGTGTTGTTGTGATTTTAATCTTTGATCTTCTCTCAGTACTGTATCGTATTATGATACTGTGTTTCTGCTGAAGACGAATATAATGGATTTAATTATATAGTTATTATTTCAAACCGAGTCTTTCGACAAGTAAGAGGTCCTTCACGCATCATATTGATTGATCAACAACGATGTAAAATCGACAAGGTAATACAGTGAATTATTGATTGACGGATACCGAATAAAGATGTTTACGTGTTGTTGTGATTTTAATCTTTGATCTTCTCTCAGTACTGTATCGTATTATGATACTGTGTTTCTGCTGAAGACGAATATAATGGATTTAATTATATAGTTATTATTTCAAACCGAGTCTTTCGACAAGTATGAGGTCCTTCACGCATCATATTGATTGATCAACAACGATGTAAAATCGACAAGGTAATACAGCGAATTATTGATTGACGGATACCGAATAAAGATGTTTACGTGTTGTTGTGATTTTAAGCTTTGATCTTCTCTCAGTACTGTATCGTATTATGATACTGTGTTTCTGCTGAAGACGAATATAATGGATTTAATTATATAGTTATTATTTCAAACCGAGTCTTTCGACAAGTATGAGGTCCTTCACGCATCATATTGATTGATCAACAACGATGTAAAATCGACAAGGTAATACAGTGAATTATTGATTGACCGATACCGAATAAAGATTTTTACGTGTTGTTGTGATCTTTGATCTTCTCTCAGAACTACATCGTATTATGATACTGTATTTGTGCTGAAGACGAATATAATGGATTTAATTATATAGTTACTGTTTCAGACCGAGTCTTTCGAAAAGTATGAGGTCCTTCACGCGTCATATTGATTGATCAACAACGATGTAAACTCGACAAGGTAGTACAGTGAATTATTGATTGACCGATACCGAATAAAGATGTTTACGTGTTGTTTTGATTTTAATCTTTGATCTTCTCTCAGTACTGTATCGTATTATGATACTGTATTTGTGCTGAAGTTGAATATAATGGATTTAATTATATAGTTATTGTTTCAGACCGAGTCTTTCGACAAGTATGAGGTCCTTTACGCATCATATTGATTGATCAACAGCGATGTAAACTCGACAAGGTAATACAGTGAATTATTGATTGACCGATACCGAATAAAGATTTTTACGTGTTGTTGTGATCTTTGATCTTCTCTCAGAACTGTATCGTATTATGATACTGTATTTGTGCTGAAGACGAATATAATGGATTTAATTATATAGTTACTGTTTCAGACCGAGTCTTTCGAAAAGTATGAGGTCCTTCACGCGTCATATTGATTGATCAACAACGATGTAAACTCGACAAGGTAATAGAGTGAATTATTGATTGACCGATACCGAATAAAGATGTTTACGTGTTGTTTTGATTTTAATCTTTGATCTTCTCTCAGTACTGTATCGTATTATGATACTGTATTTGTGCTGAAGTTGAATATAATGGATTTAATTATATAGTTATTGTTTCAGACCGAGTCTTTCGAAAAGTATGAGGTCCTTCACGCGTCATATTGATTGATCAACAACGATGTAAAATCGACAAGGTAATACAGTGAATTATTGATTGACGGATACCGAATAAAGATGTTTACGTGTTGTTGTGATTTTAATCTTTGATCTTCTCTCAGTACTGTATCGTATTATGATACTGAGTTTCTGCTGAAGACGAATATAATGGATTTAATTATATAGTTATTATTTCAAACCGAGTCTTTCGACAAGTATGAGGTCCTTCACGCATCATATTGATTGATCAACAACGATGTAAAATCGACAAGGTAATACAGCGAATTATTGATTGACGGATACCGAATAAAGATGTTTACGTGTTGTTGTGATTTTAATCTTTGATCTCTCAGTACTGTATCGTATTATGATACTGTGTTTCTGCTGAAGACGAATATAATGGATTTAATTATATAGTTATTGTTTCAGACCGAGTCTTTCGAAAAGTATGAGGTCCTTCACGCGTCATATTGATTGATCAACAACGATGTAAAATCGACAAGGTAATACAGTGAATTATTGATTGACGGATACCGAATAAAGATGTTTACGTGTTGTTGTGATTTTAATCTTTGATCTTCTCTCAGTACTGTATCGTATTATGATACTGAGTTTCTGCTGAAGACGAATATAATGGATTTAATTATATAGTTATTATTTCAAACCGAGTCTTTCGACAAGTATGAGGTCCTTCACGCATCATATTGATTGATCAACAACGATGTAAAATCGACAAGGTAATACAGCGAATTATTGATTGACGGATACCGAATAAAGATGTTTACGTGTTGTTGTGATTTTAAGCTTTGATCTCTCAGTACTGTATCGTATTATGATACTGCGTTTCTGCTGAAGACGAATATAATGGATTTAATTATATAGTTATTATTTCAAACCGAGTCTTTCGACTAGTATGAGGTCCTTCACGCATCATATTGATTGATCAACAACGATGTAAAATCGACAAGGTAATACAGTGAATTATTGATTGACCGATACCGAATAAAGATGTTTACGTGTTGTTGTGATTTTAATCTTTGATCTTCTCTCAGTACTGTATCGTATTATGATACTGTATTTGTGCTGAAGTTGAATATAATGGATTTAATTATATAGTTATTGTTTCAGACCGAGTCTTTAGACAAGTAAGAGGTCCTTCACGCATCATATTGATTGATCAACAACGATGTAAACTCGACAAGGTAGTACAGTGAATTATTGATTGACCGATACCGAATAAAGATTTTTACGTGTTGTTGTGATCTTTGATCTTCTCTCAGAACTGTATCGTATTATGATACTGTATTTGTGCTGAAGACGAATATAATGGATTTAATTATATAGTTACTGTTTCAGACCGAGTCTTTCGAAAAGTATGAGGTCCTTCACGCGTCATATTGATTGATCAACAACGATGTAAACTCGACAAGGTAATAGAGTGAATTATTGATTGACCGATACCGAATAAAGATGTTTACGTGTTGTTTTGATTTTAATCTTTGATCTTCTCTCAGTACTGTATCGTATTATGATACTGTATTTGTGCTGAAGTTGAATATAATGGATTTAATTATATAGTTATTGTTTCAGACCGAGTCTTTCGAAAAGTATGAGGTCCTTCACGCGTCATATTGATTGATCAACAACGATGTAAAATCGACAAGGTAATACAGTGAATTATTGATTGACGGATACCGAATAAAGATGTTTACGTGTTGTTGTGATTTTAATCTTTGATCTTCTCTCAGTACTGTATCGTATTATGATACTGAGTTTCTGCTGAAGACGAATATAATGGATTTAATTATATAGTTATTATTTCAAACCGAGTCTTTCGACAAGTATGAGGTCCTTCACGCATCATATTGATTGATCAACAACGATGTAAAATCGACAAGGTAATACAGCGAATTATTGATTGACGGATACCGAATAAAGATGTTTACGTGTTGTTGTGATTTTAATCTTTGATCTCTCAGTACTGTATCGTATTATGATACTGTGTTTCTGCTGAAGACGAATATAATGGATTTAATTATATAGTTATTGTTTCAGACCGAGTCTTTCGAAAAGTATGAGGTCCTTCACGCGTCATATTGATTGATCAACAACGATGTAAAATCGACAAGGTAATACAGTGAATTATTGATTGACGGATACCGAATAAAGATGTTTACGTGTTGTTGTGATTTTAATCTTTGATCTTCTCTCAGTACTGTATCGTATTATGATACTGAGTTTCTGCTGAAGACGAATATAATGGATTTAATTATATAGTTATTATTTCAAACCGAGTCTTTCGACAAGTATGAGGTCCTTCACGCATCATATTGATTGATCAACAACGATGTAAAATCGACAAGGTAATACAGCGAATTATTGATTGACGGATACCGAATAAAGATGTTTACGTGTTGTTGTGATTTTAAGCTTTGATCTCTCAGTACTGTATCGTATTATGATACTGCGTTTCTGCTGAAGACGAATATAATGGATTTAATTATATAGTTATTATTTCAAACCGAGTCTTTCGACTAGTATGAGGTCCTTCACGCATCATATTGATTGATCAACAACGATGTAAAATCGACAAGGTAATACAGTGAATTATTGATTGACCGATACCGAATAAAGATGTTTACGTGTTGTTGTGATTTTAATCTTTGATCTTCTCTCAGTACTGTATCGTATTATGATACTGTATTTGTGCTGAAGTTGAATATAATGGATTTAATTATATAGTTATTGTTTCAGACCGAGTCTTTAGACAAGTAAGAGGTCCTTCACGCATCATATTGATTGATCAACAACGATGTAAAATCGACAAGGTAATACAGTGAATTATTGATTGACGGATACCGAATAAAGATGTTTACGTGTTGTTGTGATTTTAATCTTTGATCTTCTCTCAGTACTGTATCGTATTATGATACTGTGTTTCTGCTGAAGACGAATATAATGGATTTAATTATATAGTTATTATTTCAAACCGAGTCTTTCGACAAGTATGAGGTCCTTCACGCATCATATTGATTGATCAACAACGATGTAAAATCGACAAGGTAATACAGCGAATTATTGATTGACGGATACCGAATAAAGATGTTTACGTGTTGTTGTGATTTTAATCTTTGATCTCTCAGTACTGTATCGTATTATGATACTGTGTTTCTGCTGAAGACGAATATAATGGATTTAATTATATAGTTATTGTTTCAGACCGAGTCTTTCGAAAAGTATGAGGTCCTTCACGCGTCATATTGATTGATCAACAACGATGTAAAATCGACAAGGTAATACAGTGAATTATTGATTGACGGATACCGAATAAAGATGTTTACGTGTTGTTGTGATTTTAATCTTTGATCTTCTCTCAGTACTGTATCGTATTATGATACTGAGTTTCTGCTGAAGACGAATATAATGGATTTAATTATATAGTTATTATTTCAAACCGAGTCTTTCGACAAGTATGAGGTCCTTCACGCATCATATTGATTGATCAACAACGATGTAAAATCGACAAGGTAATACAGCGAATTATTGATTGACGGATACCGAATAAAGATGTTTACGTGTTGTTGTGATTTTAAGCTTTGATCTCTCAGTACTGTATCGTATTATGATACTGCGTTTCTGCTGAAGACGAATATAATGGATTTAATTATATAGTTATTATTTCAAACCGAGTCTTTCGACTAGTATGAGGTCCTTCACGCATCATATTGATTGATCAACAACGATGTAAAATCGACAAGGTAATACAGTGAATTATTGATTGACCGATACCGAATAAAGATGTTTACGTGTTGTTGTGATTTTAATCTTTGATCTTCTCTCAGTACTGTATCGTATTATGATACTGTATTTGTGCTGAAGTTGAATATAATGGATTTAATTATATAGTTATTGTTTCAGACCGAGTCTTTAGACAAGTAAGAGGTCCTTCACGCATCATATTGATTGATCAACAACGATGTAAAATCGACAAGGTAATACAGTGAATTATTGATTGACGGATACCGAATAAAGATGTTTACGTGTTGTTGTGATTTTAATCTTTGATCTTCTCTCAGTACTGTATCGTATTATGATACTGTGTTTCTGCTGAAGACGAATATAATGGATTTAATTATATAGTTATTATTTCAAACCGAGTCTTTCGACAAGTATGAGGTCCTTCACGCATCATATTGATTGATCAACAACGATGTAAAATCGACAAGGTAATACAGCGAATTATTGATTGACGGATACCGAATAAAGATGTTTACGTGTTGTTGTGATTTTAAGCTTTGATCTCTCAGTATTGTATCGTATTATGATACTGTGTTTCTGCTGAAGACGAATATAATGGATTTAATTATATAGTTATTATTTCAAACCGAGTCTTTCGACAAGTATGAGGTCCTTCACGCATCATATTGATTGATCAACAACGATGTAAAATCGACAAGGTAATACAGTGAATTATTGATTGACCGATACCGAATAAAGATGTTTACGTGTTGTTGTGATTTTAATCTTTGATCTTCTCTCAGTACTGTATCGTATTATGATACTGTATTTGTGCTGAAGTTGAATATAATGGATTTAATTATATAGTTATTGTTTCAGACCGAGTCTTTCGACAAGTAAGAGGTCCTTCACGCATCATATTGATTGATCAACAACGATGTAAAATCGACAAGGTAATACAGTGAATTATTGATTGACGGATACCGAATAAAGATGTTTACGTGTTGTTGTGATTTTAATCTTTGATCTTCTCTCAGTACTGTATCGTATTATGATACTGTGTTTCTGCTGAAGACGAATATAATGGATTTAATTATATAGTTATTATTTCAAACCGAGTCTTTCGACAAGTATGAGGTCCTTCACGCATCATATTGATTGATCAACAACGATGTAAAATCGACAAGGTAATACAGCGAATTATTGATTGACGGATACCGAATAAAGATGTTTACGTGTTGTTGTGATTTTAAGCTTTGATCTCTCAGTACTGTATCGTATTATGATACTGTGTTTCTGCTGAAGACGAATATAATGGATTTAATTATATAGTTATTATTTCAAACCGAGTCTTTCGACAAGTATGAGGTCCTTCACGCATCATATTGATTGATCAACAACGATGTAAAATCGACAAGGTAATACAGCGAATTATTGATTGACGGATACCGAATAAAGATGTTTACGTGTTGTTGTGATTTTAAGCTTTGATCTCTCAGTACTGTATCGTATTATGATACTGCGTTTCTGCTGAAGACGAATATAATGGATTTAATTATATAGTTATTATTTCAAACCGAGTCTTTCGACAAGTATGAGGTCCTTCACGCATCATATTGATTGATCAACAACGATGTAAAATCGACAAGGTAATACAGTGAATTATTGATTGACCGATACCGAATAAAGATGTTTACGTGTTGTTGTGATTTTAATCTTTGATCTTCTCTCAGTACTGTATCGTATTATGATACTGTATTTGTGCTGAAGTTGAATATAATGGATTTAATTATATAGTTATTGTTTCAGACCGAGTCTTTCGACAAGTAAGAGGTCCTTCACGCATCATATTGATTGATCAACAACGATGTAAAATCGACAAGGTAATACAGTGAATTATTGATTGACGGATACCGAATAAAGATGTTTACGTGTTGTTGTGATTTTAATCTTTGATCTTCTCTCAGTACTGTATCGTATTATGATACTGTGTTTCTGCTGAAGACGAATATAATGGATTTAATTATATAGTTATTATTTCAAACCGAGTCTTTCGACAAGTATGAGGTCCTTCACGCATCATATTGATTGATCAACAACGATGTAAAATCGACAAGGTAATACAGCGAATTATTGATTGACGGATACCGAATAAAGATGTTTACGTGTTGTTGTGATTTTAAGCTTTGATCTCTCAGTACTGTATCGTATTATGATACTGTGTTTCTGCTGAAGACGAATATAATGGATTTAATTATATAGTTATTATTTCAAACCGAGTCTTTCGACAAGTATGAGGTCCTTCACGCATCATATTGATTGATCAACAACGATGTAAAATCGACAAGGTAATACAGTGAATTATTGATTGACCGATACCGAATAAAGATGTTTACGTGTTGTTGTGATTTTAATCTTTGATCTTCTCTCAGTACTGTATCGTATTATGATACTGTATTTGTGCTGAAGTTGAATATAATGGATTTAATTATATAGTTATTGTTTCAGACCGAGTCTTTCGACAAGTAAGAGGTCCTTCACGCATCATATTGATTGATCAACAACGATGTAAAATCGACAAGGTAATACAGTGAATTATTGATTGACGGATACCGAATAAAGATGTTTACGTGTTGTTGTGATTTTAATCTTTGATCTTCTCTCAGTACTGTATCGTATTATGATACTGTGTTTCTGCTGAAGACGAATATAATGGATTTAATTATATAGTTATTATTTCAAACCGAGTCTTTCGACAAGTATGAGGTCCTTCACGCATCATATTGATTGATCAACAACGATGTAAAATCGACAAGGTAATACAGCGAATTATTGATTGACGGATACCGAATAAAGATGTTTACGTGTTGTTGTGATTTTAATCTTTGATCTTCTCTCAGTACTGTATCGTATTATGATACTGTGTTTCTGCTGAAGACGAATATAATGGATTTAATTATATAGTTATTATTTCAAACCGAGTCTTTCGACAAGTATGAGGTCCTTCACGCATCATATTGATTGATCAACAACGATGTAAAATCGACAAGGTAATACAGCGAATTATTGATTGACGGATACCGAATAAAGATGTTTACGTGTTGTTGTGATTTTAAGCTTTGATCTCTCAGTACTGTATCGTATTATGATACTGTGTTTCTGCTGAAGACGAATATAATGGATTTAATTATATAGTTATTATTTCAAACCGAGTCTTTCGACAAGTATGAGGTCCTTCACGCATCATATTGATTGATCAACAACGATGTAAAATCGACAAGGTAATACAGCGAATTATTGATTGACGGATACCGAATAAAGATGTTTACGTGTTGTTGTGATTTTAAGCTTTGATCTCTCAGTACTGTATCGTATTATGATACTGCGTTTCTGCTGAAGACGAATATAATGGATTTAATTATATAGTTATTATTTCAAACCGAGTCTTTCGACAAGTATGAGGTCCTTCACGCATCATATTGATTGATCAACAACGATGTAAAATCGACAAGGTAATACAGTGAATTATTGATTGACCGATACCGAATAAAGATGTTTACGTGTTGTTGTGATTTTAATCTTTGATCTTCTCTCAGTACTGTATCGTATTATGATACTGTATTTGTGCTGAAGTTGAATATAATGGATTTAATTATATAGTTATTGTTTCAGACCGAGTCTTTCGACAAGTAAGAGGTCCTTCACGCATCATATTGATTGATCAACAACGATGTAAAATCGACAAGGTAATACAGTGAATTATTGATTGACGGATACCGAATAAAGATGTTTACGTGTTGTTGTGATTTTAATCTTTGATCTTCTCTCAGTACTGTATCGTATTATGATACTGTGTTTCTGCTGAAGACGAATATAATGGATTTAATTATATAGTTATTATTTCAAACCGAGTCTTTCGACAAGTATGAGGTCCTTCACGCATCATATTGATTGATCAACAACGATGTAAAATCGACAAGGTAATACAGCGAATTATTGATTGACGGATACCGAATAAAGATGTTTACGTGTTGTTGTGATTTTAAGCTTTGATCTCTCAGTACTGTATCGTATTATGATACTGTGTTTCTGCTGAAGACGAATATAATGGATTTAATTATATAGTTATTATTTCAAACCGAGTCTTTCGACAAGTATGAGGTCCTTCACGCATCATATTGATTGATCAACAACGATGTAAAATCGACAAGGTAATACAGTGAATTATTGATTGACCGATACCGAATAAAGATGTTTACGTGTTGTTGTGATTTTAATCTTTGATCTTCTCTCAGTACTGTATCGTATTATGATACTGTATTTGTGCTGAAGTTGAATATAATGGATTTAATTATATAGTTATTGTTTCAGACCGAGTCTTTCGACAAGTAAGAGGTCCTTCACGCATCATATTGATTGATCAACAACGATGTAAAATCGACAAGGTAATACAGTGAATTATTGATTGACGGATACCGAATAAAGATGTTTACGTGTTGTTGTGATTTTAATCTTTGATCTTCTCTCAGTACTGTATCGTATTATGATACTGTGTTTCTGCTGAAGACGAATATAATGGATTTAATTATATAGTTATTATTTCAAACCGAGTCTTTCGACAAGTATGAGGTCCTTCACGCATCATATTGATTGATCAACAACGATGTAAAATCGACAAGGTAATACAGCGAATTATTGATTGACGGATACCGAATAAAGATGTTTACGTGTTGTTGTGATTTTAAGCTTTGATCTCTCAGTACTGTATCGTATTATGATACTGTGTTTCTGCTGAAGACGAATATAATGGATTTAATTATATAGTTATTATTTCAAACCGAGTCTTTCGACAAGTATGAGGTCCTTCACGCATCATATTGATTGATCAACAACGATGTAAAATCGACAAGGTAATACAGTGAATTATTGATTGACCGATACCGAATAAAGATGTTTACGTGTTGTTGTGATTTTAATCTTTGATCTTCTCTCAGTACTGTATCGTATTATGATACTGTATTTGTGCTGAAGTTGAATATAATGGATTTAATTATATAGTTATTGTTTCAGACCGAGTCTTTCGACAAGTAAGAGGTCCTTCACGCATCATATTGATTGATCAACAACGATGTAAAATCGACAAGGTAATACAGTGAATTATTGATTGACGGATACCGAATAAAGATGTTTACGTGTTGTTGTGATTTTAATCTTTGATCTTCTCTCAGTACTGTATCGTATTATGATACTGTGTTTCTGCTGAAGACGAATATAATGGATTTAATTATATAGTTATTATTTCAAACCGAGTCTTTCGACAAGTATGAGGTCCTTCACGCATCATATTGATTGATCAACAACGATGTAAAATCGACAAGGTAATACAGCGAATTATTGATTGACGGATACCGAATAAAGATGTTTACGTGTTGTTGTGATTTTAAGCTTTGATCTCTCAGTACTGTATCGTATTATGATACTGTGTTTCTGCTGAAGACGAATATAATGGATTTAATTATATAGTTATTATTTCAAACCGAGTCTTTCGACAAGTATGAGGTCCTTCACGCATCATATTGATTGATCAACAACGATATAAAATCGACAAGGTAATACAGTGAATTATTGATTGACCGATACCGAATAAAGATGTTTACGTGTTGTTGTGATTTTAATCTTTGATCTTCTCTCAGTACTGTATCGTATTATGATACTGTGTTTCTGCTGAAGACGAATATAATGGATTTAATTATATAGTTATTATTTCAAACCGAGTCTTTCGACAAGTATGAGGTCCTTCACGCATCATATTGATTGATCAACAACGATGTAAAATCGACAAGGTAATACAGCGAATTATTGATTGACGGATACCGAATAAAGATGTTTACGTGTTGTTGTGATTTTAAGCTTTGATCTCTCAGTACTGTATATATTATATTTATATTTTATCTACATGCACACGCATGCAACGACACATGAAAATTATATGAACAAAAATAAATAGGTGATGATAATGACTTCGCTATCTAGAAGAAAGAAATAAAATGAAAGGTGACTCGGGGCGGGGGTGGGGGGGGGGTGAAAGGGATCTCCATACTTGATCAGTGGTCCCATTCGTAGATTATCTTGATTGCACATGGAGCGTGAGCAAGGAGCAGTGGACGAGGCTGCATGGAATGAACAGTGGATGAGGCTGCATGGTAACCGTGAGGATTCGGTTATTGTAGATAGTTGAGATGACCAAGACCAAAGATCAGAATGGAGATAAGCAACAAGGTGGAATGGGTAGGTGCTAAAGGAAGAGTAAAAACAATACTTTACACAGAAATGAGATCACTTAATACATTCGAATGTAACAATAGAGATCTGAATTGTCTATGGGAAGAACTAGAAATAATGTGAGGGGGTAACTTCTTGAAAAGTCTACTGGTTCTTAAAGCGAAAGAATGATAACGACAAGTGACACGAGTAAATTCTATATGAATGGCAAAAGTATTGATTCGAGATCTAACCGGTCTAAATGAATACATAGAGGACATGGCTATATTAACTTCCCCTGTCATGATCTGTCTCGCCAGGACAAGATCGTTTAGTGTTCTACGCTCAGAGAGAGGCCGCAAGTTCAAAACATGCAACCGATCGATATATGAAGGCAGAGAGAGAGGATATGAGGAAGAAGGGAAACAACGGTAAAATAGAATACGAGTGAACAATTCTTGGACTTTTTCTAATTTACGAATGTCTTTGGAGAGGTATGGGTTCCAGAAAGGGGAAGCGAATTCAAGATGGGGAAGGACATAAGTACGAAAACATTTAAGAAGAATAATTGGACAATCAACAGAGACTGCCTTTAAAAGGATATGAAGAGCAATTTGGGCCTTATGTACACGATCATCAACAGAGAGAGATCTACCGAGGGATGAGTCAACTTGTACTCCGAGATCTCTAGAATGGCTAACAGGAGTAAGAATTATATTATTGATTGTGTATGAACGGGAAAGGGAATGACTACCAATGTGAAGATGGGTACATTTAGGAGCTGAAAGTTGTAGTTGATTAGATTGAGTCCATGAGAAAATGGCATCTAAGGCGCTTTGGAATTGATTTGTATGACTAACATAGGTAGTAGAATCATAAGAGGTATAGAGCTTAATATCGTCAGCATATGCTTGAATGAAAACGGCTGAAAGATTTGTGATTGAGGAGGAAATATCAGCGATGTACAGGATAAACAGAATAGGACCAAGAACAGACCCCTGAGGGACTCCAGAGAGAACAGGAAAACTATCAGAAAATAAATCATCTAAGCGAACAGAAAACGTGCGATCAGTAAGGAAAGAGATAATCCATGACAAGAGTTGTCCGGATATACCGTAATGAAAGCACTTATCGATTAATTTAGAGAAAGGGACACTATCAAAGGCACGAGAGAAATCAAGATAAGCCACGTCAATAGATTCCTTACGAGAAAGAGCCGAGGACCAGTCGTTTTCACATTGAAGTAGATTGGTAACAACAGATGCACCACTTCTAAAACCATGTTGATAATCCGGAATAATGTTACATGAAACAAGATAAGGAACAAGTTTTGATTTCACCAAACGTTCCATGGTCTTAGATGCAGCAGACAAAATAGAGATAGGCCTATATGAGGAAGGGGAGCTATGATCTTTGCCAGGTTTGGGCAAAGGCGTAATAAGTGAGTGTTTCCATATTTTAGGAACAGATCCGGAAATAATGCTAAGATTGTAGATATCACAAAGCGGGAGTGCAAGAGAAGAAGCGCACTTGGAGAAAATTATTTGAGGAATAGAATCAGCACCCATAGACCCTGATGGTTTGAGTTTCTTGAGGGCTTTGTGAACTTCAAATGGGAGGAAAGATATATAGGGCGATGTAAACAATAAATTTTGGCAAACTTGTGCTTTTTGCAGGTGTGTGACAACGGCAAACGATTGACAACTTTATCGGAGAAATTTGTTGTCAGACTTCAAAAAGTAGAACGATTGTAGTCAATGTATGAAATAAATAAATGTGGCAACAGATAGTGGCTATTTTGTAGACAGACAAGAAAACTGAGGATGATACATGTCAGAAAACATTAGTTCAGCCTCTGTAATAGCGCGGCAACAATGAATGGCTAATCACGTTTTCCAACTTATAAAGAGGGCGAGGCGGATGCCAGGCGGGTTTGGTGGGCTGCATTAGAGAGGGTGTGCGTGCGAGATGGCATCAAATGATTCTCTCTGCTACACTCTCCGCCGCGTCACCAAACCTGTCTGAGGTGCGCCGCTCTGACTAATGAACTATCGTCTCATTATTATGAGGATGTGAAAATGCACCAAAAAATGGAATGACTAGAGAAATGTGCTTCTTTCTATTCAGACAACAAAAAATATTCGTTTTGATGTCAATGAGAAGGCAAGAATCGATTGACATCAAAAAGAAGATTTTTTGTTGTCTGACTAGAAAGAAGCACATTTCTCTGGTCATGACTTGTATCATCCTCATTTTTCTTGTCTGTCAACAGTTCATTCATTAATTGCAACCACAAGACACATTGACAACAATCTGTATTAAATTTGATGTCTGACTGCAATTGGGTGCGATAAAGTTGTCAATCCTTGTCACGCACCTGCAAAAAGCACAAGTTTGCCACAATTTATTGTTTACATCACCCTATATTAGAAAGAGAAGGAGACTGAGAGGAATAGGGGTTATGAGGGAAAGATAGAGGAATACCATTGTCAATCGTGAAACTGGAAGCAAATTCACTAGCAAGCAAATTGGCTTTTTCATAAGTGCCAGTGAAGGATTCACCAGAATTATTGATGAGAACCTTAGGAGATATTGATTTAGGACGAGTGAGTGAGGAGATATGTCTATAAAGATCTTTGGAGCGAGACAACTTTTTGCGCTCACAAAATTTGTTCCATTTATTGATTTGTTTCAAAAGGTTGTTACTGCATTGGTCATAGAGATTGCGTACGACTGGTATGTGAATCTTTGGAAATCGTATTATGATACTGTATTTGTGCTGAAGACGAATATAATGGATTTAATTATATAGTTACTGTTTCAGACCGAGTCTTTCGATAAGTATGAGGTCCTTCACGCATCATATTGATTGATCAACAACGATGTAAAATCGACAAGGTAATACAGTGAATTATTGATTGACGGATACCGAATAAAGATGTTTACGTGTTGTTGTGATTTTAATCTTTGATCTTCTCTCAGTACTGTATCGTATTATGATACTGTGTTTCTGCTGAAGACGAATATAATGGATTTAATTATATAGTTATTATTTCAAACCGAGTCTTTCGACAAGTATGAGGTCCTTCACGCATCATATTGATTGATCAACAACGATGTAAACTCGACAAGGTAGTACAGTGAATTATTGATTGACCGATACCGAATAAAGATGTTTACGTGTTGTTGTGATTTTAAGCTTTGATCTCTCAGTACTGTATCGTATTATGATACTGTGTTTCTGCTGAAGACGAATATAATGGATTTAATTATATAGTTATTATTTCAAACCGAGTCTTTCGACAAGTATGAGGTCCTTCACGCATCATATTGATTGATCAACAACGATATAAAATCGACAAGGTAATACAGTGAATTATTGATTGACCGATACCGAATAAAGATGTTTACGTGTTGTTGTGATTTTAATCTTTGATCTTCTCTCAGTACTGTATCGTATTATGATACTGTGTTTCTGCTGAAGACGAATATAATGGATTTAATTATATAGTTATTATTTCAAACCGAGTCTTTCGACAAGTATGAGGTCCTTCACGCATCATATTGATTGATCAACAACGATGTAAAATCGACAAGGTAATACAGCGAATTATTGATTGACGGATACCGAATAAAGATGTTTACGTGTTGTTGTGATTTTAAGCTTTGATCTCTCAGTACTGTATCGTATTATGATACTGTATTTGTGCTGAAGACGAATATAATGGATTTAATTATATAGTTACTGTTTCAGACCGAGTCTTTCGATAAGTATGAGGTCCTTCACGCATCATATTGATTGATCAACAACGATGTAAAATCGACAAGGTAATACAGTGAATTATTGATTGACGGATACCGAATAAAGATGTTTACGTGTTGTTGTGATTTTAATCTTTGATCTTCTCTCAGTACTGTATCGTATTATGATACTGTGTTTCTGCTGAAGACGAATATAATGGATTTAATTATATAGTTATTATTTCAAACCGAGTCTTTCGACAAGTATGAGGTCCTTCACGCATCATATTGATTGATCAACAACGATGTAAACTCGACAAGGTAGTACAGTGAATTATTGATTGACCGATACCGAATAAAGATGTTTACGTGTTGTTGTGATTTTAAGCTTTGATCTCTCAGTACTGTATCGTATTATGATACTGTGTTTCTGCTGAAGACGAATATAATGGATTTAATTATATAGTTATTATTTCAAACCGAGTCTTTCGACAAGTATGAGGTCCTTCACGCATCATATTGATTGATCAACAACGATGTAAAATCGACAAGGTAATACAGTGAATTATTGATTGACCGATACCGAATAAAGATGTTTACGTGTTGTTGTGATTTTAATCTTTGATCTTCTCTCAGTACTGTATCGTATTATGATACTGTATTTGTGCTGAAGTTGAATATAATGGATTTAATTATATAGTTATTGTTTCAGACCGAGTCTTTCGACAAGTAAGAGGTCCTTCACGCATCATATTGATTGATCAACAACGATGTAAAATCGACAAGGTAATACAGTGAATTATTGATTGACCGATACCGAATAAAGATGTTTACGTGTTGTTGTGATTTTAAGCTTTGATCTCTCAGTACTGTATCGTATTATGATACTGTGTTTCTGCTGAAGACGAATATAATGGATTTAATTATATAGTTATTATTTCAAACCGAGTCTTTCGACAAGTATGAGGTCCTTCACGCATCATATTGATTGATCAACAACGATGTAAACTCGACAAGGTAGTACAGTGAATTATTGATTGACCGATACCGAATAAAGATGTTTACGTGTTGTTGTGATTTTAAGCTTTGATCTCTCAGTACTGTATCGTATTATGATACTGTGTTTCTGCTGAAGACGAATATAATGGATTTAATTATATAGTTATTATTTCAAACCGAGTCTTTCGACAAGTATGAGGTCCTTCACGCATCATATTGATTGATCAACAACGATGTAAAATCGACAAGGTAATACAGTGAATTATTGATTGACCGATACCGAATAAAGATGTTTACGTGTTGTTGTGATTTTAATCTTTGATCTTCTCTCAGTACTGTATCGTATTATGATACTGTATTTGTGCTGAAGTTGAATATAATGGATTTAATTATATAGTTATTGTTTCAGACCGAGTCTTTCGACAAGTAAGAGGTCCTTCACGCATCATATTGATTGATCAACAACGATGTAAACTCGACAAGGTAGTACAGTGAATTATTGATTGACCGATACCGAATAAAGATGTTTACGTGTTGTTGTGATTTTAAGCTTTGATCTCTCAGTACTGTATCGTATTATGATACTGTGTTTCTGCTGAAGACGAATATAATGGATTTAATTATATAGTTATTATTTCAAACCGAGTCTTTCGACAAGTATGAGGTCCTTCACGCATCATATTGATTGATCAACAACGATGTAAAATCGACAAGGTAATACAGTGAATTATTGATTGACCGATACCGAATAAAGATGTTTACGTGTTGTTGTGATTTTAATCTTTGATCTTCTCTCAGTACTGTATCGTATTATGATACTGTATTTGTGCTGAAGTTGAATATAATGGATTTAATTATATAGTTATTGTTTCAGACCGAGTCTTTCGACAAGTAAGAGGTCCTTCACGCATCATATTGATTGATCAACAACGATGTAAAATCGACAAGGTAATACAGTGAATTATTGATTGACCGATACCGAATAAAGATGTTTACGTGTTGTTGTGATTTTAAGCTTTGATCTCTCAGTACTGTATCGTATTATGATACTGTGTTTCTGCTGAAGACGAATATAATGGATTTAATTATATAGTTATTATTTCAAACCGAGTCTTTCGACAAGTATGAGGTCCTTCACGCATGATATTGATTGATCAACAACGATGTAAACTCGACAAGGTAGTACAGTGAATTATTGATTGACCGATACCGAATAAAGATGTTTACGTGTTGTTGTGATTTTAAGCTTTGATCTCTCAGTACTGTATCGTATTATGATACTGTGTTTCTGCTGAAGACGAATATAATGGATTTAATTATATAGTTATTATTTCAAACCGAGTCTTTCGACAAGTATGAGGTCCTTCACGCATCATATTGATTGATCAACAACGATGTAAAATCGACAAGGTAATACAGTGAATTATTGATTGACCGATAACGAATAAAGATGTTTACGTGTTGTTGTGATTTTAATCTTTGATCTTCTCTCAGTACTGTATCGTATTATGATACTGTGTTTCTGCTGAAGACGAATATAATGGATTTAATTATATAGTTATTATTTCAAACCGAGTCTTTCGACAAGTATGAGGCACTTCACGCATCATATTGATTGATCAACAACGATGTAAAATCGACAAGGTAATACAGCGAATTATTGATTGACGGATACCGAATAAAGATGTTTACGTGTTGTTGTGATTTTAAGCTTTGATCTCTCAGTACTGTATCGTATTATGATACTGTGTTTCTGCTGAAGACGAATATAATGGATTTAATTATATAGTTATTATTTCAAACCGAGTCTTTCGACAAGTATGAGGTCCTTCACGCATCATATTGATTGATCAACAACGATGTAAAATCGACAAGGTAATACAGTGAATTATTGATTGACCGATACCGAATAAAGATGTTTACGTGTTGTTGTGATTTTAATCTTTGATCTTCTCTCAGTACTGTATCGTATTATGATACTGTATTTGTGCTGAAGTTGAATATAATGGATTTAATTATATAGTTATTGTTTCAGACCGAGTCTTTCGACAAGTAAGAGGTCCTTCACGCATCATATTGATTGATCAACAACGATGTAAAATCGACAAGGTAATACAGTGAATTATTGATTGACGGATACCGAATAAAGATGTTTACGTGTTGTTGTGCTTTTAATCTTTGATCTTCTCTCAGTACTGTATCGTATTATGATACTGTGTTTCTGCTGAAGACGGATATAATGGATTTAATTATATAGTTATTATTTCAAACCGAGTCTTTCGACAAGTATGAGGTCCTTCACGCATCATATTGATTGATCAACAACGATGTAAAATCGACAAGGTAATACAGTGAATTATTGATTGACCGATACCGAATAAAGATGTTTACGTGTTGTTGTGATTTTAATCTTTGATCTTCTCTCAGTACTGTATCGTATTATGATACTGTATTTGTGCTGAAGTTGAATATAATGGATTTAATTATATAGTTATTGTTTCAGACCGAGTCTTTCGACAAGTAAGAGGTCCTTCACGCATCATATTGATTGATCAACAACGATGTAAAATCGACAAGGTAATACAGTGAATTATTGATTGACGGATACCGAATAAAGATGTTTACGTGTTGTTGTGCTTTTAATCTTTGATCTTCTCTCAGTACTGTATCGTATTATGATACTGTGTTTCTGCTGAAGACGGATATAATGGATTTAATTATATAGTTATTATTTCAAACCGAGTCTTTCGACAAGTATGAGGTCCTTCACGCATCATATTGATTGATCAACAACGATGTAAAATCGACAAGGTAATACAGCGAATTATTGATTGACGGATACCGAATAAAGATGTTTACGTGTTGTTGTGATTTTAAGCTTTGATCTCTCAGTACTGTATCGTATTATGATACTGTGTTTCTGCTGAAGACGAATATAATGGATTTAATTATATAGTTATTATTTCAAACCGAGTCTTTCGACAAGTATGAGGTCCTTCACGCATCATATTGATTGATCAACAACGATGTAAAATCGACAAGGTAATACAGTGAATTATTGATTGACCGATACCGAATAAAGATGTTTACGTGTTGTTGTGATCTTTGATCTTCTCTCAGAACTATATCGTATTATGATACTGTATTTGTGCTGAAGACGAATATAATGGATTTAATTATATAGTTACTGTTTCAGACCGAGTCTTTCGATAAGTATGAGGTCCTTCACGCATCATATTGATTGATCAACAACGATGTAAACTCGACAAGGTAGTACAGTGAATTATTGATTGACCGATACCGAATAAAGATGTTTACTTGTTGTTGTGATTTTAAGCGTTGATCTCTCAGTACTGTATCGTATTATGATACTGTGTTTCTGCTGAAGACGAATATAATGGATTTAATTATATAGTTATTATTTCAAACCGAGTCTTTCGACAAGTATGAGGTCCTTCACGCATCATATTGATTGATCAACAACGATGTAAACTCGACAAGGTAGTACAGTGAATTATTGATTGACCGATACCGAATAAAGATGTTTACGTGTTGTTGTGATTTTAAGCTTTGATCTCTCAGTACTGTATCGTATTATGATACTGTGTTTCTGCTGAAGACGAATATAATGGATTTAATTATATAGTTATTATTTCAAACCGAGTCTTTCGACAAGTATGAGGTCCTTCACGCATCATATTGATTGATCAACAACGATGTAAAATCGACAAGGTAATACAGTGAATTATTGATTGACCGATACCGAATAAAGATGTTTACGTCTTGTTGTGATTTTAATATTTGATCTTCTCTCAGTACTGTATCGTATTATGATACTGTATTTGTGCTGAAGTTGAATATAATGGATTTAATTATATAGTTATTGTTTCAGACCGAGTCTTTCGACAAGTAAGAGGTCCTTCACGCATCATATTGATTGATCAACAACGATGTAAAATCGACAAGGTAATACAGTGAATTATTGATTGACCGATACCGAATAAAGATGTTTACGTGTTGTTGTGATTTTAAGCTTTGATCTCTCAGTACTGTATCGTATTATGATACTGTTATCGGTTGCACAAAACAAATGCACCGTTCTTTACATAGGCAAATCCAACCCTATCCACCAATACCATCTCAACTCTTTTCTTCTTCCTATCCCCGATTCCAATCTCAATTCTCTTCCAGAACCTATTCGAGATCTTGGTGTCTACATTGATTCCTCTTTATCCTTTCGTTCTCATATAGATATTACCTGTCAAAAAGCCAATAAGCTTATCTATCTCTTATTTCGTTCTGTTTCTTGTACATCTATTGATCCTTACGTTAGAGCTTTCCGTTCATTCATTTTACCCGTACTTGAGTATGCTTCACCGGTATGGTCTCCCTCTGCGAAGGGTCTAATTAGACAATTAGAGAAACCCCAGCACCTTTTCACTAGATTACTACATTATCGTACCACCCTTGCCACTACCTCACCCCCCGTTTACGATATTAGACTTGATAATTATCATTTACATTCACTTTATTCAAGGCGTTTAGTTGCTGACATTATTTTTGCTGTAAAGATTATTCGTTCACTTGTCGATGTACCTATGTCTGATTACTATGCTTTACGAAATTGTAATTCTCGTCACAATGCATTCTCTATTCACATTCCAATTGCTAAAAGAGAGAATCTTCGTAGCTCATTTGCACATCGTACTACTCGTTTTCTGTGTAATTTACATCGTATCTGTAATCCAATGTTGTCAATTCAGTCTATCAAATTTCACCTATTTCGCCATCCACAACTTCCCCATACTCTACAAGTCGAAGTACTCAATCTTTAGTTGTCTATCCCGGTGATTCCATTATGATCCAACCCCTCACATGGATCTGAACGGTCCCCTTCCCGTTCTGAGGCTTCGTCCACCTCACTCTAACTGGATCACTGGCGATTTGATAGCTATCGATTAACCCCTGTCACCTTCCCCAAGTCCTTTCTATCATTATTATAATTATTTTTCTCATCGTTTCTGTATTTGCTGTCGCACCTGTCACGGGTGTATCAAATAAATAAATAAAAAAATACTGTGTTTCTGCTGAAGACGAATATAATGGATTTAATTATATAGTTATTATTTCAAACCGAGTCTTTCGACAAGTATGAGGTCCTTCACGCATCATATTGATTGATCAACAACGATGTAAAATCAACAAGGTAATACAGTGAATTATTGATTGACGGATACCGAATAAAGATGTTTACGTGTTGTTGTGATTTTAATCTTTGATCTTCTCTCAGTACTGTATCGTATTATGATACTGTATTTGTGCTGAAGTTGAATATAATGGATTTAATTATATAGTTATTGTTTCAGACCGAGTCTTTCGACAAGTAAGAGGTCCTTCACGCATCATATTGATTGATCAACAACGATGTAAAATCGACAAGGTAATACAGTGAATTATTGATTGACCGATACCGAATAAAGATGTTTACGTGTTGTTGTGATTTTAAGCTTTGATCTCTCAGTACTGTATCGTATTATGATACTGTGTTTCTGCTGAAGACGAATATAATGGATTTAATTATATAGTTATTATTTCAAACCGAGTCTTTCGACAAGTAAGAGGTCCTTCACGCATCATATTGATTGATCAACAACGATGTAAAATCGACAAGGTAATACAGTGAATTATTGATTGACCGATACCGAATAAAGATGTTTACGTGTTGTTGTGATTTTAAGCTTTGATCTCTCAGTACTGTATCGTATTATGATACTGTGTTTCTGCTGAAGACGAATATAATGGATTTAATTATATAGTTATTATTTCAAACCGAGTCTTTCGACAAGTATGAGGTCCTTCACGCATCATATTGATTGATCAACAACGATGTAAACTCGACAAGGTAGTACAGTGAATTATTGATTGACCGATACCGAATAAAGATGTTTACGTGTTGTTGTGATTTTAAGCTTTGATCTCTCAGTACTGTATCGTATTATGATACTGTGTTTCTGCTGAAGACGAATATAATGGATTTAATTATATAGTTATTATTTCAAACCGAGTCTTTCGACAAGTATGAGGTCCTTCACGCATCATATTGATTGATCAACAACGATGTAAAATCGACAAGGTAATACAGTGAATTATTGATTGACGGATAACGAATAAAGATGTTTACGTGTTGTTGTGATTTTAATCTTTGATCTTCTCTCAGTACTGTATCGTATTATGATACTGTGTTTCTGCTGAAGACGAATATAATGGATTTAATTATATAGTTATTATTTCAAACCGAGTCTTTCGACAAGTATGAGGCACTTCACGCATCATATTGATTGATCAACAACGATGTAAAATCGACAAGGTAATACTGCGAATTATTGATTGACGGATACCGAATAAAGATGTTTACGTGTTGTTGTGATTTTAAGCTTTGATCTCTCAGTACTGTATCGTATTATGATACTGTGTTTCTGCTGAAGACGAATATAATGGATTTAATTATATAGTTATTATTTCAAACCGAGTCTTTCGACAAGTATGAGGTCCTTCACGCATCATATTGATTGATCAACAACGATGTAAAATCGACAAGGTAATACAGTGAATTATTGATTGACCGATACCGAATAAAGATGTTTACGTGTTGTTGTGATTTTAATCTTTGATCTTCTCTCAGTACTGTATCGTATTATGATACTGTGTTTCTGCTGAAGACGAATATAATGGATTTAATTATATAGTTATTATTTCAAACCGAGTCTTTCGACAAGTATGAGGTCCTTCACGCATCATATTGATTGATCAACAACGATGTAAACTCGACAAGGTAGTACAGTGAATTATTGATTGACCGATACCGAATAAAGATGTTTACGTGTTGTTGTGATTTTAAGCTTTGATCTCTCAGTACTGTATCGTATTATGATACTGTGTTTCTGCTGAAGACGAATATAATGGATTTAATTATATAGTTATTATTTCAAACCGAGTCTTTCGACAAGTATGAGGTCCTTCACGCATCATATTGATTGATCAACAACGATGTAAAATCGACAAGGTAATACAGTGAATTATTGATTGACCGATACCGAATAAAGATGTTTACGTGTTGTTGTGATTTTAATCTTTGATCTTCTCTCAGTACTGTATCGTATTATGATACTGTATTTGTGCTGAAGTTGAATATAATGGATTTAATTATATAGTTATTGTTTCAGACCGAGTCTTTCGACAAGTAAGAGGTCCTTCACGCATCATATTGATTGATCAACAACGATGTAAAATCGACAAGGTAATACAGTGAATTATTGATTGACGGATAACGAATAAAGATGTTTACGTGTTGTTGTGATTTTAATCTTAGATCTTCTCTCAGTACTGTATCGTATTATGATACTGTATTTGTGCTGAAGTTGAATATAATGGATTTAATTATATAGTTATTGTTTCAGACCGAGTCTTTCGACAAGTAAGAGGTCCTTCACGCATCATATTGATTGATCAACAACGATGTAAAATCGACAAGGTAATACAGTGAATTATTGATTGACCGATACCGAATAAAGATGTTTACGTGTTGTTGTGATTTTAATCTTTGATCTTCTCTCAGTACTGTATCGTATTATGATACTGTATTTGTGCTGAAGTTGAATATAATGGATTTAATTATATAGTTATTGTTTCAGACCGAGTCTTTCGACAAGTATGAGGTCCTTCACGCATCATATTGATTGATCAACAACGATGTAAAATCGACAAGGTAATACAGTGAATTATTGATTGACCGATACCGAATAAAGATGTTTACGTGTTGTTGTGATTTTAAGCTTTGATCTCTCAGTACTGTATCGTATTATGATACTGTGTTTCTGCTGAAGACGAATATAATGGATTTAATTATATAGTTATTATTTCAAACCGAGTCTTTCGACAAGTAAGAGGTCCTTCACGCATCATATTGATTGATCAACAACGATGTAAAATCGACAAGGTAATACAGTGAATTATTGATTGACCGATACCGAATAAAGATGTTTACGTGTTGTTGTGATTTTAAGCTTTGATCTCTCAGTACTGTATCGTATTATGATACTGTGTTTCTGCTGAAGACGAATATAATGGATTTAATTATATAGTTATTATTTCAAACCGAGTCTTTCGACAAGTATGAGGTCCTTCACGCATCATATTGATTGATCAACAACGATGTAAACTCGACAAGGTAGTACAGTGAATTATTGATTGACCGATACCGAATAAAGATGTTTACGTGTTGTTGTGATTTTAAGCTTTGATCTCTCAGTACTGTATCGTATTATGATACTGTGTTTCTGCTGAAGACGAATATAATGGATTTAATTATATAGTTATTATTTCAAACCGAGTCTTTCGACAAGTATGAGGTCCTTCACGCATCATATTGATTGATCAACAACGATGTAAAATCGACAAGGTAATACAGTGAATTATTGATTGACGGATAACGAATAAAGATGTTTACGTGTTGTTGTGATTTTAATCTTTGATCTTCTCTCAGTACTGTATCGTATTATGATACTGTGTTTCTGCTGAAGACGAATATAATGGATTTAATTATATAGTTATTATTTCAAACCGAGTCTTTCGACAAGTATGAGGCACTTCACGCATCATATTGATTGATCAACAACGATGTAAAATCGACAAGGTAATACTGCGAATTATTGATTGACGGATACCGAATAAAGATGTTTACGTGTTGTTGTGATTTTAAGCTTTGATCTCTCAGTACTGTATCGTATTATGATACTGTGTTTCTGCTGAAGACGAATATAATGGATTTAATTATATAGTTATTATTTCAAACCGAGTCTTTCGACAAGTATGAGGTCCTTCACGCATCATATTGATTGATCAACAACGATGTAAAATCGACAAGGTAATACAGTGAATTATTGATTGACCGATACCGAATAAAGATGTTTACGTGTTGTTGTGATTTTAATCTTTGATCTTCTCTCAGTACTGTATCGTATTATGATACTGTGTTTCTGCTGAAGACGAATATAATGGATTTAATTATATAGTTATTATTTCAAACCGAGTCTTTCGACAAGTATGAGGTCCTTCACGCATCATATTGATTGATCAACAACGATGTAAACTCGACAAGGTAGTACAGTGAATTATTGATTGACCGATACCGAATAAAGATGTTTACGTGTTGTTGTGATTTTAAGCTTTGATCTCTCAGTACTGTATCGTATTATGATACTGTGTTTCTGCTGAAGACGAATATAATGGATTTAATTATATAGTTATTATTTCAAACCGAGTCTTTCGACAAGTATGAGGTCCTTCACGCATCATATTGATTGATCAACAACGATGTAAAATCGACAAGGTAATACAGTGAATTATTGATTGACCGATACCGAATAAAGATGTTTACGTGTTGTTGTGATTTTAATCTTTGATCTTCTCTCAGTACTGTATCGTATTATGATACTGTATTTGTGCTGAAGTTGAATATAATGGATTTAATTATATAGTTATTGTTTCAGACCGAGTCTTTCGACAAGTAAGAGGTCCTTCACGCATCATATTGATTGATCAACAACGATGTAAAATCGACAAGGTAATACAGTGAATTATTGATTGACGGATAACGAATAAAGATGTTTACGTGTTGTTGTGATTTTAATCTTAGATCTTCTCTCAGTACTGTATCGTATTATGATACTGTATTTGTGCTGAAGTTGAATATAATGGATTTAATTATATAGTTATTGTTTCAGACCGAGTCTTTCGACAAGTAAGAGGTCCTTCACGCATCATATTGATTGATCAACAACGATGTAAAATCGACAAGGTAATACAGTGAATTATTGATTGACCGATACCGAATAAAGATGTTTACGTGTTGTTGTGATTTTAATCTTTGATCTTCTCTCAGTACTGTATCGTATTATGATACTGTATTTGTGCTGAAGTTGAATATAATGGATTTAATTATATAGTTATTGTTTCAGACCGAGTCTTTCGACAAGTATGAGGTCCTTCACGCATCATATTGATTGATCAACAACGATGTAAACTCGACAAGGTAGTACAGTGAATTATTGATTGACGGATACCGAATAAAGATGTTTACGTGTTGTTGTGATTTTAAGCTTTGATCTCTCAGTACTGTATCGTATTATGATACTGTGTTTCTGCTGAAGACGAATATAATGGATTTAATTATATAGTTATTATTTCAAACCGAGTCTTTCGACAAGTATGAGGTCCTTCACGCATCATATTGATTGATCAACAACGATGTAAAATCGACAAGGTAATACAGTGAATTATTGATTGACCGATACCGAATAAAGATGTTTACGTGTTGTTGTGATTTTAATCTTTGATCTTCTCTCAGTACTGTATCGTATTATGATACTGTGTTTCTGCTGAAGACGAATATAATGGATTTAATTATATAGTTATTATTTCAAACCGAGTCTTTCGACAAGTATGAGGTCCTTCACGCATCATATTGATTGATCAACAACGATGTAAACTCGACAAGGTAGTACAGTGAATTATTGATTGACCGATACCGAATAAAGATGTTTACGTGTTGTTGTGATTTTAAGCTTTGATCTCTCAGTACTGTATCGTATTATGATACTGTGTTTCTGCTGAAGACGAATATAATGGATTTAATTATATAGTTATTATTTCAAACCGAGTCTTTCGACAAGTATGAGGTCCTTCACGCATCATATTGATTGATCAACAACGATGTAAAATCGACAAGGTAATACAGTGAATTATTGATTGACCGATACCGAATAAAGATGTTTACGTGTTGTTGTGATTTTAATCTTTGATCTTCTCTCAGTACTGTATCGTATTATGATACTGTATTTGTGCTGAAGTTGAATATAATGGATTTAATTATATAGTTATTGTTTCAGACCGAGTCTTTCGACAAGTAAGAGGTCCTTCACGCATCATATTGATTGATCAACAACGATGTAAAATCGACAAGGTAATACAGTGAATTATTGATTGACGGATAACGAATAAAGATGTTTACGTGTTGTTGTGATTTTAATCTTAGATCTTCTCTCAGTACTGTATCGTATTATGATACTGTGTTTCTGCTGAAGACGAATATAATGGATTTAATTATATAGTTATTATTTCAAACCGAGTCTTTCGACAAGTATGAGGTCCTTCACGCATCATATTGATTGATCAACAACGATGTAAACTCGACAAGGTAGTACAGTGAATTATTGATTGACCGATACCGAATAAAGATGTTTACGTGTTGTTGTGATTTTAAGCTTTGATCTCTCAGTACTGTATCGTATTATGATACTGTGTTTCTGCTGAAGACGAATATAATGGATTTAATTATATAGTTATTATTTCAAACCGAGTCTTTCGACAAGTATGAGGTCCTTCACGCATCATATTGATTGATCAACAACGATGTAAAATCGACAAGGTAATACAGTGAATTATTGATTGACCGATACCGAATAAAGATGTTTACGTGTTGTTGTGATTTTAATCTTTGATCTTCTCTCAGTACTGTATCGTATTATGATACTGTATTTGTGCTGAAGTTGAATATAATGGATTTAATTATATAGTTATTGTTTCAGACCGAGTCTTTCGACAAGTAAGAGGTCCTTCACGCATCATATTGATTGATCAACAACGATGTAAAATCGACAAGGTAATACAGTGAATTATTGATTGACGGATAACGAATAAAGATGTTTACGTGTTGTTGTGATTTTAATCTTAGATCTTCTCTCAGTACTGTATCGTATTATGATACTGTGTTTCTGCTGAAGACGAATATAATGGATTTAATTATATAGTTATTATTTCAAACCGAGTCTTTCGACAAGTATGAGGTCCTTCACGCATCATATTGATTGATCAACAACGATGTAAACTCGACAAGGTAGTACAGTGAATTATTGATTGACCGATACCGAATAAAGATGTTTACGTGTTGTTGTGATTTTAAGCTTTGATCTCTCAGTACTGTATCGTATTATGATACTGTGTTTCTGCTGAAGACGAATATAATGGATTTAATTATATAGTTATTATTTCAAACCGAGTCTTTCGACAAGTATGAGGTCCTTCACGCATCATATTGATTGATCAACAACGATGTAAACTCGACAAGGTAGTACAGTGAATTATTGATTGACGGATACCGAATAAAGATGTTTACGTGTTGTTGTGATTTTAAGCTTTGATCTCTCAGTACTGTATCGTATTATGATACTGTGTTTCTGCTGAAGACGAATATAATGGATTTAATTATATAGTTATTATTTCAAACCGAGTCTTTCGACAAGTATGAGGTCCTTCACGCATCATATTGATTGATCAACAACGATGTAAAATCGACAAGGTAATACAGTGAATTATTGATTGACCGATACCGAATAAAGATGTTTACGTGTTGTTGTGATTTTAATCTTTGATCTTCTCTCAGTACTGTATCGTATTATGATACTGTGTTTCTGCTGAAGACGAATATAATGGATTTAATTATATAGTTATTATTTCAAACCGAGTCTTTCGACAAGTATGAGGTCCTTCACGCATCATATTGATTGATCAACAACGATGTAAACTCGACAAGGTAGTACAGTGAATTATTGATTGACCGATACCGAATAAAGATGTTTACGTGTTGTTGTGATTTTAAGCTTTGATCTCTCAGTACTGTATCGTATTATGATACTGTGTTTCTGCTGAAGACGAATATAATGGATTTAATTATATAGTTATTATTTCAAACCGAGTCTTTCGACAAGTATGAGGTCCTTCACGCATCATATTGATTGATCAACAACGATGTAAAATCGACAAGGTAATACAGTGAATTATTGATTGACCGATACCGAATAAAGATGTTTACGTGTTGTTGTGATTTTAATCTTTGATCTTCTCTCAGTACTGTATCGTATTATGATACTGTATTTGTGCTGAAGTTGAATATAATGGATTTAATTATATAGTTATTGTTTCAGACCGAGTCTTTCGACAAGTAAGAGGTCCTTCACGCATCATATTGATTGATCAACAACGATGTAAAATCGACAAGGTAATACAGTGAATTATTGATTGACGGATAACGAATAAAGATGTTTACGTGTTGTTGTGATTTTAATCTTAGATCTTCTCTCAGTACTGTATCGTATTATGATACTGTGTTTCTGCTGAAGACGAATATAATGGATTTAATTATATAGTTATTATTTCAAACCGAGTCTTTCGACAAGTATGAGGTCCTTCACGCATCATATTGATTGATCAACAACGATGTAAACTCGACAAGGTAGTACAGTGAATTATTGATTGACCGATACCGAATAAAGATGTTTACGTGTTGTTGTGATTTTAAGCTTTGATCTCTCAGTACTGTATCGTATTATGATACTGTGTTTCTGCTGAAGACGAATATAATGGATTTAATTATATAGTTATTATTTCAAACCGAGTCTTTCGACAAGTATGAGGTCCTTCACGCATCATATTGATTGATCAACAACGATGTAAAATCGACAAGGTAATACAGTGAATTATTGATTGACCGATACCGAATAAAGATGTTTACGTGTTGTTGTGATTTTAATCTTTGATCTTCTCTCAGTACTGTATCGTATTATGATACTGTATTTGTGCTGAAGTTGAATATAATGGATTTAATTATATAGTTATTGTTTCAGACCGAGTCTTTCGACAAGTAAGAGGTCCTTCACGCATCATATTGATTGATCAACAACGATGTAAAATCGACAAGGTAATACAGTGAATTATTGATTGACGGATAACGAATAAAGATGTTTACGTGTTGTTGTGATTTTAATCTTAGATCTTCTCTCAGTACTGTATCGTATTATGATACTGTGTTTCTGCTGAAGACGAATATAATGGATTTAATTATATAGTTATTATTTCAAACCGAGTCTTTCGACAAGTATGAGGTCCTTCACGCATCATATTGATTGATCAACAACGATGTAAACTCGACAAGGTAGTACAGTGAATTATTGATTGACCGATACCGAATAAAGATGTTTACGTGTTGTTGTGATTTTAAGCTTTGATCTCTCAGTACTGTATCGTATTATGATACTGTGTTTCTGCTGAAGACGAATATAATGGATTTAATTATATAGTTATTATTTCAAACCGAGTCTTTCGACAAGTATGAGGTCCTTCACGCATCATATTGATTGATCAACAACGATGTAAACTCGACAAGGTAGTACAGTGAATTATTGATTGACGGATACCGAATAAAGATGTTTACGTGTTGTTGTGATTTTAAGCTTTGATCTCTCAGTACTGTATCGTATTATGATACTGTGTTTCTGCTGAAGACGAATATAATGGATTTAATTATATAGTTATTATTTCAAACCGAGTCTTTCGACAAGTATGAGGTCCTTCACGCATCATATTGATTGATCAACAACGATGTAAAATCGACAAGGTAATACAGTGAATTATTGATTGACCGATACCGAATAAAGATGTTTACGTGTTGTTGTGATTTTAATCTTTGATCTTCTCTCAGTACTGTATCGTATTATGATACTGTGTTTCTGCTGAAGACGAATATAATGGATTTAATTATATAGTTATTATTTCAAACCGAGTCTTTCGACAAGTATGAGGTCCTTCACGCATCATATTGATTGATCAACAACGATGTAAACTCGACAAGGTAGTACAGTGAATTATTGATTGACCGATACCGAATAAAGATGTTTACGTGTTGTTGTGATTTTAAGCTTTGATCTCTCAGTACTGTATCGTATTATGATACTGTGTTTCTGCTGAAGACGAATATAATGGATTTAATTATATAGTTATTATTTCAAACCGAGTCTTTCGACAAGTATGAGGTCCTTCACGCATCATATTGATTGATCAACAACGATGTAAAATCGACAAGGTAATACAGTGAATTATTGATTGACCGATACCGAATAAAGATGTTTACGTGTTGTTGTGATTTTAATCTTTGATCTTCTCTCAGTACTGTATCGTATTATGATACTGTATTTGTGCTGAAGTTGAATATAATGGATTTAATTATATAGTTATTGTTTCAGACCGAGTCTTTCGACAAGTAAGAGGTCCTTCACGCATCATATTGATTGATCAACAACGATGTAAAATCGACAAGGTAATACAGTGAATTATTGATTGACGGATAACGAATAAAGATGTTTACGTGTTGTTGTGATTTTAATCTTAGATCTTCTCTCAGTACTGTATCGTATTATGATACTGTGTTTCTGCTGAAGACGAATATAATGGATTTAATTATATAGTTATTATTTCAAACCGAGTCTTTCGACAAGTATGAGGTCCTTCACGCATCATATTGATTGATCAACAACGATGTAAACTCGACAAGGTAGTACAGTGAATTATTGATTGACCGATACCGAATAAAGATGTTTACGTGTTGTTGTGATTTTAAGCTTTGATCTCTCAGTACTGTATCGTATTATGATACTGTGTTTCTGCTGAAGACGAATATAATGGATTTAATTATATAGTTATTATTTCAAACCGAGTCTTTCGACAAGTATGAGGTCCTTCACGCATCATATTGATTGATCAACAACGATGTAAAATCGACAAGGTAATACAGTGAATTATTGATTGACCGATACCGAATAAAGATGTTTACGTGTTGTTGTGATTTTAATCTTTGATCTTCTCTCAGTACTGTATCGTATTATGATACTGTATTTGTGCTGAAGTTGAATATAATGGATTTAATTATATAGTTATTGTTTCAGACCGAGTCTTTCGACAAGTAAGAGGTCCTTCACGCATCATATTGATTGATCAACAACGATGTAAAATCGACAAGGTAATACAGTGAATTATTGATTGACGGATAACGAATAAAGATGTTTACGTGTTGTTGTGATTTTAATCTTAGATCTTCTCTCAGTACTGTATCGTATTATGATACTGTGTTTCTGCTGAAGACGAATATAATGGATTTAATTATATAGTTATTATTTCAAACCGAGTCTTTCGACAAGTATGAGGTCCTTCACGCATCATATTGATTGATCAACAACGATGTAAACTCGACAAGGTAGTACAGTGAATTATTGATTGACCGATACCGAATAAAGATGTTTACGTGTTGTTGTGATTTTAAGCTTTGATCTCTCAGTACTGTATCGTATTATGATACTGTGTTTCTGCTGAAGACGAATATAATGGATTTAATTATATAGTTATTATTTCAAACCGAGTCTTTCGACAAGTATGAGGTCCTTCACGCATCATATTGATTGATCAACAACGATGTAAAATCGACAAGGTAATACAGTGAATTATTGATTGACCGATACCGAATAAAGATGTTTACGTGTTGTTGTGATTTTAATCTTTGATCTTCTCTCAGTACTGTATCGTATTATGATACTGTGTTTCTGCTGAAGACGAATATAATGGATTTAATTATATAGTTATTATTTCAAACCGAGTCTTTCGACAAGTATGAGGTCCTTCACGCATCATATTGATTGATCAACAACGATGTAAACTCGACAAGGTAGTACAGTGAATTATTGATTGACCGATACCGAATAAAGATGTTTACGTGTTGTTGTGATTTTAAGCTTTGATCTCTCAGTACTGTATCGTATTATGGTACTGTGTTTCTGCTGAAGACGAATATAATGGATTTAATTATATAGTTATTATTTCAAACCGAGTCTTTCGACAAGTATGAGGTCCTTCACGCATCATATTGATTGAACAACAACGATGTAAAATCGACAAGGTAATACAGTGAATTATTGATTGACCGATACCGAATAAAGATGTTTACGTGTTGTTGTGATTTTAATCTTTGATCTTCTCTCAGTACTGTATCGTATTATGATACTGTATTTGTGCTGAAGTTGAATATAATGGATTTAATTATATAGTTATTGTTTCAGACCGAGTCTTTCGACAAGTAAGAGGTCCTTCACGCATCATATTGATTGATCAACAACGATGTAAAATCGACAAGGTAATACAGTGAATTATTGATTGACGGATAACGAATAAAGATGTTTACGTGTTGTTGTGATTTTAATCTTAGATCTTCTCTCAGTACTGTATCGTATTATGATACTGTGTTTCTGCTGAAGACGAATATAATGGATTTAATTATATAGTTATTATTTCAAACCGAGTCTTTCGACAAGTATGAGGCACCTCACGCATCATATTGATTGATCAACAACGATGTAAAATCGACAAGGTAATACAGCGAATTATTGATTGACGGATACCGAATAAAGATGTTTACGTGTTGTTGTGATTTTAAGCTTTGATCTCTCAGTACTGTATCGTATTATGATACTGTGTTTCTGCTGAAGACGAATATAATGGATTTAATTATATAGTTATTGTTTCAGACCGAGTCTTTCGACAAGTAAGAGGTCCTTCACGCATCATATTGATTGATCAACAACGATGTAAAATCGACAAGGTAATACAGTGAATTATTGATTGACGGATACCGAATAAAGATGTTTACGTGTTGTTGTGATTTTAATCTTTGATCTTCTCTCAGTACTGTATCGTATTATGATACTGTGTTTCTGCTGAAGACGAATATAATGGATTTAATTATATAGTTATTATTTCAAACCGAGTCTTTCGACAAGTATGAGGTCCTTCACGCATCATATTGATTGATCAACAACGATGTAAAATCGACAAGGTAATACAGCGAATTATTGATTGACGGATACCGAATAAAGATGTTTACGTGTTGTTGTGATTTTAAGCTTTGATCTCTCAGTACTGTATCGTATTATGATACTGTGTTTCTGCTGAAGACGAATATAATGGATTTAATTATATAGTTATTATTTCAAACCGAGTCTTTCGACAAGTATGAGGTCCTTCACGCATCATATTGATTGATCAACAACGATGTAAACTCGACAAGGTAGTACAGTGAATTATTGATTGACCGATACCGAATAAAGATGTTTACGTGTTGTTGTGATTTTAAGCTTTGATCTCTCAGTACTGTATCGTATTATGATACTGTGTTTCTGCTGAAGACGAATATAATGGATTTAATTATATAGTTATTATTTCAAACCGAGTCTTTCGACAAGTATGAGGTCCTTCACGCATCATATTGATTGATCAACAACGATGTAAAATCGACAAGGTAATACAGTGAATTATTGATTGACCGATACCGAATAAAGATGTTTACGTGTTGTTGTGATTTTAATCTTTGATCTTCTCTCAGTACTGTATCGTGTTATGATACTGTGTTTCTGCTGAAGACGAATATAATGGATTTAATTATATAGTTATTATTTCAAACCGAGTCTTTCGACAAGTATGAGGTCCTTCACGCATCATATTGATTGATCAACAACGATGTAAAATCGACAAGGTAATACAGTGAATTATTGATTGACCGATACCGAATAAAGATGTTTACGTGTTGTTGTGATTTTAATCTTTGATCTTCTCTCAGTACTGTATCGTATTATGATACTGTGTTTCTGCTGAAGACGAATATAATGGATTTAATTATATAGTTATTATTTCAAACCGAGTCTTTCGACAAGTATGAGGTCCTTCACGCATCATATTGATTGATCAACAACGATGTAAACTCGACAAGGTAGTACAGTAAATTATTGATTGACCGATACCGAATAAAGATGTTTACGTGTTGTTGTGATTTTAAGCTTTGATCTCTCAGTACTGTATCGTATTATGATACTGTGTTTCTGCTGAAGACGAATATAATGGATTTAATTATATAGTTATTATTTCAAACCGAGTCTTTCGACAAGTATGAGGTCCTTCACGCATCATATTGATTGATCAACAACGATGTAAAATCGACAAGGTAATACAGTGAATTATTGATTGACCGATACCGAATAAAGATGTTTACGTGTTGTTGTGATTTTAATCTTTGATCTTCTCTCAGTACTGTATCGTATTATGATACTGTATTTGTGCTGAAGTTGAATATAATGGATTTAATTATATAGTTATTGTTTCAGACCGAGTCTTTCGACAAGTAAGAGGTCCTTCACGCATCATATTGATTGATCAACAACGATGTAAAATCGACAAGGTAATACAGTGAATTATTGATTGACGGATAACGAATAAAGATGTTTACGTGTTGTTGTGATTTTAATCTTTGATCTTCTCTCAGTACTGTATCGTATTATGATACTGTGTTTCTGCTGAAGACGAATATAATGGATTTAATTATATAGTTATTATTTCAAACCGAGTCTTTCGACAAGTATGAGGCACTTCACGCATCATATTGATTGATCAACAACGATGTAAAATCGACAAGGTAATACAGCGAATTATTGATTGACGGATACCGAATAAAGATGTTTACGTGTTGTTGTGATTTTAAGCTTTGATCTCTCAGTACTGTATCGTATTATGATACTGTGTTTCTGCTGAAGACGAATATAATGGATTTAATTATATAGTTATTGTTTCAGACCGAGTCTTTCGACAAGTAAGAGGTCCTTCACGCATCATATTGATTGATCAACAACGATGTAAAATCGACAAGGTAATACAGTGAATTATTGATTGACGGATACCGAATAAAGATGTTTACGTGTTGTTGTGATTTTAATCTTTGATCTTCTCTCAGTACTGTATCGTATTATGATACTGTGTTTCTGCTGAAGACGAATATAATGGATTTAATTATATAGTTATTATTTCAAACCGAGTCTTTCGACAAGTATGAGGTCCTTCACGCATCATATTGATTGATCAACAACGATGTAAACTAGTACAGTGAATTATTGATTGACCGATACCGAATAAAGATGTTTACGTGTTGTTGTGATTTTAAGCTTTGATCTCTCAGTACTGTATCGTATTATGATACTGTGTTTCTGCTGAAGACGAATATAATGGATTTAATTATATAGTTATTATTTCAAACCGAGTCTTTCGACAAGTATGAGGTCCTTCACGCATCATATTGATTGATCAAC
This sequence comes from Parapristionchus giblindavisi, assembly GCA_943737045.1. NCBI lineage: Eukaryota > Metazoa > Nematoda > Chromadorea > Rhabditida > Diplogasteridae > Parapristionchus > Parapristionchus giblindavisi. Next base: position 566,954 of record CALSFV010000657.1, read on the forward strand.
AACGATGTAAAATCGACAAGGTAATACAGTGAATTATTGATTGACCGATACCGAATAAAGATGTTTACGTGTTGTTGTGATTTTAATCTTTGATCTTCTCTCAGTACTGTATCGTATTATGATACTGTATTTGTGCTGAAGTTGAATTTAATGGATTTAATTATATAGTTATTGTTTCAGACCGAGTCTTTCGACAAGTAAGAGGTCCTTCACGCATCATATTGATTGATCAACAACGATGTAAAATCGACAAGGTAATACAGTGAATTATTGATTGACGGATAACGAATAAAGATGTTTACGTGTTGTTGTGATTTTAATCTTAGATCTTCTCTCAGTACTGTATCGTATTATGATACTGTGTTTCTGCTGAAGACGAATATAATGGATTTAATTATATAGTTATTATTTCAAACCGAGTCTTTCGACAAGTATGAGGTCCTTCACGCATCATATTGATTGATCAACAACGATGTAAACTCGACAAGGTAGTACAGTGAATTATTGATTGACCGATACCGAATAAAGATGTTTACGTGTTGTTGTGATTTTAAGCTTTGATCTCTCAGTACTGTATCGTATTATGATACTGTGTTTCTGCTGAAGACGAATATAATGGATTTAATTATATAGTTATTATTTCAAACCGAGTCTTTCGACAAGTATGAGGTCCTTCACGCATCATATTGATTGATCAACAACGATGTAAAATCGACAAGGTAATACAGTGAATTATTGATTGACCGATACCGAATAAAGATGTTTACGTGTTGTTGTGATTTTAATCTTTGATCTTCTCTCAGTACTGTATCGTATTATGATACTGTGTTTCTGCTGAAGACGAATATAATGGATTTAATTATATAGTTATTATTTCAAACCGAGTCTTTCGACAAGTATGAGGTCCTTCACGCATCATATTGATTGATCAACAACGATGTAAACTCGACAAGGTAGTACAGTGAATTATTGATTGACCGATACCGAATAAAGATGTTTACGTGTTGTTGTGATTTTAAGCTTTGATCTCTCAGTACTGTATCGTATTATGATACTGTGTTTCTGCTGAAGACGAATATAATGGATTTAATTATATAGTTATTATTTCAAACCGAGTCTTTCGACAAGTATGAGGTCCTTCACGCATCATATTGATTGATCAACAACGATGTAAAATCGACAAGGTAATACAGTGAATTATTGATTGACCGATACCGAATAAAGATGTTTACGTGTTGTTGTGATTTTAATCTTTGATCTTCTCTCAGTACTGTATCGTATTATGATACTGTATTTGTGCTGAAGTTGAATATAATGGATTTAATTATATAGTTATTGTTTCAGACCGAGTCTTTCGACAAGTAAGAGGTCCTTCACGCATCATATTGATTGATCAACAACGATGTAAAATCGACAAGGTAATACAGTGAATTATTGATTGACGGATAACGAATAAAGATGTTTACGTGTTGTTGTGATTTTAATCTTAGATCTTCTCTCAGTACTGTATCGTATTATGATACTGTGTTTCTGCTGAAGACGAATATAATGGATTTAATTATATAGTTATTATTTCAAACCGAGTCTTTCGACAAGTATGAGGTCCTTCACGCATCATATTGATTGATCAACAACGATGTAAACTCGACAAGGTAGTACAGTGAATTATTGATTGACCGATACCGAATAAAGATGTTTACGTGTTGTTGTGATTTTAAGCTTTGATCTCTCAGTACTGTATCGTATTATGATACTGTGTTTCTGCTGAAGACGAATATAATGGATTTAATTATATAGTTATTATTTCAAACCGAGTCTTTCGACAAGTATGAGGTCCTTCACGCATCATATTGATTGATCAACAACGATGTAAAATCGACAAGGTAATACAGTGAATTATTGATTGACCGATACCGAATAAAGATGTTTACGTGTTGTTGTGATTTTAATCTTTGATCTTCTCTCAGTACTGTATCGTATTATGATACTGTATTTGTGCTGAAGTTGAATATAATGGATTTAATTATATAGTTATTGTTTCAGACCGAGTCTTTCGACAAGTAAGAGGTCCTTCACGCATCATATTGATTGATCAACAACGATGTAAAATCGACAAGGTAATACAGTGAATTATTGATTGACGGATAACGAATAAAGATGTTTACGTGTTGTTGTGATTTTAATCTTAGATCTTCTCTCAGTACTGTATCGTATTATGATACTGTGTTTCTGCTGAAGACGAATATAATGGATTTAATTATATAGTTATTATTTCAAACCGAGTCTTTCGACAAGTATGAGGTCCTTCACGCATCATATTGATTGATCAACAACGATGTAAACTCGACAAGGTAGTACAGTGAATTATTGATTGACCGATACCGAATAAAGATGTTTACGTGTTGTTGTGATTTTAAGCTTTGATCTCTCAGTACTGTATCGTATTATGATACTGTGTTTCTGCTGAAGACGAATATAATGGATTTAATTATATAGTTATTATTTCAAACCGAGTCTTTCGACAAGTATGAGGTCCTTCACGCATCATATTGATTGATCAACAACGATGTAAACTCGACAAGGTAGTACAGTGAATTATTGATTGACGGATACCGAATAAAGATGTTTACGTGTTGTTGTGATTTTAAGCTTTGATCTCTCAGTACTGTATCGTATTATGATACTGTGTTTCTGCTGAAGACGAATATAATGGATTTAATTATATAGTTATTATTTCAAACCGAGTCTTTCGACAAGTATGAGGTCCTTCACGCATCATATTGATTGATCAACAACGATGTAAAATCGACAAGGTAATACAGTGAATTATTGATTGACCGATACCGAATAAAGATGTTTACGTGTTGTTGTGATTTTAATCTTTGATCTTCTCTCAGTACTGTATCGTATTATGATACTGTGTTTCTGCTGAAGACGAATATAATGGATTTAATTATATAGTTATTATTTCAAACCGAGTCTTTCGACAAGTATGAGGTCCTTCACGCATCATATTGATTGATCAACAACGATGTAAACTCGACAAGGTAGTACAGTGAATTATTGATTGACCGATACCGAATAAAGATGTTTACGTGTTGTTGTGATTTTAAGCTTTGATCTCTCAGTACTGTATCGTATTATGATACTGTATTTGTGCTGAAGTTGAATATAATGGATTTAATTATATAGTTATTGTTTCAGACCGAGTCTTTCGACAAGTAAGAGGTCCTTCACGCATCATATTGATTGATCAACAACGATGTAAAATCGACAAGGTAATACAGTGAATTATTGATTGACGGATAACGAATAAAGATGTTTACGTGTTGTTGTGATTTTAATCTTAGATCTTCTCTCAGTACTGTATCGTATTATGATACTGTGTTTCTGCTGAAGACGAATATAATGGATTTAATTATATAGTTATTATTTCAAACCGAGTCTTTCGACAAGTATGAGGTCCTTCACGCATCATATTGATTGATCAACAACGATGTAAACTCGACAAGGTAGTACAGTGAATTATTGATTGACCGATACCGAATAAAGATGTTTACGTGTTGTTGTGATTTTAAGCTTTGATCTCTCAGTACTGTATCGTATTATGATACTGTGTTTCTGCTGAAGACGAATATAATGGATTTAATTATATAGTTATTATTTCAAACCGAGTCTTTCGACAAGTATGAGGTCCTTCACGCATCATATTGATTGATCAACAACGATGTAAAATCGACAAGGTAATACAGTGAATTATTGATTGACCGATACCGAATAAAGATGTTTACGTGTTGTTGTGATTTTAATCTTTGATCTTCTCTCAGTACTGTATCGTATTATGATACTGTATTTGTGCTGAAGTTGAATATAATGGATTTAATTATATAGTTATTGTTTCAGACCGAGTCTTTCGACAAGTAAGAGGTCCTTCACGCATCATATTGATTGATCAACATCGATGTAAAATCGACAAGGTAATACAGTGAATTATTGATTGACGGATAACGAATAAAGATGTTTACGTGTTGTTGTGATTTTAATCTTAGATCTTCTCTCAGTACTGTATCGTATTATGATACTGTGTTTCTGCTGAAGACGAATATAATGGATTTAATTATATAGTTATTATTTCAAACCGAGTCTTTCGACAAGTATGAGGTCCTTCACGCATCATATTGATTGATCAACAACGATGTAAACTCGACAAGGTAGTACAGTGAATTATTGATTGACCGATACCGAATAAAGATGTTTACGTGTTGTTGTGATTTTAAGCTTTGATCTCTCAGTACTGTATCGTATTATGATACTGTGTTTCTGCTGAAGACGAATATAATGGATTTAATTATATAGTTATTATTTCAAACCGAGTCTTTCGACAAGTATGAGGTCCTTCACGCATCATATTGATTGATCAACAACGATGTAAAATCGACAAGGTAATACAGTGAATTATTGATTGACCGATACCGAATAAAGATGTTTACGTGTTGTTGTGATTTTAATCTTTGATCTTCTCTCAGTACTGTATCGTATTATGATACTGTGTTTCTGCTGAAGACGAATATAATGGATTTAATTATATAGTTATTATTTCAAACCGAGTCTTTCGACAAGTATGAGGTCCTTCACGCATCATATTGATTGATCAACAACGATGTAAACTCGACAAGGTAGTACAGTGAATTATTGATTGACCGATACCGAATAAAGATGTTTACGTGTTGTTGTGATTTTAAGCTTTGATCTCTCAGTACTGTATCGTATTATGGTACTGTGTTTCTGCTGAAGACGAATATAATGGATTTAATTATATAGTTATTATTTCAAACCGAGTCTTTCGACAAGTATGAGGTCCTTCACGCATCATATTGATTGATCAACAACGATGTAAAATCGACAAGGTAATACAGTGAATTATTGATTGACCGATACCGAATAAAGATGTTTACGTGTTGTTGTGATTTTAATCTTTGATCTTCTCTCAGTACTGTATCGTATTATGATACTGTATTTGTGCTGAAGTTGAATATAATGGATTTAATTATATAGTTATTGTTTCAGACCGAGTCTTTCGACAAGTAAGAGGTCCTTCACGCATCATATTGATTGATCAACAACGATGTAAAATCGACAAGGTAATACAGTGAATTATTGATTGACGGATAACGAATAAAGATGTTTACGTGTTGTTGTGATTTTAATCTTAGATCTTCTCTCAGTACTGTATCGTATTATGATACTGTGTTTCTGCTGAAGACGAATATAATGGATTTAATTATATAGTTATTATTTCAAACCGAGTCTTTCGACAAGTATGAGGCACTTCACGCATCATATTGATTGATCAACAACGATGTAAAATCGACAAGGTAATACAGCGAATTATTGATTGACGGATACCGAATAAAGATGTTTACGTGTTGTTGTGATTTTAAGCTTTGATCTCTCAGTACTGTATCGTATTATGATACTGTGTTTCTGCTGAAGACGAATATAATGGATTTAATTATATAGTTATTGTTTCAGACCGAGTCTTTCGACAAGTAAGAGGTCCTTCACGCATCATATTGATTGATCAACAACGATGTAAAATCGACAAGGTAATACAGTGAATTATTGATTGACGGATACCGAATAAAGATGTTTACGTGTTGTTGTGATTTTAATCTTTGATCTTCTCTCAGTACTGTATCGTATTATGATACTGTGTTTCTGCTGAAGACGAATATAATGGATTTAATTATATAGTTATTATTTCAAACCGAGTCTTTCGACAAGTATGAGGTCCTTCACGCATCATATTGATTGATCAACAACGATGTAAAATCGACAAGGTAATACAGCGAATTATTGATTGACGGATACCGAATAAAGATGTTTACGTGTTGTTGTGATTTTAAGCTTTGATCTCTCAGTACTGTATCGTATTATGATACTGTGTTTCTGCTGAAGACGAATATAATGGATTTAATTATATAGTTATTATTTCAAACCGAGTCTTTCGACAAGTATGAGGTCCTTCACGCATCATATTGATTGATCAACAACGATGTAAACTCGACAAGGTAGTACAGTGAATTATTGATTGACCGATACCGAATAAAGATGTTTACGTGTTGTTGTGATTTTAAGCCTTGATCTCTCAGTACTGTATCGTATTATGATACTGTGTTTCTGCTGAAGACGAATATAATGGATTTAATTATATAGTTATTATTTCAAACCGAGTCTTTCGACAAGTATGAGGTCCTTCACGCATCATATTGATTGATCAACAACGATGTAAAATCGACAAGGTAATACAGTGAATTATTGATTGACCGATACCGAATAAAGATGTTTACGTGTTGTTGTGATTTTAATCTTTGATCTTCTCTCAGTACTGTATCGTGTTATGATACTGTGTTTCTGCTGAAGACGAATATAATGGATTTAATTATATAGTTATTATTTCAAACCGAGTCTTTCGACAAGTATGAGGTCCTTCACGCATCATATTGATTGATCAACAACGATGTAAAATCGACAAGGTAATACAGTGAATTATTGATTGACCGATACCGAATAAAGATGTTTACGTGTTGTTGTGATTTTAATCTTTGATCTTCTCTCAGTACTGTATCGTATTATGATACTGTGTTTCTGCTGAAGACGAATATAATGGATTTAATTATATAGTTATTATTTCAAACCGAGTCTTTCGACAAGTATGAGGTCCTTCACGCATCATATTGATTGATCAACAACGATGTAAACTCGACAAGGTAGTACAGTAAATTATTGATTGACCGATACCGAATAAAGATGTTTACGTGTTGTTGTGATTTTAAGCTTTGATCTCTCAGTACTGTATCGTATTATGATACTGTGTTTCTGCTGAAGACGAATATAATGGATTTAATTATATAGTTATTATTTCAAACCGAGTCTTTCGACAAGTATGAGGTCCTTCACGCATCATATTGATTGATCAACAACGATGTAAAATCGACAAGGTAATACAGTGAATTATTGATTGACCGATACCGAATAAAGATGTTTACGTGTTGTTGTGATTTTAATCTTTGATCTTCTCTCAGTACTGTATCGTATTATGATACTGTATTTGTGCTGAAGTTGAATATAATGGATTTAATTATATAGTTATTGTTTCAGACCGAGTCTTTCGACAAGTAAGAGGTCCTTCACGCATCATATTGATTGATCAACAACGATGTAAAATCGACAAGGTAATACAGTGAATTATTGATTGACGGATAACGAATAAAGATGTTTACGTGTTGTTGTGATTTTAATCTTTGATCTTCTCTCAGTACTGTATCGTATTATGATACTGTGTTTCTGCTGAAGACGAATATAATGGATTTAATTATATAGTTATTATTTCAAACCGAGTCTTTCGACAAGTATGAGGCACTTCACGCATCATATTGATTGATCAACAACGATGTAAAATCGACAAGGTAATACAGCGAATTATTGATTGACGGATACCGAATAAAGATGTTTACGTGTTGTTGTGATTTTAAGCTTTGATCTCTCAGTACTGTATCGTATTATGATACTGTGTTTCTGCTGAAGACGAATATAATGGATTTAATTATATAGTTATTGTTTCAGACCGAGTCTTTCGACAAGTAAGAGGTCCTTCACGCATCATATTGATTGATCAACAACGATGTAAAATCGACAAGGTAATACAGTGAATTATTGATTGACGGATACCGAATAAAGATGTTTACGTGTTGTTGTGATTTTAATCTTTGATCTTCTCTCAGTACTGTATCGTATTATGATACTGTGTTTCTGCTGAAGACGAATATAATGGATTTAATTATATAGTTATTATTTCAAACCGAGTCTTTCGACAAGTATGAGGTCCTTCACGCATCATATTGATTGATCAACAACGATGTAAACTAGTACAGTGAATTATTGATTGACCGATACCGAATAAAGATGTTTACGTGTTGTTGTGATTTTAAGCTTTGATCTCTCAGTACTGTATCGTATTATGATACTGTGTTTCTGCTGAAGACGAATATAATGGATTTAATTATATAGTTATTATTTCAAACCGAGTCTTTCGACAAGTATGAGGTCCTTCACGCATCATATTGATTGATCAACAACGATGTAAAATCGACAAGGTAATACAGTGAATTATTGATTGACCGATACCGAATAAAGATGTTTACGTGTTGTTGTGATTTTAATCTTTGATCTTCTCTCAGTACTGTATCGTATTATGATACTGTATTTGTGCTGAAGTTGAATATAATGGATTTAATTATATAGTTATTGTTTCAGACCGAGTCTTTCGACAAGTAAGAGGTCCTTCACGCATCATATTGATTGATCAACAACGATGTAAAATCGACAAGGTAATACAGTGAATTATTGATTGACCGATACCGAATAAAGATGTTTACGTGTTGTTGTGATTTTAATCTTTGATCTTCTCTCAGTACTGTATCGTATTATGATACTGTGTTTCTGCTGAAGACGAATATAATGGATTTAATTATATAGTTATTATTTCAAACCGAGTCTTTCGACAAGTATGAGGTCCTTCACGCATCATATTGATTGATCAACAACGATGTAAACTCGACAAGGTAGTACAGTGAATTATTGATTGACCGATACCGAATAAAGATGTTTACGTGTTGTTGTGATTTTAAGCTTTGATCTCTCAGTACTGTATCGTATTATGATACTGTGTTTCTGCTGAAGACGAATATAATGGATTTAATTATATAGTTATTATTTCAAACCGAGTCTTTCGACAAGTATGAGGTCCTTCACGCATCATATTGATTGATCAACAACGATGTAAAATCGACAAGGTAATACAGTGAATTATTGATTGACCGATACCGAATAAAGATGTTTACGTGTTGTTGTGATTTTAATCTTTGATCTTCTCTCAGTACTGTATCGTATTATGATACTGTATTTGTGCTGAAGTTGAATATAATGGATTTAATTATATAGTTATTGTTTCAGACCGAGTCTTTCGACAAGTAAGAGGTCCTTCACGCATCATATTGATTGATCAACAACGATGTAAAATCGACAAGGTAATACAGTGAATTATTGATTGACGGATAACGAATAAAGATGTTTACGTGTTGTTGTGATTTTAATCTTAGATCTTCTCTCAGTACTGTATCGTATTATGATACTGTGTTTCTGCTGAAGACGAATATAATGGATTTAATTATATAGTTATTATTTCAAACCGAGTCTTTCGACAAGTATGAGGCACTTCACGCATCATATTGATTGATCAACAACGATGTAAAATCGACAAGGTAATACAGCGAATTATTGATTGACGGATACCGAATAAAGATGTTTACGTGTTGTTGTGATTTTAAGCTTTGATCTCTCAGTACTGTATCGTATTATGATACTGTGTTTCTGCTGAAGACGAATATAATGGATTTAATTATATAGTTATTGTTTCAGACCGAGTCTTTCGACAAGTAAGAGGTCCTTCACGCATCATATTGATTGATCAACAACGATGTAAAATCGACAAGGTAATACAGTGAATTATTGATTGACGGATACCGAATAAAGATGTTTACGTGTTGTTGTGATTTTAATCTTAGATCTTCTCTCAGTACTGTATCGTATTATGATACTGTGTTTCTGCTGAAGACGAATATAATGGATTTAATTATATAGTTATTATTTCAAACCGAGTCTTTCGACAAGTATGAGGTCCTTCACGCATCATATTGATTGATCAACAACGATGTAAACTCGACAAGGTAGTACAGTGAATTATTGATTGACCGATACCGAATAAAGATGTTTACGTGTTGTTGTGATTTTAAGCTTTGATCTCTCAGTACTGTATCGTATTATGATACTGTGTTTCTGCTGAAGACGAATATAATGGATTTAATTATATAGTTATTATTTCAAACCGAGTCTTTCGACAAGTATGAGGTCCTTCACGCATCATATTGATTGATCAACAACGATGTAAAATCGACAAGGTAATACAGTGAATTATTGATTGACCGATACCGAATAAAGATGTTTACGTGTTGTTGTGATTTTAATCTTTGATCTTCTCTCAGTACTGTATCGTATTATGATACTGTGTTTCTGCTGAAGACGAATATAATGGATTTAATTATATAGTTATTATTTCAAACCGAGTCTTTCGACAAGTATGAGGTCCTTCACGCATCATATTGATTGATCAACAACGATGTAAACTCGACAAGGTAGTACAGTGAATTATTGATTGACCGATACCGAATAAAGATGTTTACGTGTTGTTGTGATTTTAAGCTTTGATCTCTCAGTACTGTATCGTATTATGATACTGTGTTTCTGCTGAAGACGAATATAATGGATTTAATTATATAGTTATTATTTCAAACCGAGTCTTTCGACAAGTATGAGGTCCTTCACGCATCATATTGATTGATCAACAACGATGTAAAATCGACAAGGTAATACAGTGAATTATTGATTGACCGATACCGAATAAAGATGTTTACGTGTTGTTGTGATTTTAATCTTTGATCTTCTCTCAGTACTGTATCGTATTATGATACTGTATTTGTGCTGAAGTTGAATATAATGGATTTAATTATATAGTTATTGTTTCAGACCGAGTCTTTCGACAAGTAAGAGGTCCTTCACGCATCATATTGATTGATCAACAACGATGTAAAATCGACAAGGTAATACAGTGAATTATTGATTGACGGATAACGAATAAAGATGTTTACGTGTTGTTGTGATTTTAATCTTAGATCTTCTCTCAGTACTGTATCGTATTATGATACTGTGTTTCTGCTGAAGACGAATATAATGGATTTAATTATATAGTTATTATTTCAAACCGAGTCTTTCGACAAGTATGAGGCACTTCACGCATCATATTGATTGATCAACAACGATGTAAAATCGACAAGGTAATACAGCGAATTATTGATTGACGGATACCGAATAAAGATGTTTACGTGTTGTTGTGATTTTAAGCTTTGATCTCTCAGTACTGTATCGTATTATGATACTGTGTTTCTGCTGAAGACGAATATAATGGATTTAATTATTTAGTTATTGTTTCAGACCGAGTCTTTCGACAAGTAAGAGGTCCTTCACGCATCATATTGATTGATCAACAACGATGTAAAATCGACAAGGTAATACAGTGAATTATTGATTGACGGATACCGAATAAAGATGTTTACGTGTTGTTGTGATTTTAATCTTTGATCTTCTCTCAGTACTGTATCGTATTATGATACTGTGTTTCTGCTGAAGACGAATATAATGGATTTAATTATATAGTTATTATTTCAAACCGAGTCTTTCGACAAGTATGAGGTCCTTCACGCATCATATTGATTGATCAACAACGATGTAAAATCGACAAGGTAATACAGCGAATTATTGATTGACGGATACCGAATAAAGATGTTTACGTGTTGTTGTGATTTTAAGCTTTGATCTCTCAGTACTGTATCGTATTATGATACTGTGTTTCTGCTGAAGACGAATATAATGGATTTAATTATATAGTTATTATTTCAAACCGAGTCTTTCGACAAGTATGAGGTCCTTCACGCATCATATTGATTGATCAACAACGATGTAAAATCGACAAGGTAATACAGTGAATTATTGATTGACCGATACCGAATAAAGATGTTTACGTGTTGTTGTGATTTTAATCTTTGATCTGCTCTCAGTACTGTATCGTATTATGATACTGTGTTTCTGCTGAAGACGAATATAATGGATTTAATTATATAGTTATTATTTCAAACCGAGTCTTTCGACAAGTATGAGGTCCTTCACGCATCATATTGATTGATCAACAACGATGTAAACTCGACAAGGTAGTACAGTGAATTATTGATTGACCGATACCGAATAAAGATGTTTACGTGTTGTTGTGATTTTAAGCTTTGATCTCTCAGTACTGTATCGTATTATGATACTGTGTTTCTGCTGAAGACGAATATAATGGATTTAATTATATAGTTATTATTTCAAACCGAGTCATTCGACAAGTATGAGGTCCTTCACGCATCATATTGATTGATCAACAACGATGTAAAATCGACAAGGTAATACAGTGAATTATTGATTGACCGATACCGAATAAAGATGTTTACGTGTTGTTGTGATTTTAATCTTTGATCTTCTCTCAGTACTGTATCGTATTATGATACTGTGTTTCTGCTGAAGACGAATATAATGGATTTAATTATATAGTTATTATTTCAAACCGAGTCTTTCGACAAGTATGAGGTCCTTCACGCATCATATTGATTGATCAACAACGATGTAAAATCGACAAGGTAATACAGTGAATTATTGATTGACCGATACCGAATAAAGATGTTTACGTGTTGTTGTGATTTTAATCTTTGATCTTCTCTCAGTACTGTATCGTATTATGATACTGTATTTGTGCTGAAGTTGAATATAATGGATTTAATTATATAGTTATTGTTTCAGACCGAGTCTTTCGACAAGTAAGAGGTCCTTCACGCATCATATTGATTGATCAACAACGATGTAAAATCGACAAGGTAATACAGTGAATTATTGATTGACCGATACCGAATAAAGATGTTTACGTGTTGTTGTGATTTTAATCTTTGATCTTCTCTCAGTACTGTATCGTATTATGATACTGTGTTTCTGCTGAAGACGAATATAATGGATTTAATTATATAGTTATTATTTCAAACCGAGTCTTTCGACAAGTATGAGGTCCTTCACGCATCATATTGATTGATCAACAACGATGTAAACTCGACAAGGTAGTACAGTAAATTATTGATTGACCGATACCGAATAAAGATGTTTACGTGTTGTTGTGATTTTAAGCTTTGATCTCTCAGTACTGTATCGTATTATGATACTGTGTTTCTGCTGAAGACGAATATAATGGATTTAATTATATAGTTATTATTTCAAACCGAGTCTTTCGACAAGTATGAGGTCCTTCACGCATCATATTGATTGATCAACAACGATGTAAAATCGACAAGGTAATACAGTGAATTATTGATTGACCGATACCGAATAAAGATGTTTACGTGTTGTTGTGATTTTAATCTTTGATCTTCTCTCAGTACTGTATCGTATTATGATACTGTATTTGTGCTGAAGTTGAATATAATGGATTTAATTATATAGTTATTGTTTCAGACCGAGTCTTTCGACAAGTAAGAGGTCCTTCACGCATCATATTGATTGATCAACAACGATGTAAAATCGACAAGGTAATACAGTGAATTATTGATTGACGGATAACGAATAAAGATGTTTACGTGTTGTTGTGATTTTAATCTTTGATCTTCTCTCAGTACTGTATCGTATTATGATACTGTGTTTCTGCTGAAGACGAATATAATGGATTTAATTATATAGTTATTATTTCAAACCGAGTCTTTCGACAAGTATGAGGCACTTCACGCATCATATTGATTGATCAACAACGATGTAAAATCGACAAGGTAATACAGCGAATTATTGATTGACGGATACCGAATAAAGATGTTTACGTGTTGTTGTGATTTTAAGCTTTGATCTCTCAGTACTGTATCGTATTATGATACTGTGTTTCTGCTGAAGACGAATATAATGGATTTAATTATATAGTTATTGTTTCAGACCGAGTCTTTCGACAAGTAAGAGGTCCTTCACGCATCATATTGATTGATCAACAACGATGTAAAATCGACAATGTAATACAGTGAATTATTGATTGACGGATACCGAATAAAGATGTTTACGTGTTGTTGTGATTTTAATCTTTGATCTTCTCTCAGTACTGTATCGTATTATGATACTGTGTTTCTGCTGAAGACGAATATAATGGATTTAATTATATAGTTATTATTTCAAACCGAGTCTTTCGACAAGTATGAGGTCCTTCACGCATCATATTGATTGATCAACAACGATGTAAACTAGTACAGTGAATTATTGATTGACCGATACCGAATAAAGATGTTTACGTGTTGTTGTGATTTTAAGCTTTGATCTCTCAGTACTGTATCGTATTATGATACTGTGTTTCTGCTGAAGACGAATATAATGGATTTAATTATATAGTTATTATTTCAAACCGAGTCTTTCGACAAGTATGAGGTCCTTCACGCATCATATTGATTGATCAACAACGATGTAAAATCGACAAGGTAATACAGTGAATTATTGATTGACCGATACCGAATAAAGATGTTTACGTGTTGTTGTGATTTTAATCTTTGATCTTCTCTCAGTACTGTATCGTATTATGATACTGTATTTGTGCTGAAGTTGAATATAATGGATTTAATTATATAGTTATTGTTTCAGACCGAGTCTTTCGACAAGTAAGAGGTCCTTCACGCATCATATTGATTGATCAACAACGATGTAAAATCGACAAGGTAATACAGTGAATTATTGATTGACGGATAACGAATAAAGATGTTTACGTGTTGTTGTGATTTTAATCTTAGATCTTCTCTCAGTACTGTATCGTATTATGATACTGTGTTTCTGCTGAAGACGAATATAATGGATTTAATTATATAGTTATTATTTCAAACCGAGTCTTTCGACAAGTATGAGGTCCTTCACGCATCATATTGATTGATCAACAACGATGTAAACTCGACAAGGTAGTACAGTGAATTATTGATTGACCGATACCGAATAAAGATGTTTACGTGTTGTTGTGATTTTAAGCTTTGATCTCTCAGTACTGTATCGTATTATGATACTGTGTTTCTGCTGAAGACGAATATAATGGATTTAATTATATAGTTATTATTTCAAACCGAGTCTTTCGACAAGTATGAGGTCCTTCACGCATCATATTGATTGATCAACAACGATGTAAAATCGACAAGGTAATACAGTGAATTATTGATTGACCGATACCGAATAAAGATGTTTACGTGTTGTTGTGATTTTAATCTTTGATCTTCTCTCAGTACTGTATCGTATTATGATACTGTGTTTCTGCTGAAGACGAATATAATGGATTTAATTATATAGTTATTATTTCAAACCGAGTCTTTCGACAAGTATGAGGTCCTTCACGCATCATATTGATTGATCAACAACGATGTAAAATCGACAAGGTAATACAGTGAATTATTGATTGACCGATACCGAATAAAGATGTTTACGTGT
This sequence comes from Parapristionchus giblindavisi, assembly GCA_943737045.1. Lineage (NCBI taxonomy): Eukaryota > Metazoa > Nematoda > Chromadorea > Rhabditida > Diplogasteridae > Parapristionchus > Parapristionchus giblindavisi. The sequence goes on from CALSFV010000657.1 coordinate 582,140, forward strand.
TGTTGTGATTTTAATCTTTGATCTTCTCTCAGTACTGTATCGTATTATGATACTGTGTTTCTGCTGAAGACGAATATAATGGATTTAATTATATAGTTATTGTTTCAGACCGAGTCTTTCGACAAGTAAGAGGTCCTTCACGCATCATATTGATTGATCAACAACGATGTAAAATCGACAAGGTAATACAGTGAATTATTGATTGACGGATAACGAATAAAGATGTTTACGTGTTGTTGTGATTTTAATCTTTGATCTTCTCTCAGTACTGTATCGTATTATGATACTGTGTTTCTGCTGAAGACGAATATAATGGATTTAATTATATAGTTATTATTTCAAACCGAGTCTTTCGACAAGTATGAGGCACTTCACGCATCATATTGATTGATCAACAACAATGTAAAATCGACAAGGTAATACAGCGAATTATTGATTGACGGATACCGAATAAAGATGTTTACGTGTTGTTGTGATTTTAAGCTTTGATCTCTCAGTACTGTATCGTATTATGATACTGTGTTTCTGCTGAAGACGAATATAATGGATTTAATTATATAGTTATTGTTTCAGACCGAGTCTTTCGACAAGTAAGAGGTCCTTCACGCATCATATTGATTGATCAACAACGATGTAAAATCGACAAGGTAGTACAGTGAATTATTGATTGACCGATACCGAATAAAGATGTTTACGTGTTGTTGTGATTTTAAGCTTTGATCTCTCAGTACTGTATCGTATTATGATACTGTGTTTCTGCTGAAGACGAATATAATGGATTTAATTATATAGTTATTATTTCAAACCGAGTCTTTCGACAAGTATGAGGTCCTTCACGCATCATATTGATTGATCAACAACGATGTAAAATCGACAAGGTAATACAGTGAATTATTGATTGACCGATACCGAATAAAGATGTTTACGTGTTGTTGTGATTTTAATCTTTGATCTTCTCTCAGTACTGTATCGTATTATGATACTGTGTTTCTGCTGAAGACGAATATAATGGATTTAATTATATAGTTATTATTTCAAACCGAGTCTTTCGACAAGTATGAGGTCCTTCACGCATCATATTGATTGATCAACAACGATGTAAAATCGACAAGGTAATACAGTGAATTATTGATTGACCGATACCGAATAAAGATGTTTACGTGTTGTTGTGATTTTAATCTTTGATCTTCTCTCAGTACTGTATCGTATTATGATACTGTGTTTCTGCTGAAGACGAATATAATGGATTTAATTATATAGTTATTATTTCAAACCGAGTCTTTCGACAAGTATGAGGTCCTTCACGCATCATATTGATTGATCAACAACGATGTAAACTCGACAAGGTAGTACAGTAAATTATTGATTGACCGATACCGAATAAAGATGTTTACGTGTTGTTGTGATTTTAAGCTTTGATCTCTCAGTACTGTATCGTATTATGATACTGTGTTTCTGCTGAAGACGAATATAATGGATTTAATTATATAGTTATTATTTCAAACCGAGTCTTTCGACAAGTATGAGGTCCTTCACGCATCATATTGATTGATCAACAACGATGTAAAATCGACAAGGTAATACAGTGAATTATTGATTGACCGATACCGAATAAAGATGTTTACGTGTTGTTGTGATTTTAATCTTTGATCTTCTCTCAGTACTGTATCGTATTATGATACTGTATTTGTGCTGAAGTTGAATATAATGGATTTTAATTATATAGTTATTGTTTCAGACCGAGTCTTTCGACAAGTAAGAGGTCCTTCACGCATCATATTGATTGATCAACAACGATGTAAAATCGACAAGGTAATACAGTGAATTATTGATTGACGGATAACGAATAAAGATGTTTACGTGTTGTTGTGATTTTAATCTTTGATCTTCTCTCAGTACTGTATCGTATTATGATACTGTGTTTCTGCTGAAGACGAATATAATGGATTTAATTATATAGTTATTATTCAAACCGAGTCTTTCGACAAGTATGAGGCACTTCACGCATCATATTGATTGATCAACAACGATGTAAAATCGACAAGGTAATACAGCGAATTATTGATTGACGGATACCGAATAAAGATGTTTACGTGTTGTTGTGATTTTAAGCTTTGATCTCTCAGTACTGTATCGTATTATGATACTGTGTTTCTGCTGAAGACGAATATAATGGATTTAATTATATAGTTATTGTTTCAGACCGAGTCTTTCGACAAGTAAGAGTGTCCTTCACGCATCATATTGATTGATCAACAACGATGTAAAATCGACAAGGTAATACAGTGAATTATTGATTGACGGATACCGAATAAAGATGTTTACGTGTTGTTGTGATTTTAATCTTTGATCTTCTCTCAGTACTGTATCGTATTATGATACTGTGTTTCTGCTGAAGACGAATATAATGGATTTAATTATATAGTTATTATTTCAAACCGAGTCTTTCGACAAGTATGAGGTCCTTCACGCATCATATTGATTGATCAACAACGATGTAAACTAGTACAGTGAATTATTGATTGACCGATACCGAATAAAGATGTTTACGTGTTGTTGTGATTTTAAGCTTTGATCTCTCAGTACTGTATCGTATTATGATACTGTGTTTCTGCTGAAGACGAATATAATGGATTTAATAATATAGTTATTATTTCAAACCGAGTCTTTCGACAAGTATGAGGTCCTTCACGCATCATATTGATTGATCAACAACGATGTAAAAATCGACAAGGTAATACAGTGAATTATTGATTGACCGATACCGAATAAAGATGTTTACGTGTTGTTGTGATTTTAATCTTTGATCTTCTCTCAGTACTGTATCGTATTATGATACTGTATTTGTGCTGAAGTTGAATATAATGGGATTTAATTATATAGTTATTGTTTCAGACCGAGTCTTTCGACAAGTAAGAGGTCCTTCACGCATCATATTGATTGATCAACAACGATGTAAAATCGACAAGGTAATACAGTGAATTATTGATTGGACGGATAACGAATAAAGATGTTTACGTGTTGTTGTGATTTTAATCTTTGATCTTCTCTCAGTACTGTATCGTATTATGATACTGTGTTTCTGCTGAAGGACGAATATAATGGATTTAATTATATAGTTATTATTTCAAACCGAGTCTTTCGACAAGTATGAGGTCCTTCACGCATCATATTGATTGATCAACAACGATGTAAACTCGACAAGGTAGTACAGTGAATTATTGATTGACCGATACCGAATAAAGATGTTTACGTGTTGTTGTGATTTTAAGCTTTGATCTCTCAGTACTGTATCGTATTATGATACTGTGTTTCTGCTGAAGACGAATATAATGGATTTAATTATATAGTTATTATTTCAAACCGAGGTCTTTCGACAAGTATGAGGTCCTTCACGCATCATATTGATTGATCAACAACGATGTAAAATCGACAAGGTAATACAGTGAATTATTGATTGACCGATACCGAATAAAGATGTTTACGTGTTGTTGTGATTTTAATCTTTGATCTTCTCTCAGTACTGTATCGTATTATGATACTGTATTGTTGCTGAAGTTGAATATAATGGATTTAATTATATAGTTATTGTTTCAGACCGAGTCTTTCGACAAGTAAGAGGTCCTTCACGCATCATATTGATTGATCAACAACGATGTAAACTCGACAAGGTAGTACAGTGAATTATTGATTGACCGATACCGAATAAAGATGTTTACGTGTTGTTGTGATTTTAAGCTTTGATCTCTCAGTACTGTATCGTATTATGATACTGTGTTCTGCTGAAGACGAATATAATGGATTTAATTATATAGTTATTATTTCAAACCGAGTCTTTCGACAAGTATGAGGTCCTTCACGCATCATATTGATTGATCAACAACGATGTAAAATCGACAAGGTAATACAGTGAATTATTGATTGACCGATACCGAATAAAGATGTTTACGTGTTGTTGTTATTTTAATCTTTGATCTTCTCTCAGTACTGTATCGTATTATGATACTGTATTTGTGCTGAAGTTGAATATAATGGATTTAATTATATAGTTATTGTTTCAGACCGAGTCTTTCGACAAGTAAGAGGTCCTTCACGCATCATATTGATTGATCAACAACGATGTAAAATCGACAAGGTAATACAGTGAATTATTGATTGACGGATAACGAATAAAGATGTTTACGTGTTGTTGTGATTTTAATCTTAGATCTTCTCTCAGTACTGTATCGTATTATGATACTGTGTTTCTGCTGAAAACGAATATAATGGATTTAATTATATAGTTATTATTTCAAACCGAGTCTTTCGACAAGTATGAGGTCCTTCACGCATCATATTGATTGATCAACACGATGTAAACTCGACAAGGTAGTACAGTGAATTATTGATTGACCGATACCGAATAAAGATGTTTACGTGTTGTTGTGATTTTAAGCTTTGATCTCTCAGTACTGTATCGTATTATGATACTGTGTTTCTGCTGAAGACGAATATAATGGATTTAATTATATAGTTATTATTTCAAACCGAGTCTTTCGACAAGTATGACGTCCTTCACGCATCATATTGATTGATCAACAACGATGTAAAATCGACAAGGTAATACAGTGAATTATTGATTGACCGATACCGAATAAAGATGTTTACGTGTTGTTGCGATTTTAATCTTTGATCTTCTCTCAGTACTGTATCGTATTATGATACTGTATTTGTGCTGAAGTTGAATATAATGGATTTAATTATATAAGTTATTGTTTCAGACCGAGTCTTTCGACAAGTAAGAGGTCCTTCACGCATCATATTGATTGATCAACAACGATGTAAACTCGACAAGGTAGTACAGTGAATTATTGATTGACCGATACCGAATAAAGATGTTTACGTGTTGTTGTGATTTTAAGCTTTGATCTCTCAGTACTGTATCGTATTATGATACTGTGTTTCTGCTGAAGACGAATATAATGGATTTAATTATATAGTTATTATTTCAAACCGAGTCTTTCGACAAGTATGAGGTCCTTCACGCAATCATTGATTGATCAACAACGATGTAAAATCGACAAGGTAATACAGTGAATTATTGATTGACCGATACCGAATAAAGATGTTTACGTGTTGTTGTGATTTTAATCTTTGATCTTCTCTCAGTACTGTATCGTATTATGATACTGTATTTGTGCTGAAGTTGAATATAATGGATTTAATTATATAGTTATTGTTTCAGACCGAGTCTTTCGACAAGTAAGAGGTCCTTCACGCATCATATTGATTGATCAACAACGATGTAAACTCGACAAGGTAGTACAGTGAATTATTGATTGACCGATACCGAATAAAGATGTTTACGTGTTGTTGTGATTTTAAGCTTTGATCTCTCAGTACTGTATCGTATTATGATACTGTGTTTCTGCTGAAGACGAATATAATGGATTTAATTATATAGTTATTATTTCAAACCGAGTCTTTCGACAAGTATGAGGTCCTTCACGCATCATATTGATTGATCAACAACGATGTAAAATCGACAAGGTAATACAGTGAATTATTGATTGACCGATACCGAATAAGATGTTTACGTGTTGTTGTGATTTTAATCTTTGATCTTCTCTCAGTACTGTATCGTATTATGATACTGTATTTGTGCTGAAGTTGAATATAATGGATTTAATTATATAGTTATTGTTTCAGACCGAGTCTTTCGACAAGTAGAGGGTCCTTCACGCATCATATTGATTGATCAACAACGATGTAAAATCGACAAGGTAATACAGTGAATTATTGATTGACGGATAACGAATAAAGATGTTTACGTGTTGTTGTGATTTTAATCTTAGATCTTCTCTCAGTACTTGTATCGTATTATGATACTGTGTTTCTGCTGAAGACGAATATAATGGATTTAATTATATAGTTATTATTTCAAACCGAGGTCTTTCGACAAGTATGAGTCCTTCACGCATCATATTGATTGATCAACAACGATGTAAACTCGACAAGGTAGTACAGTGAATTATTGATTGACCGATACCGAATAAAGATGTTTACGTGTTGTTGTGATTTTAAGCTTTGATCTCTCAGTACTGTATCGTATTATGATACTGTGTTTCTGCTGAAGACGATATAATGGATTTAATTATATAGTTATTATTTCAAACCGAGTCTTTCGACAAGTATGAGGTCCTTCACGCATCATATTGATTGATCAACAACGATGTAAAATCGACAAGGTAATACAGTGAATTATTGATTGACGGATACCGAATAAAGATGTTTACGTGTTGTTGTGATTTTAATCTTTGATCTTCTCTCAGTACTGTATCGTATTATGATACTGTGTTTCTGCTGAAGACGAATATAATGGATTTAATTATATAGTTATTATTTCAAACCGAGTCTTTCGACAAGTATGAGGTCCTTCACGCATCATATTGATTGATCAACAACGATGTAAACTCGACAAGGTAGTACAGTGAATTATTGATTGACCGATACCGAATAAAGATGTTTACGTGTTGTTGTGATTTTAAGCTTTGATCTCTCAGTACTGTATCGTATTATGATACTGTGTTTCTGCTGAAGACGAATATAATGGATTTAATTATATAGTTATTATTTCAAACCGAGTCTTTCGACAAGTATGAGGTCCTTCACGCATCATATTGATTGATCAACAACGATGTAAAATCGACAAGGTAATACAGTGAATTATTGATTGACCGATACCGAATAAAGATGTTTACGTGTTGTTGTGATTTTAATCTTTGATCTTCTCTCAGTACTGTATCGGTATTATGATACTGTATTTGTGCTGAAGTTGAATATAATGGATTTAATTATATAGTTATTGTTTCAGACCGAGTCTTTCGACAAGTAAGAGGTCCTTCACGCATCATATTGATTGATCAACAACGATGTAAAATCGACAAGGTATACAGTGAATTATTGATTGACGGAT